>JAJEJO010003137.1:28286-52622 GCA_020662805.1 Glaucomys volans
AATTCTCCTGCCTCAGCCTCCCAAGTCACAGGGATTGCAGCATGTTCCACCATGCTCAGCTGGACTTGATGTTTAATTCCCCACATTTTTTATTAGTGCACTAAAGTTGTACATAATGCTGAGATTTGTTGTTACATACTTGTACATGCATCCAATATAAGCATATAATTTGGTCAATATCACTCCTTAGCACTTGCTGCCTCTCTCCCCAGTAGCCACCCATTGGTCCCTTTCTTTTACAGATCTGCCTTGGATTTTGAGGAGATCCACCCCCAACTTTGCTTTCCTTTATCCTCTCGAGCTTTATCCTCTCATATGACATATGACCCTTAATCCTCTGATTTTGACTGATTTCACTTAACAAGATGGTCTTCATCCACTTTCCTCCAAATGACATAAATTTGTTTTTTCTTTGTGTCTGAATAAAATTCTGTTGTTTAACCTTTCATCCATTAATGGACACGTAGGCTATTTCTGTTGTTTGGCTATTGTGAATTGTGCTGCTAAAACCATGGGTATATATGTGTCACTGTAGTATGATGAGTCTAATTCTTAAGGATAAATACAGAGAAGAGGTATAGCTTGGTTGAATGGTGGTTCCATGCCTAGTCTTTTTAGGAGCCTCCATACTTATTTCCTTAGTGGTTGGACTACAGTTCCACTATTGAAAAAAGTGTTCATTTTTCTCCACATCCTCTCCAGCATGTATTATTATTATTATTATTATTATTATTATTATTTTGAACTGGGGATTGAACTTAGGGGCACTTGGCCACTGAGCCACATCCCCAGCCCTATTTTGTATTTTATTTAGAGACAGGGTCTCACTGAGTTGCTTAGAACTTCGCTAAGTTGCTGAGGTTGGCTTTGAACTCTCGATCCTCCTGCCTCAGCCTCCCGAGTCGCTGGGATTACAGACGTGCCCCACCGTGCCTGGCTCCAGCATTTATTATTATTTGTGTTCTTGATGATTGCCATTCTGACTGGTGTGAGGTGAAATTTCAATGTAGTTTTGATTTGCATTTCCCTAATTGGTAATGATGTTGCACACTTTTATAAGATTTTTTTTGAGATTAAATCTTCTGTTGTTCCTTGTTACCATTCTCTTTTCCGTCCATTACTACAAAAGAAAGAGAATTGAGAAAATCAATAGGTGAATCAATGATCTTGGTTTCAAGTGACAGAAAACCATCTTCAACTAACATCGGCAAAGGAGGTTTCCATTACAAGTAAAAGCCCCGGGTGAAGTTCTGATTGCAGGCACAGCTGGTTTCAGTGATCCACTGTCTTTTCACTTCTTGGTTCACATTCCTTTTTTTTTTTTTTTTTTTTTTTTGCCTCCCCTGTATCCACAAGATGGCAGTAAGCTTTCCATGCTCAGTTCCTACCAGTCACTTTCAAGCCTCTGAAACAATCTGGATCAGTTCAAGCCAACTTGGCAGGCTCAGTGCCTCCTTCTTCAGTGGGGCTTCCATCCTGACTTCTTAGGCCTGATCACCTGCCCCAAGCAGAAGAGGATTCCAGGAAAATCAGGAGCTGCCTATGGAGAAGAGAAAAGAGATACACCCTTTGGGCAGACTACCTTCTGATCTGCAGGGGAACAGCAGTCTACACCACAGAGCTGGGAAACAACTGTTCATGTCAGCTCATGGAAGTGTCCAAGAACCCAAGTACCAGGACATCCCACTTCATAGATGAGGAGACCAGGGCCCACAGGGAATTAAACTTTCCGCCCAAAGCCACTGGCTTTGAAAGTGGTGCAGCCAGATAGGGAAGTAAAATCTAGTCTTCAAAGGTGTGTTTTGAATCAGTCTTGGCCTCCTAGCTCACTGCTAGTCTGTCTCCCACAGGTAGAGTGTTATCCAAGACTCAGAGGAAGAAAAGGGAAGAAGCAGGAAGAAAGAGGGGAAGAAGGAAGAAGGAAGACTCCCTGAGGGCACCTCACAGAGGCCCTCCACTGGTCAGTTTGTTGCTGGGTTTGGGAGGCTTCCTTTCTGGTCATGTCTTTCAAAGGTTTCCCCACATATTTATTTTCATGGCAATTTTGCCACTGCTATTATTTTTTCTTTACTTATTTTCCTATGTCAATTTGCCTGTTATTTATAAAACTATATTTAAAACCCCAAATGTTTATGACAATTGTCAATCAAAGTGAGTACCACTTGTCTCAAATAAAATTTAAATTTAAAATTCCATGGAGCTACTAAGTCAAATACTGGTCATATGTGCATGATTTAATATCATCCCACAGCTGAGGCAGGGTCTTCAGACTATGTTTGGAGAATTAGAGCTACTGGGTCACACCAGAACACAAAGGGCCCCTGTGCTCCTCTGCCACATGCATACCTGCTTTCCAGGCATACCTGAAATCTCCCTTGCACTCTGTGAGCAAGTTGAGGGAAGCCCCAGGTCTTCTCAATCAGGAGGCCAGGATGTTCTACCCCAATTGTGGCTACCTCACCTCACCATCAGACTCCTTTGTCTGGCCACTCTATCCTTAGTTCCTCACCACATACCCTTGCAGGTATATGAGCTTATTCAGGGACCATTGTGTCTTCCAGCACTTTCTTGCCCAACCATTGAGTCATATCATAACTCCCAATTTACCCTCTGCTGTGATTATTACTGTTTAAGTGCTCTAGGAGGAAGAAACCGGGTTTGTACAGTATCCCCAGGAAGACTTGCAGTCCTAGGCTGAGCTCAGTCCCATCTTTGCACACTGTCCTTCTGTCCAGCTGCTGCTCAAATGCCTTCCAGAGACCAATCTCCATGGGAAGACAGAGGAACCGTTAACTCCAAAAGGAAGAATGGTGTTAGAGAGCATGAGGGAGAAAATGCTCACTGTACAGAAATGGAAGTCAGCCCTAAAGGCCCTTATTGCCCCCATCTTGCACAATCAACTGGGACAGAGATGTATTGGATCAATGTCCCCTGACTCCTGGTACACATTTATCTTTTGTTCAACTGAGAACATTTCCACTCTAAATTACATTGTACTCCTCGCTCCAAAGATGGAGTGCAGATTCCTCACTCTAAAATAATCTAGTCTTTGTAAGTATGGCCTTGTAGTCACAATGATATTGTCTCACCTGGGAGATGACTGTCATAGTCCTATAGAAATAGAAATCAGAGACTTGGAGTCACCTAAAAATATATAAACAGCTGGGCGCAGTGGCGCATGCCTACAATCCCAGGATTTGAGAGGCTGAGGCAGGAGGATCACGAGGTCAAAGCCAGCCTCAGCAATTTAGCTAGGCCCTAAGCAACTCAGTGAGACCCTTTCTCTAAATAAAATACAAAATAGGGCTGGGGATGTGGCTCAGTGGTGGAGTGGCCCTGGGTTCAATCCCCAGTACCAAAAAGAAACAAAAAACAAAAAACAACAACCAAAAAAAAAAAAAAAAAACAAAAAAAAAAAAAACAAAAGAAATAGAAATCAGAGGCTTGGAGTCACCTAAAAATATCTAAACAGCCCACCCCACCCTGCCCTCATCTCAAGACTCCAAGACTTTCCACCCTGTATTTGGGGGAGGCTTCATGTGACTGTGTAAACCAGATGCTTCAAGTAGACTAAATTTCATCTTTCTCAGAAAGCAAAATGGAGTTGATGTGTCCCCAGGAGGCAGGCTGTGGCATGAGACCTTTTCTCTCATAGTTTGCCTCTCTGATCTCTGATGCTCAGTCCTGTTCCACAATTGAATTTCAATCTGACCACCTCTGCTCTCACAGTGCTGGTGGGGTATGGCTAGGAGAAGACTCTGCTTCCCACCTACCCAGATTCAGGACAACCATGCCAAAAAGGAGCTGAGTAGGTGTGAGAGACACAAAGAGGCAACGGGGACAGTGATTTAAACAACTCAAGGGCAGAGCTTGTGCCAAGGGAATGGAATTCCAAAGAAGGCTGGTCTTGCTGGAAAATGATGGAAAAGAAGAGAAACCCTCCTCAACCAAGAATACTTCTGTCCCTTAACTCTTTGGCTTTCCTGTTTTGGGTAGGATCTTTCTACTTTACAGATTATTTTTGTAATAGCTAAAAACTAGGAGAAACCTAAATATTCAAAAGGAGAAATCTCACTGAATCAACCATGGTATAGCTGCTCTAAAAGCTCTTATTCAGCCTTAAGAATGATGTTTCAAAAACATGATTCAGATAATGTTCAAATGTAAAAAAAATAAGAAATTGCATTTGTGATGAGATTGCTGCTGTGCTATCTGATGCTGTGCTTCCTGAGCAAAAGGTCTTAAAGCTTATTAAAATACAGTGGTGCTATTGAACCTGGGGCATTGTGTAAAAATATACAAGCATATGACCCAATTAGAGTCCTTGTCCCAACTCAGAGCCTCATAGCTGCCTGGGACACCTTACACTGCCCTGCATGCCCTACACACCCTACACAGCTGTCATTGTAACTCTGGCCAGGAAGCTCATCCAGGTGAGCCTAGCCTGTCCTGCCTCATAGGAGGTGCCAAGCCAAGAAGAATCACATTGAATTTTGCAGAATCCAAGTCATCTTTAGGGTTTTCTTTTTTTAATCTAAATGTTCAGTCTTGAAGTTGACATTCACACAGGACTGAATGTATCAATGTTGTATGGGCATTGAGTCTCAGGACCCTGGCCTCAGGAAATTTATAATCAGGGTGAATATTCACATGTAAACCCTTTCTATCTCAGTGTTCCTGAAGCACTGTAAGGAAACTCAAGGTTGCCAGACCATACAACCAGACACTGTGACAATTCTCTGTATCTCTTTCCTTGTCTCTCTTCCTGTTGCTTGGCCCCCTAAGAGCCACAAGGGAGTTCTTCATCAGTACAGTTAAAGCCCATATGTTGACATGCTGCTTATTGTCATTAGAATGAGACTAAAGCCCTGGACCCTTTACCTCTCATGGCCTCTTCTTGGGGTTGCTGCTTGCACTCACAGAAAATCCTAGGAGAGTTTGCAACATATTTGCCATGCCAAGAGTCTCTGCCAGCCTTCAACACAATACCCAGCCCAATATTCCATGAAGGGTTGGCTGACTTAATTGAACTTCAATAAGCCAAGAGTATATTCAATTCAAGTTCTGACTACTGAAGCACATGGCTGGCCATGGCTAGGAGGATCTTGGGCACATTTGTTACCAGTCTAAGCTTGGTTTAGCTAGGGAAATCCCCACGCCTCTCATCAAGACCTGTAGACTAGGCCTGGCTCCAATTAGCCTACACATCATGGGGGAAGGTGAGGCTCCTGGTCTCAACTCATTGCATTTTCTGTCCTGCTCCCTGCTCTGCTCCCTCTTCACATCTCACTTCCATTGTTCTCATCATTATAGGCAAGACAACTGTGTATTGGGCATCCCTGGAATCCCAGGTGTGCCTTACGCTTCCCAGTCGATCCTTCAAGAGAAACCTTGTTCTCATTTTATAAATGGACCAAAACTTGGCCCCAGAATATCTTGGATGCTGTCACTGAGAAGCAAAAGTCAAAACTACTGAAGAGGAACATGGAACCAAATTGATGCATCATAGCTTGATGATTCAATGTCTTTAAGTACATTCCAATATTTTCTGAATCTCTCACAGGTGGAGGCTGCCAAAAGTGTTAGAAACTGAGAGAAAGAAAGGTTCAGGGTGCTGTGCAGAGGAGAAAGGACCCCACCCCCAGCTGCATTCATCCACAGGTGAGGAGATTCCAGGGAGCAGGAAGTCTCAAAGCCTCTCACATTTAACTAGGGAAAAGTGAAGTGTGTGCATTTTAGTGGATTAGTGAGAGGATTTATTTATTTATTGACAAGTCTATGGAGTTACTTACAAAATGAGGAAAATCTAGATTCAGTTTTCCCAGACTCACAATGAAAGTCAAATATTTTTTCCTTAAAGAGAGAGACCTCTGAGTCCCTCTTAGCAATAAGTCTTCTCTTTATTATGTGACTTTTTACACGACTAAAATTTGGGGAGCAAGGCAGCACATTTACCTCCCTTTTGAAGCAGATCATCTCTGTATGCATCAAGACAAGAAAGCAAGGGTGAACAGTTTGTGATGCTGTTTTATCCTTGTAAAACGCAGAGTTTCCAGCTGTAAGAAGGATGCCCATCTGGGCAGGGCTTCTGTGGTTTTTGTAGGAAGGCAGGGGAGCACCCACTGACTTTGATTCAGGTGACTTGTGGGAACCTGGGAGAGCATGAGGTTGGCCTTGGTTTGTGTAAGCCTGCCATCACGTGGCCACTACAGGTTTTTCTCTCAAAAAATGGCCCACCAGCGCGCACCAGCGGTTTTAAATGAGTTTGTGCTCTCTATCTTTTCTGTGACAATTGCTGTTTTCTGCCTCCAGCCTGAATGCAGGTTGAAGAGATAGATTAAACTCAGTTGGAGTAAAATCAAGTTCTAATGTTTGCCATCAGGGCTGAGTCATCTTGAAAGCATCTGCCCAGCCAGCTGTGAGCCTCCACCAAAGTGCACAGTGATGCATTGACAACTTCCCAAAGGGCTGAAGAGCCATTTGTTTGTAAAATTTTGCATAGATGAGTAGATGCCAAGTCAGCACCCCAAAGGACACTTTGGAATGCTCTTATATGAAGAGTCCCAGGTAATTAAGCTTTGAAAAAGAGACCTCAATTTCTTAGCATTTGAACCCAAAAGAACGTAGAACTCTGGTAGACAGGCATACATATTCTAGAGACAGTCCCTTATTCAGCTCATGTGGTGAAGGCAGTTGGGCAAAAGAGCTGGATGCTTTCTTGATTCCTCTATATCTTTCAAGGTTCTAGGAACAAAAATATCAGATTTTGGCTCAGCCTTCACACCAGACCCTTATGGTCTCTTATCTAGAGCCACTCACAGGTAAAAGAGGGCAGCCCAGAGAAGTCCAATCCAGGCAAGTCAAGTCCTCTTCTATGATCATATATGAGAAGTCCTTTGACTTTCCCCTTCTGTGTGTGCAGAGGGGGACAGGAATTGCAGGGGACCTGCAATTACAAGAGTAGGTTATTCCATGTTGAAACTGTGGATATGGCTGGTAGGGTGGATATTTTGGTATTGGGTGCTAGTTTTTCTGCTCAAATATTTATCCACAGACCTTATTCTGTAACCTAGTGTCGCCACTGCATGGAGGCCAATGCATATATTTATGTATACCTGATCTGGGTATAAAAATTTTCAATGGGAGTGTCTCCTGTGGAGTCAGCCAGAATGGCCAACATTGATTATTGTCCTACAGGTAAGACAATCTCTTTGCAGAGTTCCATGGAAATTATCATGGAGCTACTTGCTAATTCTGTCTCCTTGGGGAATGAGTAAGTGCACCACATAACCAACAATGAAACCTCTGGTCTAAGTTTAGATGAGACTTCTAAATGATCTCCACAGGCAGGAAGTTGAGATGGCCAACATTGGTCCAGAACAAATAGCCAAATATGAGGACTTCCCTAAACCCTGTCCCAGGAATTTACCATTCGAATGACCTACATTCCCATCCTCAAAGAAATCTAGACTGTATTACTCCCCCTGGCAAACTAATAGGTGTAAATCTCCAGATTACATACTTGCAGAAATAGCAGAGCAAATATTCCCACATCATGTTGGGTGCTTCCTGGGCACTGAATATTTCTTTTCTGAGGTACTGTTGTTGTTTCTGCTGCCTACCCCAGGTAGCTCGTGTACCAGTCATCCCCACTGCACTTCTATTTCTTTTACAAGACTTAAAAAACTAACACCTTTATCAAAAAGGTATTGGCCTTAAGAGGAGAGATGGTTACACAAACAGATGAGGCAAAGCAGTCTATGATTTTTGTGCCTGTGCCATACCACAGAACAAATTTCTGTAGCCCCATCAGGTAAGGAGTTGTCCTCACATGCCTTCTTAGTATTCCAGTACATTTCCTTCAGCCGTTCAATTCTGGTGGAATGCTGCGTGATTCAATGGTGCCGTCATCAGCCATGCTGCAGGGAGAGTGTGTATGTGTCCTAGTGGACTGCATCGGTGTCATTGGGCTGTCATGACAATGCCACAGATGGGGTTAGACAAAAATTTATTTGTGCTAATTCCAGTCTGCATATCAAGATGCTTACTGGAATAATTTCCTTTGAGGCCCACTCTTTGACATGCAGATTGCCATCTTCTGTCTCTATATTTGCATGGCATTTTCCTATGCCTCTCTGTGTCCTTATTGCTGCTTTTTATAAGGAGAAAAAGTTAATTGGATTAGACTTTACATAAATTAATGGGATTAGCATTAATCATGTCTTTAAGAATCATACATTTAAATAGAGTCACAGGCTGAGGCACTCGGTATTTGGAACATCAATGTATGAGATTTGGGGAGCGGACACACTTCAGCGGGTAATATAACCTTGTCTCCTGCTGAAGACAGACTCCCAGGAAAGAAACTACTGAGCGTAGGGATATGCACATGTAACACTTTAACAGCTACAGTCAGATTACCTCACATCACAGAAGGGCTGCTGAAGTTACATTGCCACAAGAAACTCTGGTTGTAGCTGCTTCTCTGCATCCAATATTCTCTGAGTGTTGGCATATAAAAAGTTATTTTTCTTGGTTGATCTCTTGTCCATGTGGAACATAAAATCCCACTGTTTCATTTTCCCCCCCAATTTCCCAAGCAACAAGCTTGAGTTCCCTTTTAGTTGATTATCAGCCATTTAGATTTTTTTCTTCCCTGAGTCATACTCAGATTCTGAGCCCTGTGTTGTGCTTTCTTGCACCCTGTACTCTCCAAGCATTTGCCCCAGTGAGGAACCTGGCTTGGCAAAGCTTTGTTTCTGAAGACTTCCCTTAACATGAAGGAAAGATTAAAAATAGTTTCTCAAGTCAAAAGGTCCTCCTGGGATACCTTCTTTAGGCTCCCTGTGTGAAAAGGAGCTATTAATATTTCTCTAAATGGACATCCCCAATACCAGGAAAACAGACTCTGAGAAGTTTAGAAGTAATTTCATACAGTTGTGTCCCTGGCACTTCTCAGTTCTAACACATGCTACTGAGTAGTCATTTGATATCTAGAAACATTTATTTTCTCATCTTTGCAATTGGATGTTTTTAGAGGACTCAATTGACTAATGGCTTCATGGGGACTATTGATATAAGTAGGTGCTGGGCTGTGTATTAGTTACATAAAGTTACTATTCTGTAAATGCTGAATTTCAACTGTTTCTTTTTATGTTATTAATGTGAGTAGTAGAAATATTTAAATTACCCTTGTGCCTTACATGGTGTTTCCGTTGGACATTATTGCTTTAGGCGGTTGCGTCCCAGTTCACTGTTCAATCTGTCTTCTAACAAGACCAGAGAGGAGAAAAGTTAAATGAAATTTTATAAAAATTGTTATTATATTATTTCCATTCAAGAATAATACACAGGCATAAATAATAAACAAACTGAAATGACCTTATATGCAAGGTTAAATGCAAATGTTCTGTGTTTGGAGGCTCTGGTGCGCACTCCCCAGACCCCCCAAAAAAAAAAAAAAAAAATGGTGCAATGAAGAGCCTGTCATTCTAGCCTTACTCGTGCCTGGATTGGACATTATTTCCTGTCACTCAGAAAGAAGGCTCCCTGGTCTCAGACTTGGGGGACACGGTCTGAAGCCCTGTCCAATCAGGCGCGCTAAGTGAGAATTGACCAATCCTGACTGAAGCCAGCGAGGAGGGGGCGGCTTCCGCAATCTGGCGGGTTCTTTTCTCCCGCGCCTGCCATTCCTGCCATTGGGCTCTAGGATTCACTCTCACTGTTTGGAGCCCCGGGTTCCTCTGCTGTGGGGGTGCTGAAGATCCATAGGGAGCAGACCTGGCTTTTGGGCACCAGGAAATGGTGAGTGTGCAGTGGCATCATGAGCCTGGGGAGGGAGACTGCGAGAGAGAGACTGTTGGACCCGGGGACTGGCTGAAGCTGGCGGACAAGACTCCAGGCAGTCTCCTGAGTCTGCAGCCTGAACCCTCCTCTGGGGCAGTGCCCTCTGAACACCACTGGCAGGCCAGGTGGGGTGCGTGTCAGTGGCAGAGACCCCTCACAGCCTTGCTTATCCCTGCAGGGCACCCGCAGCCCCTGACTCAAATCTTATCTGGCAGGTTTGTTCCTGTTACCTAGTATCTTCTCAGACGCTGGTGACCACCAGGTGGGGCGAGTATCATAATCAAGTCTCCACTTGCCTTTTTCCTGAAGGAGGGGATCTGTGGTCTACAGGGACCTTGCTTCTTCCTGAGCTAGCTCGTTTTCAGTTTTACTATTTTCTTTAATTTCCTGTTTTGCTTTGTTTTGTTCCTGGTGTTTGAACGGAGGAATACTTTACCTTTGAGCTGTACCCCTGGTACTTTTTATTTTTGTTTTGAGAATGGGTCTAGCTAGGTTGCTGAGATTGGTCTTGTGGTTTGATTTATCTAGACTTTTGTATTACAATTAAGTATATAAGTTTTTATAGACTTGGGTTCACGTGTGCATTTTCTTTATATTGTTATTCCTTGATGATTATCGTGAGTATAGTTTCATAATATACATGAATGTCAGGTAATGATAAGACTTTTGCTCTTGTAATTGAACAGTTTTTTGGCTAAATTTAGATATATTTAACTTTATGGTGAATTTTAGAAGTTTATGCTTTGGTTCCTTTCATTAAAAGTAATGCATGTTGATTTTTTTTATTGTTGCATTATAGTTATACCTACTATTTGGGTTCATTTTGACATAAATCTTGCAAGCATGGAATAGAATTTGCTTCGCTTCAGTTCCCAGAATCTCCCCTTTCTCTCTCCTCCTACCTTCCCCTATCTTCCCTCTGTTTATTTATTGTTTTTTGAAAAATTACTGCTATGTCGATACACATGAATGTAGAATTCACTGTGATATAGTAATATGTACATAGTGATTTTGATGAATATATTGTAGGTTAATTTGGGAAAATCTGTCATCTTTGTATTGATGAGTTTTATCATCTATACATGGAATGTGTAATTAAGTCTTTTTTGTGCTTCTGATAATTTTTACTTTCTCATAAGTTCTACCTATTTTCTAAACATTCATATGGCACCTATATAAAATTTAAATATGGTGTTTTATGCTATTATTCGTTTCTTTATTTTTGCAGTGCTGGGGATTGAACCCAGGGCCTTGAGCTTGCGAGGCAGGCACTCTACCAACTGAACTATATCCCCAGCCCCTATACTCTTTTTTAAACTGGATATACTATGGCAAAAATGTGATGACCCCTAGTGACCATTTTCCCCACAGATTATTATTTATCTCTTCCAAGATGTACATTCTCCTGAACCATCCGCCTGGGTTTCAAGTGTTTTTATGAGTAGTGTTGTGTTCTTACAGGTCGTCATGGTCACATGTGCTGTGATTTCAGTACGTCTCTGTGGTGGGGAGTATCATGTATCTTCAGTAGCAAAACAGTTTCCACAAGTAGATAATAATAACTTAAACTCCTTTGGGTCTATGAGAATTCATTTGTTTTCTGTCTTCATCAATACCATTTAATTTTGTCTATGATGGGATTTTATTTTATATTTCTCTAATTTCTAAAGATGTTGAGTTTTTTATGATTATTGAACACTTGCATATCTTCTGTATAAATTGGTTGTTCAAGGCTCTTACCTTCCTTTCTTCAAAGAGAAAAGACAGAGTTTGATTTCAGGAAATAATGGTTCTATTTTATTTATTTATTTATTTATTTATTTATTTATGTATGTATGTATGTATGTATGTATGTATGTGCTGGGGACTGAACCCAGGGCCTTGTGCATGTAAGGCAAGCCCTCTACTAACTGAGCTATATCCCCAGCCCATGTTCTACTTTTAGTTATTAAAAAAATTGATTTGCCCCTTTGCTTTCCTTGAGTATGCTTTGTAGGTTTCTTGTCTGTTTTATATTTGGAAGTTATTTCAAATAGGATTCCTGGGCTTGTCTCTGAAAATTCTAAACAGGAGAAATAAATGAGGAAAAATAAATGAGGGAAAAATAAATGGCTGCAGGAAAATGAATATATTTCCACAAAATCTTTTGGTAAGTACATTGTTGAATGACACATTCACAAAAACATCCACCCGTCTTCCTTTAATGTTTTTTTAATGTTTTTGACAGTGAATCATGCATTGTATTATCTGGATTTTGGAGCTTAATACAAAATCATATGGGATAAGATTTGGCAAATCTTAGAAATCTTCACACATAATTTATTGTTTATTGAATGACATGTTGTGGAGATAGCAACAAAAGAACATTTATTTTTAGAAATAGTTACATATTTTATTTTCAGTTTCTTATATGCCTTTTAGATTCATTTCTTTCCTGAGTCATACTCAGACTCTGGGCCTGTGATGTGCTTTTTTTGGTGCCCTGTAATTTTCAAACATATACCCTCATAAAGAATCTGGGTTGGTAGCTGTGTTTCTTAAGAGTTCATTAATATGAAAGAAGAAAAAAAAATTGTGTTGCTTTTGAGATGTCTTCTCTAGGCACTCTCTTCAAAATGGGAAGAAAATAATATTTCTGCAGATCAACATCCCCTATATCAAGAGCTAACCAACCTTTGAGAAGCTTTGAAGGGATCTCATACAGTTCTGTCTCTCTGTGATGCTGAGTTGCCATTTGATGTCCAGAAACCTGCATTGTCTCATCTCTGCAATGGGAATAATTTTAGAGGACACAGATGGATAATGCTCTTCATGGAGGCTGCCAATGTATGTACGTGCTGTGGCCCACAGCTGGACAGAGCACCTGGAAGACACCTTGCAGATATTTATCCTTTATCTGCCACTCACATGAATTTTCTTTCAAATCTTGTAATTACTTCTCACTGTAGGTACCCTTGTCATGCACAGGCCCACATTTAAAGATTGTGGCTTCCTTGTCTGAATTCCAGATTCCAATTCTCTAATGGTTTAAGGTGGTACAACTAACATGTTTCTTCTTGTCCTCCTTTTTTTCTATGTCCCTGATAAAATAGTTTTCTGCTCCATGCCTGTATTGCCCATGTTCAGCTATGTTTAGAAAATGACATAGAAACCTGTATCATTTGCAGATTCTAAAGGAGGGTTGAAATTACTTCTGGCTCATGTTTGTCCTTGTTATAAACTGAACTAGGACTTCCCTGGGTCCTGGAAAGGAAACCTCGAAACCAGGCAGCTTTGTGAAAAGGTTTTGTTCATAAATATACAAACCTAGGTACAGGCAAGTCTCTTGTCTGCATTTCTTTCAGGAGAGGTTACAATTCCTTAGCAATATTTCTTCTCAGGTCCAAAAAATAGGAAAGACACTGCCCTGAATGAGCGCAGGAAGCTTTAACCAGAAAGTTTCCAGAAGTAGACTTTTTCCCACCATACGCTGGCCGTGGTTCATTCCATAACAGATGTTAAGCAAACAAAAGACACTCTACACAAATAAATTAATTATAAAAAAATATTGTATAGTAGCATGTATATACACACACACATGCACACAAAAGGAATGCTGCTTTTTTGACTGTCACTGCAACCTAAAATAATAAGAAAAGTTGTATGAGTCAAGTGGTGTATGAGTCAAGTGGTGTATGAGTCAAGTGGTGTATTGGAGGTATTTGGGCTTTCAATTTAGACTTTTTTTTTTTTTTTTTTTTTTTTTTTTGGTACCTGGGATTGAACCCAGGGACATTTATCCCCTGAGCCACATCCCCAGCACTTTTTTATATTTTATTTATTTATTTATTTATTTATTTATTTTATTTTTATTTAATTTTTTTTGTGGTGCTGGGGATTGAACCTAGGGTATTGTGCATGCAAGCCAAGCACTCTACCAACTGAGCTATATCCCCAGCCCTTTATATTTTATTTAGAGACAGGGTCTTGTTAGTTGCTGAGGCTGGTTTTGAACTCACAACCTCCCACCTCACCTTTTCAAGGTGCTGGGATTTCAGGTGTGTGCCAACACACCTGGAAATACAGTTCATCTTGGATCCCAGCCCATTTGCTCATTAGTTAGGGGTTTTGATCATAGGAGGAAAGAAGGACATAGACTAGTCATTAGGTCTAAGGTCAACTGCAAAATAAAAAGTTTATCTTTAATGCATTTAAATTATATATTCAAAGCTGTGGATCTCAAAACATTAGACCCTCAACTCTTGCAATTTCATCTTCTTTTGCTTGCTGATATCTGAATTGAAGGGACTGTGGCCAGGCTTTCATGGAAAGAAGTCTACTTTTGGAAACGTTCTGATTAAATCTCCCTGCTCTCACTCAGGGCAGTGTCTCTCCTGTTTTTTGGACCTAAGGAGAGATATTGGTAAGGAATTGTATCCCTCAGTTTAGCATAAAAAGCAGTGGTCAGGACCTTCATCTCCCTGAGGTTAGGGTAAGCATAGCCCTTGAATCTGGAATTTGGTTCTGTGAACTGAGATGTTCTGGAGGCTTGACATAGATTTGAGGGCACTGTTCCAACAATTTATGCATTTCATTAGTAATATGTTTTGGTCACATAATGCTAACATTCACATATTGGGCATCTTGGACTATGTTATTAAAATAAATTTCTGCTATTTATTTTTATGTGAATACTAAAAAAGTTTAATTACCCTTGTACCTCACATATTATTATCATTGGATATTCCTTCCCAGTTCAATGCTCAATCTGTTTTCTCACAAGAAAGCAGAGAAGTTAAATGAAGTTTGACAGTATAGTCAATTTTTTCCATCCTTGAATAATATACAAATTAATATCCACAAATATACAAATATACAAATATAATCCACAAATTGAAAAGGCATTATATGCAAGGTTAAATGCAAGATCCTCTTAGTTGGATTGGATCCCACTTCTCCAAGGAAAACTTGCTTTAAATTATTTGCAGCCTGAGGATCTGGATTTCAATTCCTAGTACCACCACAGGAAAGAAAAAAAGCAGCAGCCAAGAACCTGCCATTGTGACCTCATTCATTTATGCATTTGATGTCACCTCCTGTCACTCAGAGGACTAGACTCAGTCTGAGCATGTGACGACATAAGCCCTGTCCATTCAGAAGTTTTTAGGTAAGCATTGTCCAGTCCAGCACAGAGTCAATGAAGAGAAGCAGGCTTAGCCATCTGGTATGACTTTTGTCTCTGGAGCCTGCCAGTGTTGGTATCCATGTCTAGGCTCCCCCTTTTATATGCAGGAGAACTGGTTTGCTCTGCTGTGCAGGTGCTTGAAGATCTATGAGGAAAACATTGGGTCCCGCAAAAGTCAATAAATTATTAGTATGTAGTGGCATCCTGAGACTGGGGGGGTGAGGCTCTTTGAACCGGGCTGTACTGATTATGGTGGCCACTGGCAAGTGTCAACTGGAATCCCTGTGGTAGTCTCTAGTGTCTGCAGGCCTGCATGTTCCTCTGAGGTAGGTCAACTCTGAATCCCCCACTGGCCAGTCACGTGGGGCATATGTTGGCAGTACACAGTGGGAGTCCTGTCCTATCCCTGTACTGCATCTCCAGCCCATACCCGGAGGCCTACATGAGCATATATGTTCCAGCGCTCCAGTACCTTCCCAGACTGTGTGGTGGATTGAGGAGTGGGAGAATCATCAGAATGACAACTCTATGTATTGTTTTTTTTGCATGAGGGGGACTGTGGTCTATAGGGGTCTTTCCTGAGCTTGCTTTTCTTTCTTTTCTGGGGGGATCTTTGTACCATGGATTAAACCCAGAGGTCCTTTGCCACTGTGCTACATTCCTGATACCATTTATGTATGTATGTATGTATGTATGTATGTATTTATTTTTATTTTGAGACAGTTACTGAATCTGGCCTTGACCTTGTGCCTCAGTTTTGTGATTTGCTGGAATTACAGGTGTGTGCCACCTGAACTGAATCCTCCTCAATATTCCAAATAGATGGGAAACAAAATGTCAAATCAAGAACATTATCTCCTAGGCCAAACCTTTATATACATGCCAATAAAATCCTACAATTCCAGCTCCCTGTCCACATTCCTAAAGACAACTTCCCCTCTCCCCAGTATGGCCAATTGTTCTTCCCATATAACATTTGAAATGAGCACAGTATTTTAAAATTATTTTACCAATAACGGGATGGAACTTTTTAAAGGATTTATTTTCTGACCGGGTACAGTGGCACATGCCTATAATCCCAGAGACTCAGGTGGCTAAGGCAGGAAGATTGCAATTTCCAGATCAACATTGGAATTTAGGTAGACCATGGGCAAGTTAGAAGACCTATCTCAAAATTTTAAAACAAGGACTAGTTATGTAGCTCAGATTTAACATGCTCTCGTGTCAAATCCCCAGTACCATAGAAAAAATAAAAAGCAAAGGATTTTTGTTTGTTTGCTTATGAGCATTTCACAAAATAGAAAAGTAGAGAAGAATCACTGGACCTTTATAAAAATATGTGTTTGCATCCTCCCTTTGTCTCTCCAAGGCAGGGACACCTTGTCAGAATGTCTTTGTGCTGAGAGTCCCCTTGTGGAATTTATGTCAGAGGGTTCTCATTCCCCCCTCTCTCTCTCTCTTTTTTTTTTTTTTTTGGTCCTGTGTTTACAACTGTCTGATATGAGGATCCCACAGATGACACATTTAATGTCTCTTGAGAGTCTAGTGAATATCAGTACTTGGGACTTATCTTGTTAAAGAACAGCCTAAATTTAGGGAGTATAGTTTCTCAAGGAAGTATCTGAGTGCCTTCAACCTGGGTGAAGTCTCCTGTTGTACTCTTGTTTCCTTATTTTGGCTATTGTGAATCCTGCTACAATGAAGATGAGAATGCAACCATTTAACATATTGATTTTACCTACTTTGGAAATGCACCCAGAGCTATTACTTTGTTAGTTTTTAAGAACTTTCAATGTTTTTCTTTTTTAAATGGCTGTAACAAATTTATATTCTAGCACAGTGTTAATGTGTTTCTTTCTTTCATGTCCATACAATTGGAGTAGTAGTTATTCTTCCACTGTTTGATAGCCATTCTAACAGCTGTGCTCAGGCTGCAGAAGGTCTTATAGTTGACTGGTGCACTAAATTCCTGATGCAAGTTTGTTAGAGTCCAGGCTGCCTTATACTTGCTGGAAAAAGGTGATGCAAACCTATTCTAGAAATAATCAGGGATATGTGCTTTTAACCTTTTTCTTCACTCCTGGTGAGGATTGTAGCCCATGGAAATGCTTGCACACCAACGTGAAGCCACTCCTTTGTGATCTTTGGAGAATATGCACATGCAACTGTTGCCATTTCTCCCAAAGCTTGGTGGTTTAGGATGCAATCCATGGAATGGAAAAAGTTGAAGTTGGGACAAATTTCTTACAGAAAGTAATAGTTAAGCCTGGAATCATTACTGAACTGAGTTAGGTTAGAGGACTCAGGAAGTGCTGAACTCCCACTTGGGCTGCCCGTAGTAGACTTTATTTCCCCTACTAACTCTTTGGTGCTGGCTAGATAGAAATTCAACAGTTATCAACAGCAGTTTGCAGAGAATGCTGGCAAATCCCTTTGTGGGATAAACTGGGACCCTTGAGCTTTAACTCCTCTTCTGCCCTAGTACCATGGAATAAAGTCCATGGATCTTGAATGGCCATAGAAAAACCCATTTTTCTCTGGTCTTGATGCTTGTGCATATCTAGTCCCTTCCTCTGTGTGCACCAGATATATTAATATTTAAATTATAGGCAATTTAGAGTTAAATGTTCTATATTTATGACCCAATTAATTTTCTTCTACTCAGCATGACACTGGATTTGGGTATTCTGTCCCAATTATATGGCACATTGCTCAAGGCAGGCTAATGCCCAAGTGTACCCCAACCTTTTCTACTCCTCTGATGGTAGATTTTTTTTTTCATTTGTCCACCTCTCAATCCATTTTAAGAGGGACTCAAAACAGGAGTAGATATTTATTTGATGTATCCAAGAATGGAGGGAGAGTCATCAGGGTCATATTCTGCTACATTATGAAAATTATTCCTCTTAATATCTGCTTTTGGGGGGATGCTGGTTATAATTCTAGTGTCATACACATTCTCCACATAAGCCCTATCTGTGCCTCTTGTAACATCTACCTTTAGGTTGGGTTGTAACATTCATTCACATGAAATATTTTTTTGATAAGGTTGGATTTATATAGGTCATTTCATTGCACTTAATAAAATATTTGCATGCATATGGATTTACCTATGGAATTTTCTGTATTGTGGATTTCTTGGTCTTTACTGCAATATTATAATTTGAAAATATATGTTAGTGTCAGGTAAAGATAGCTGCTACTTTTGTTCTTATATTCTATAGTGTTCTTGGCTAATTTCATGTGTATTTAATCTTCCAGAAGAATTTTAGAGTTTTTTGCTTTCATCCCTTCTTTAATTAAAGTAAAGCATGGTGAAATTTTGATGGGGTATTATTATAGATTAACATGGGGGAAAATGGTCATCTTTATAATGATGCATTTTATATATACATAGGGTGTGTAACTGATTCTTTTATGTGCTTCTCTGTATTTTTATTTTCTCAAATTCTGCACATTTCCTTTTTAATTATGTTTACACATGAGTTGTGACATTCATGTAGCATTGATATAAAATATGCATGGTGTTTTATACCATTTGTCAAACTGAATGTAGCATAACAAAAAAGTATCTTTCTTCTAGAAACTATTATTTCCCATAGTTTATTATTTATGTCTTCCTAACTGTACCTCCTCTTTAACCATGCCCCTGGATTTCAACTCTCGAGGAATATGGCTATATCCTCATATGTACAGGTGCTGTAATTTCAGTCTGTTCCTGGTGGGGGTATTATCATGTATGTTGGATAGCAAAACAGTTTCTACAAATGAATATTAGCAGCTTAAATTCCATCTTCCCTTCATGAATGCATTTATTCCATGTTCATCAATACTGGTTTTTTGTATATATGATTTTATTTTACATTGCCTAATTTCTAAAGATGTTGAGTTTTTATTGATTATTGAACACTTAGAGATCTATTTGAAGTGGCTATTTGAGTCTCTTGCCTGCTTTTCCTTTGCAGTCTGTCTTTTCCTTTCTTCTTATAAGTGTTTGATTATATGTGACGTAATTAGTTTCTTTCACTCTGTCACTTTTCCTTACACCCTTCAATGGAATTATTTGAGGAATAGAATTTTTATTTTAATTTTGTACAATTCATAAATTTAAAAATTATATTTTGTGTAGCTTTGAAAAACAGTAACTATGTTTATTTCCCACTTTTGTGACATTGAGGATTGAAACCAGGGTTTCAATGTAACTGATTTATATCCTCAAATCTTTTTAAAATTTTGTTTTCAGGTGGGTTTTTGCTCAGCTGCTTGGATTGGCCTTACAATTGTGATCCTCCTACCTTAGCCTCCGGAGTATTGGATACTTCAGGTGTGTGCCACCACATGCATCCTTTTTCTTATTTCAACTTGTGAATGCTTTATATTTTCTTTAATATTTTAGTATTATTTATTTATAATATTTATATTCAGTATTTCGTATGTGAAAATGAATTTTTATATGGTATGAGTAAAGGGAACAATAGCATTTTTATTATTATAAAAATATCCCCAAATCATAGTATCAGTTTTTGGAAAAAATTCCATTTTTATTCTTCCCTGTACTATAATCTCTATGATCTTTCTTACTGTCTAAATAGCAAGTGACTTATTAAACATTTTGTCTTGAGTTCTACCATTTATTCATTTCATTATGAGGTCTACACTGGTTGTGATAACTTAATAACATCAGTTATATGTGGTATCATGGTGTTTTGGTCGGTGATATACTTCCCATACAACAATGGAAACAGATAACATTCCAGTTATGTAATAGTCTGTATCATCTGGATTCTTGTCACTACACTCAGAAATTCAGAAAATGGCTGAATCATTTAGAACAAATTGTCTATAATGTATTCCCATCAAGTGAGACATTATATATGTGCATATACTGGCAATTATATAGCATATAATTGACACAATTTTTAATTGTAAGATTTACCAGATCTTTTTCAATTTTATAAAAGCACCAACATTGACATTGGTGAGTGTGGGGGCCACTGTGCCACATGCTGCATAGATGAGAAGAGTTGTCTCCTGGAAGAGAGTGTTGGCTGTACATCACTCAATTACCCAGAAACTTATCTACTCAATAAACACAAGAGCCAATACTCTTTTTAAATGAGAGGGGGTATGATGGGTCTGGCCATACCAGCTCTGGCCTGTAACAAATTCATGGAGTTGCCCAACTCTTTTTTATGTGTACCATATAGGCAAAGGGGGGCCGAGACCAGAAGGATCTTCTTCTGTGATGAACAGGATAGGGTGGAGCTAGGGGAGCCATTCTCTTAAGGGGAATATTCCAGAAGGAGATAGGGAACCACTTCCACACAACACCACATGCTTCCCAGCAATTCCTAGAAGCCAGGCATCTTCATCCCATCACTCAACCTAGCCTGATCCTGCTAAATAGGGATGGCTTCCAACAGGTGATTCTTTCTCTGGTATGGTCATTTTTCATATCTTCTAATCTTGCCCTTTTGCATAGGATTTTTATTTTTCTACTGCTCTTTTTTTAAAATTTAATTTTTCCAAACTATTGACATGGATGATTTGCTAATAAATTCCTAGTCATTTTATGGCTTACTAATTCATATATGAATGTTTCCTTTTTAACCTCAGCTTTAGATGCATCCCACTTTTTTACAGCCTTATGGGAGTCTAATTGGCATATACTAACCAGTATATATTTTAGATATATATTTTTATCTTCTGGCATATGAACATACTTGTGAAATCAGCACCACAATCAACAAAGTTGTCATATCCATTACTGCAATGTGTTCCCTAGTGGCCTTTTAAATCCTCTTTTTGCTCTCCCCCACAAAATTTATGTAATAAATTTGATCTTATTGAGCACAGCGAGAATAGGATAACATCAACATTACAGTGTTCCTTGAATTACCACAAAGGAAACATACCATGTACGATTGCCTATGTTGAGAAATAGAGCATTAATGATGCCCTGACAACCCCTTCATGCCCTCTTCCTCTTACTACCCCTCCAAAATTCCCAATGGTAAGTAGACTTTTCCTTTTCTATATAGTACTATTTATGCTTTAAAAAGAAAGAACAAGGAAACAATAAAATAGAAGTGTTACTCCCTCTTTACTCATTAACACAAAAAGGGGAGGAGAAGGGGGAAGATGTGGGCTTGTTTCTAACTCTTACCCCACTCAGGCCTGCTGTTCTCTGATAGGAGAGGATATGAGGTAAATCTAGAGACAAAGATGGAGAGGGCTGGGGCAGGATGTGAGCTTAGGGGCTGCTAGGAGAGGCTATCAAAGTATAAGTGGTAGGAGGGAGAAGAAGAACAGGAAAGGGGAGTAGGGCAACTTGGGAGCAGTGGGAAACTCAGGTGGAACAGGCCAGATGGTTTAAGAATGGTAGATCAGCATCTAGACATGTGAAAAAGAGAAGGCTGGAGTGAGAAAGAGAGTGGCATCTCTGGTGCAGTTCTCCAAGCTATAAGCAGGTAAAATGTTACACCCTAGCTTTTTTCCCACTCTCACTTCCCAATGGACATCCCATTTACTTTCATTGGAAGAGTAGTTCTGCTTTCACCCCAATTTCTGGTTTCTGTTGATTGGGGCTTACTTCATCTTTGTCCTCTTCTTCCTCATTTTCTGCATCCTATTTATTTCCCTCTCCATCCTCAGCAGAATCTCTTTCCTCCTCAGCCCCCTTCTCCTCCTCCTCTATCACTTCTTTATTTTACTCTTTCCAGATTTCATTATCTTTCACTTTTCTTCTTAATTTCAGGTCCTCAGTACTAAATACACCAGTGTCTCATCCTTTTCTTTAAGGCAGGGGCCAGATTTGGACTTGCGTGTAGAATGTCCAGATTGAAGGGTCCTGGACTGCAGAGTGTGGTGGCAGCAGGAGAAACTTTTCCCAGCAGTGTTGGAAACCAGTTAGAACATTCTCATAAAATCTTTTTTTCCACCTCTGTGCTGTCTAGGGGTAGAATTAATGGCTCATAGTGTATGCCTGAGTAAATTGCACCACACCATTTTCCAAAGTGGCTTTACCTTTTACCTTGCCATAGCAGGCTTGAGAAACTGTTGTAAAGTGGAACAGGAGCGGCCTGTGGGGTAAGGAGGGTGAGTGCGATGGCGCTAACACCACGCTGGGAACTGGGGTTCTGAAGACCAGGCTTGGTTTAATGCAGAACAAGCAAGCTTATATAGCAGACATTCACTAATTACAATTACCAACAGCTGTTAACACCCCCGTGGCCCGCTCCCGAGCATGCTCGTGCTAGGCTCGTGATTGGCTCGTGATCAGACCAATTACGGGAAGAGAAAGCACCTGAGCTCTGTATCCTCAGGCACTCCTACAAAGAGACATTGGCATTTATAAAAATTTTTGTCACTATAATGTGGCACCATTTATTTTAAGGACGAATGAGAAACCAGTGGTAGTTGGGAAAAAGTAACATTTTATATGTTTTTAATTTTTGTATAATAGCAGTTTCTACATTGCCTGTTAATGACCTAAATTTTCATAGTTTAAAGTTGAATACTATTTAAAAATATGTAGTTACCCTGGTCCCATGATGTTTCACAACATTTTTATCTGAATAATATTTATGTTATGATAGAGACATTGGGAACAGGGGGACTCTTTTCCTGGTCCAAATGTTACCCAGACCTAATGAGCATCTACAAATGGATATGAAAGTGCAATTTCATTACCACCTACAAAACATGCTATTTTATTTGCGTATCTCAGTAGCTAATTTAAAATACAATATATAAAAGTTTACTTTAATTGGAAAAAAATTTTATCACTAAGGGGAAAAAATCAGTTATCAAAAGATTTTATACAACCACATTTCACACAAAATAAGCAATTTATTTTAATTTAATTGTTGGCTCTTAGTCATTTGCCAGTCTATTCTTCTATCATCACATTGCCTTAGACTCATTCTTCTTGAAACAGGCCTCTTCTTTCTTTGATCTTCTTTTCTTTCTCAATTAGATAACTAATTATTTTTCATGGTTTCACAGGTCACAAGGGACATTTTGGCTCTCTGCTCCCTGTAGCATGAGATTCAACATAACAGAGTTGAGATGGTCAGGACTATAACTGTGATTTCTTTCTTCTTTTTCCTTCCTTCCTTCCTTCCTTCCTTCCTTTCTTTCTTTCTTTCTTTCTTTTCTTTTTTGGTGTTGGGGATTGAACTCAGGGGCAGTTGGTGGCCAGTGAATCACATCCACAGCCCTCTTTTGTATTTTATTTAGGGACAGGTTCTCACTGAATTGCTTAGCCCCTCACTTTCGCTGAGACTGGATTTGAACTCTCAATCTTTCTGCCTCAGCCTCCCAAGCCCCTGGGATTACAGACATGTGCCACTGTGCCTGGCTTGTGTTTGCTTTTAAATGAGGGGCATCAGTCTTTAGAGCTTTCTATTTCAAAAACTTTCTATTTTAAATTTGTGCTTTTTCTGAGCAATATTTTTTACTTCCCCAAGATTTTTTTTTTTTTTTTTTTTTTTTTTGGAACCAGGGATTGAACTCAGGGACATTCAGCCACTGAGCCACATCCCCAGCCCTATTTTGTATTTTATTTAGAGACAGGGTCTCACTGAGTTGCTAAGGGCCTCGCTAAGTTGCTGAGGCTGGCTTTGAACTCGCGATCCTCCTGACTCAGCCTCCCAAGTCGCTTGGATTACAGGCGTGCGCCACCACACCCGGCTACTTCCCCAAGTTTTAAAAATTCATCTTGAATCTAATGTATCTGTATAAAATAAATATGAACTTCTAAAACTGATTGATTATTCATATTTTGATTTCATACTTTAATATTTTCAGTTCCAATAGAGATGAAAACTGCAGTTTGTTGTCACTTCAGCCTTGAAACAATACTTGTATAATAGAATTTGCCAGATATATGTGTTTATGTATGCATGTACACATACATACAGACAAGATTATAAATATATACAAGCATGTTTGTGTATATGAAAGAATATGTTATATATGCCAGATTGTCCTAAGTTGAGTAGGCACTGATTATTTTTTCATTTTTTCCACATCTTTTTTACTCAGCAAGATAATTGAGTACCAGAAAAGGCAGATAACCTCTTGACCTGATCATCCTCTACCCAGTTGTGAATCTCTTACAAGAAAGTAACACTCCACCATGTTAAGGCATGTCTGTCCATCACATCCCCCAATGGCATACAATTTATTGCCAAATAAACAGAACCCCACTGCACCTCTGCTAATGCTTATAGATGCCACCACAGTCCACATGTCTATTTTGGGACCATAACTCTGCACACAGTTGGAGAGCCTGGAAGCCAAATTGGATGCAGGAGCGTCAT
>JAJEJO010003138.1:0-57531 GCA_020662805.1 Glaucomys volans
GACTCCTTCAGTGCTGCTGTGATCTCTGCCCTGGAGCCATTGGTCCCTGAGCCGGCTCCGCGGGGCCAACATCCAAAGGGCTCTGCGGCTCTGCGGCTCTGTGGCTCAGGCGATCTGGTCTTGAGGACAGGACCAGGTCTTACCTTAACGTAACTGGTCAGCAGTTACATTAAAAGATGAAGATGTCCCTTTTTAATTGAAATATGTATTCAGATATTTACAGATGAGCTATTCTTTCTGGGTTTTGCTTCCAAATATCCCACCGCTGGTGACAGCGAGGAGCATAGATGGAGCAAGACAGATCCTGGCGCTTCTTCCAACCGACCTCTTGGCTCCTGGTTGTGGTTGGTGATGGGCCACCGTGAGTAGTTTTCCTAGGAGAGTGGCTCCGTGTATCTCGCTCTGTGCTGCCCAGTGCGGAAGCCAGCAGCCCTCTGGGGCCGGTGAGCGCCGGAGGCATGACTCCTCCGCGCTGAGGGGCGACGGAAGTGCAGAACAGACGCGGGATTTTGATTTCTAAAAAATACTAATTATAAATTGAGCTATTTTGGACACACTGGGTTAAACCCATAAAATGTCATTTAACTATTTTCACTTGTTTTAAATGTGGCAAATAGGGAAAAAAAAGTCTTTTTCTTTTTTTTTTTGCAGAACTGGCAATTGAACCAGGGCCGTGCACCAGCTAGGCAAGGCTGTACCACGCCACTGAGCCCAGCCACCACCAGGCCTCGCTCTTTATTTGCAGTACTGGGGACTGAACCCAGGGCTTCGTGCAAGCTGTGCAAGTACCACTGAGCTACAGCTTCAGCCCCTTTTCATTTAATTTGGAGACAGTCTTGCTAAAGTGCCCAGGTTGGACTTGAACTTGCAATCCCCCTGCCTCAGCCTCCCAAGTAGCAGGGGTTATAGGCGTGCCCCACCACACCTGCTAGAAAAAATTTAATTACACATGACTCATATTTGTGGCTTGCATTATGCATTTACTGGAGGAAGTGGAGTCAGTGTGGAGCTGTGTGTGCTATAACAAGTATTGTCATATTTTATATCCTTGGTTGTGTTTCTTTTCATTCTGAATTTTAAAAATCGTCTTTGCCCCTCCCTTATCACACCTACAGGTTTGTCTCTTTTTATTGGTCTTTTTTAAAAAGAGCTTTTCTTCCAGATCTGACTACGAGTTCATGGAGAATACACAGTGGAGAGGAATGTGTTAACACACTGGGGATAAATTTGGAAAAATCAGAATGCTCTCATCTACGTGACAATCTGGACTCTTCGGGAAATAAACTGTAAGAGAAAAATGAAAAAGGGAAGGTAAATTAAAAAAAAGAAGCAGCAGGCTTGTAATTGCTACATAGATCTGTTTGGGTTCCTGACTTGAAATAATCACCTACTAAAACCTGGAATTGGGCTGGGATCATGGCTCAGTGGAGGAGCACTTGCCTCCCACACGTGAGGCACTGGGTTTGATCCTCAGCACCAATTCAAATGAATAAGTAAAATAAAGGTATTGTGTCCATATACAACTAAAAAATTTTTTCTGAATAAAATTGGAATAAGTCATCAGGACAATTTGGATGCTCAGGGGAGTTTTGATGCCATTTAGGAATGACTAGTGTTCATTTTGGGTTCTGATAATGGTCAGCAGTTACGTTAAAAGATGAAGATGTCCCTCTTTTTATTGAAATATGTATTCAGATATTTACAGATGAGCTATTCTTTCTGGGTTTTGCTTCCAAATATCCCACCGCTGGTGACAGCGAGGAGCATGGATGGAGCAAGACTGGTCCTGGTGGCTGCTGGTGAAGCTCCCGAGTCCACTTATGCGTGAGCATGATATTCTCCATCGTAAAGTGAGAGAAGAGGGTCTGGGTTGTGGCTCAGTGGTGAGCACAGGCTCAGCCGTGCCAGGCCCTGGGAGCCCGTCACCAATGGAGGAAGAAGGGCACAAGGTCTTGGGGACGAGCCAGCTCCCCTCCTGGTCCTCTCTGGACGGAAGCCACGGCAGAAGTTGTGCTCAGCTTCATTCCGACCATCCTGCCTCAGCTCTGCTCTTCTGGTTTGCACTGGATGAAAGTCCTTCCCTTGGCTGTGTCCTATGTCCTTTTAGGACCTCGCTGCAGCAAGACCAGTGTGGTGGCACTGCACGCCTTCCTAGGTGGCCCTAAGCTGTGGCTGCTAAGCAGCCGGATTCCTTCTAGAGCGGCTGTTTTAGTGACAGAGGGGTCATCGAGGAAATGAGAGAGAGGACATTCTACCCAGAGCAGAGCCAGTGGTGGAGGGAAGCGGTGCGCCTTGTCCCCGGCGTGTCCCCTGCACTGCCAGGTCTGCGGAGGCCCTGTCAGTGTTCCGGTTCCGAGTCGGAACCCCCCATTCTGCTTCAGTTGCCAGAGCCCTTGGTTGAGGGGCCACGATGAAGCTGCGACAAGGGTCCTTCCTGTGGTACCTCTACCTGGACAAGATATACTGCCTGCTGTCCCTGCGGAACGTGAAGGCGCTGACCGAGTACTTCCACCTGCTGGACGTGCACCAGAGGAACACCCTGAACGGTCAGTGCCACCTGGCGTCCCTCTGGCCAGTCACCTGGCTGGTGGCAGGTCCCCAGGGAAACGTGCAGAGCAGGAGGTGCTGAGGGAACTTGCTGTCTGCCAGGGGAGCAGAGGGGGAAATGGCCACCCAGAGCTGACACACGGAGCCCGGGCAGGGCGCAGGCAGCCACCAGTTCACCCTGGAGATGGTGACCACCGTCCTGCCGCTGTGGTTTGGAAGCCAGCTGTCGTCCTCCGCAAGTCTGTTTCCTCATCCAGAAATGAGAGCGCAGTCCAGGCTGGGGTATGGCTCAGCCGCAGAGCACGGGGGTGCTGGGTTTGGTCCCCAGGGTGCACGCGCGCACACACACACACACGCACACACACACGGGACAGCATACGTGGCAGATGCCTGGCACGGTGCCTGAGCAGGTGCTGACTCACTGAGTGCTTGCTGTCACTGTAAGTTCTATCAGAGGCCGAGACCCCCAGCGAGGCTCACGTCCCATCTGTCAAGTGGGAGCTGCGTCAGACGATCGGATGATGCCCTGGTGGTGCTTGTCAGTGACCAGGGAACACGGGCCATCCCAGCCCTGCCACTGAGTCCACACGCAGCGAGGAGACCAGCGAACAAGCCACAGGTTCTTTTTAGGATTGAGAAACAAGTTCTCTGAGCCACGCATGTACCCCGAGCTCGGAGACTGACACCACTTGTGAAGAAGGGGGTCCTCCAGTGCAGATTTCAAGAGTTCAGTTAGTTTTAAAAGCAAATGATAAAGGGGCTCGTGGAGAAGTCGTGCTAGCAAGTGCAAGGCTGCGGGCTCCTGGGCAGCGTGGCGGGAAACAGCAAGATCAAACGAGAGCAGCTTCTCGCAGCTTTGCACCCAGGGTTCCCCTTGACAGATAGGCTATGTCCGTATGTTGCCAAGTCCCCAGAGAAGGTGGCTGTAGGCTCCCTGGCTGTGACGACGGAGGCGGAGACCCAGGGCTTTCTGACGCATAGCACATTTGCGGGGTGGCCTGGTCTCCATGGTAACTAAATCACACCCCCAGGATGTGACACCTGAGGTCAAGTCATGATCACTTTGGCCCCAGAGGACAGGGGACGGGACAGTGGCCTCACGGTTCACCTGGGGTGCCTGGGTTGACCAGTCCTTGGAGACCAGTGGCCAGAGTCAGCTGGTTTCAGAACTGCATTTATTAAGTCCCACCTGAAAACCTTTCCAAAGGAGCAACCCACACATCGGTCCTAGTGGGCATGGAAAAGGAGCCAGGAGGCCGCAGCAGCCCCAGATCCTGACACTGTGACTGGGTTCTACGTTCTTAGCTTCAATGGGACTCCAGATGACAAAGACGTGTTCACAAACTGACTGGAACCAGGAGGTATCTTCTGTGACCCACAGGCACAGGGGAGCTACATGCTGACAGGGACACCTGTGATCCCTCGTCACAACCGCAGCCAGCCACGAACACTGACAGGTCCTCACTGATTGGCAGGACCAGCGGGCGGCCTGGCAGGCGGGAGCCTCTCGTCTCCGCAGCACGTATGATCGAATGTGCTTGGATTAATAATGCACAGAGCTCGGGCTGCACTGTGGACGGGGCAAGGCTGTAGGGCCCACCCACCCGCATGTGAGCCCGGCTCTGCCACCCAAGGGCCACCAGCCACATGCCCTGGGAGCTTGCCGAAACGCCCCAGGTTTCCCGAGGCAGAATCTGCTTTGACGAGCCCCCACGTGGCTGCAGTGCCCTTCCTAGGGGTGGTGCCTCTTTCCATAGGCCATTAGAGGTCACTGAGGGTGGATTTTAAATGCCCTCCTCTTCAGGTGGCCAGCAGGGTTTGCTCCCTTCTCCTCATAGCCACACCTTTGCCTTAGGTAAGCGTGAGGATCATCAGTACTTTCATAGAAGAATTTTTTAAGGTCCTCTCATTTCAATTTTCTCAAAGGTCCAGGTAAAACCAAGTGTCCCAGGTCCCCAGGAGAATTGAGCTCTCCCTCCCAGGTAGGAGCACACTGTGCCTGGTGACCCCGCATCTGGGCCAGGGCAGGTCCTTACGCTGCATAGGGCATGTGGCCGATCCTGACCACAGCCTCATTCTCCACTACTCTGGGCACGTGCTTTTCCACACAGCTCAAGAAGGACTCTGGGCCTGAGGGGCCGTGGAAGGAACGTGGTGAACCAGACCCAAACACCATCGTTCTTCTTCCCAGTCAGCAACATCGGACGTCTGACCATGTGGGGGGCTCCCAGCTGTCCCGTGTTTTGGAACCGTTCTGGAATAATCCGTGTCTGGCCCGCCCCTTCACAGACGTGCTGTTCTTTCACTTCCTCCATCACGTCACCGACTTGAGACCAAGGCAGATCAAGATGGTGTTCGACATGCTGGACTGGAGCGCCGTGGGCGAGATCGGCTTTGAGCAGTTCTACATGTTGGTTTGCATCCTGCTGTCACACCAGGCAAGTGGCCGCGAGGGCCGGGCCGGGGTGGGGGCCTGGCTGCCACCCCCCCCAGCCACGGTTGGCACTTGGGATTTCGCCTTTCACTACCAACCGGAGGAAGGAGAAAAGCAGGGTCTCAAGTTTGGTTCCCGAATGGTGTGTTCATAACCTGGGAGTCTGCGATGTGCCTCGGCAGCCCCTGCCCACGGCCACCTCCCTGACCACGGCCCCCGTGGCCTGCCCTTCCTCCAGGCTCTGGCGATTTCAAGGAATCACGGGTAATCTCAAGTGCCTCGGATCCTTCTGCCCAGAGTTTCCTGCAGGATGAATGAGGAGACGGGCTTCCTGAGGTCCCTCCTCTCCACGACCAGCTGTGGGCCTGCACCTTTCCCCGTTGAGGAAAGGGACCTCGTGTGGTCAGCCTCGCCCCCGCGCCACTGTGTTCCCTGCAGTCTCCCTGAGTGAGGCAGGGGACTGCTGCAGTACAGGATGGCCAGGGGATGGTCACTGTGGGGCGTGTCCCCTCCGGGGCAGACACTGCCGGGCCCTGAGTTTCGCCTCTTGCTTCCGGCCCCGTAGGGCCGGTGGTGACTGAACCAGCCTGGGTCTTCCAGGTGTGGAAAGCAGCCCGGATCCATATCCTGTCTTACATATTTCTCTCAAAACAGAACCATCTGGAAGAGCAATTCATGTACCGCCATTCCCGGCCCGTTTTTGACCTGCTTGATGTGAATGGGGAGCTGAAAATCGGAGCCTCCAACTTCTGCATGTACAGATTCCTCTTCAACATTAACAAGCAGGAACTCAAAGACCTCTTCCACGAATTCGACATCACAGGCGACCACGTGAGTGCAGATCCCAGGCGTGGCAGGCCACCTCCCTGCCCTGGCCCTGCGGTGCACCTGGGCAGGGCCAGGAGAGGGCACCAGGAGGGCCTCCTGGAGAGGAGGTGTAAGCGCAAAAAGGAAAAAAAACGGGCGGCAGACCTCTACGGATTCAGAGAAACCTTTATTCCTTTGCAGAGTCAGGTGTCATTTGGGTCCACTTTCCGGATGGAAAATGGCCGTCAGTTACAGGGGGGATCCTGATTTTATAGGGTAGGAGGAGGAGGAGGTAATCATTGTGTACGTGCAGTTTTGACCATCAGGGGCCAGCTGTACAGGTTAAAATTAGATGCTGAAGGATGAGTGTTCAAATCTTGCCCAATGTCATTCAGGATTAGGTTGACCTTGGGAAGGTCAAGGTTTAGGGCCTAGCATTCCATATCCACCCTTTTCCCCAGGGCCCATTGTTATCAGGAATGCACTGGGAGAGGTTTAATGGTTGATCAGTCTCCTTTCCCACTTCTCAAGTCACACCGTCCCTTATTTTTCTTGGGGAGTTATTTTATAGGAATATTATTTTCCACAACCCTTCAGGAGGGATGGCCTCCAGCCCCATAGTGGCCCAGGAAGCACCCGCGCAGGTTGAGAGAAGGGAGTTCACCCTATGGCGGTAGCTGGGGAAGCAGAATGGAGTGGGGACGGCCCCACAGATCTGAATGAGCAGAAAGGGGGGATTTCTATGGTGAGGTCCTAAGAGCAAAATCCTGAGAAAGCTATGGTAGAGATGGTGAGGTTAGAGGGGAGGTAAAGGGGAGTCCCTGTGGGCCACAGGGGGCGGGAGCTGAGGTTGCAAAGGAGGGACCTCGCTGGGAAGAGAGAAGAGCTGAAGCATCTGCACTTGACCCTGTCCCTGTAAGCCGACACGGCCTCTTTTCCTGGGCACTAACTATCATCTGACTATAATTAAGTCATTGCGCCTGTTTCCAAATTTCTAAATATGATAACAAGCCTGTTGTCAGGCTGCAGAGTATCAAACCCCTCCTGACACAATTTCTTTCTGTCCCCAACTAAAGTATCTTAATTACAAAGAATTTAAGTTGTATACAATCTTCTCGACGGACAAGTCCCACAAGAAAGGGAAGGAGAAGAAGACCTTGAAATCGAAATCCACGCTTGTGAAGAAAGTGTTCCATCAGGTGGGCGTGAGCCAAAGGAATCTCCTGGAGAAGATGAGGTCCAGAAGTAGAGAGCATGACTAGGATGGCAGTTGCCAAGTGTTTAAGAATAAACGTGAGATTTCCAGTGGGCTTCTCTCTGTCGCCTTTCCTATACCAAGGGTCCCACTCTGCTGGGTCAGCAGGCCTGGGCAGCTCTGGGAAGCTGGGACGGAGCCTGGGCTGTGCACCCCGACCGGCAACAGTCCAGCCTCCAGGTCAACTCTGCTCACTGGGGCCCTGTGTGTCCAGGTGATCAACACTTCCGGGGGCCAGGTGGCTGACAGGTGTAGCTTCCCTGATATCTGTCACCATGAGTCCAGTACTCAGGCCTCTTCTCATCTCCCATTCCTCAGGCTAAGTCCACCTGGATGCCAGACTGCACCCTGGCAGGGGTGACGTGCCTACCACGTCACAAGTTGGCTTTATAGATAGGGAGGCTGGCTTCTTCTTTTCTTTCATTTTGAGTCAGGGTCTTAGTATGTTATGCAGGCTGATCTCAGACTCCTGGACTTAAGGGATCCTCCTGCCCCAGCCTCCCTAGTTCTGGGACCATAGGTGAGTGCCACTGCCCGGCAAGTGCTGCGTTCTTAAAACCTGAATTACTCTCTGATAAGTTAGGTGCTTAAGCAACCGAACCTATTTGACTAGAGTAAAATAATTATGACATGGCCTTGTATACTTTTAATTCTTGTATAATTAATGCTCTGAATAATTTAAAAGTATTTTTGGCATGAGACTTGTGACCCCTCCCTGCCTGATTGTATCATGATTTTAGTAATGACAACTGCCTATGATATGCTTGCTATGAGGTATCAGTGATTTACATGACTTATAATATTACCTTTTTTTCCTTTTTCTGCGGTACAAGGAATTGAACGCTGCCCCACCCCACCCTCAGGGTGCTCTACCACTGAGCTACATCCTTACACTTTTAAAATTCTGAGACAGGGGCTTGCTAAATTGCTTGCCCACTCTGGCCTTGAACTTGTGATCCTTCTGCCTCAGCCTCCGGGATAGCTGGGATTACAGGCCAGGCACCTGGCTTCATTTAGCCTTTCAACCCTGTCAGTTAGGTGTTGCTATCATCAATTTACAGATGAGGAACTTGAGGCCTAGAGAGATTAAGAACCTAACCCAAGGACATATGGCTCATAATGGCAGAGCCAGGGCTCAAATTCAAGGTCACCTAAGCATGCCTGTGCTTACCACCAGGGATCTCAGTAACCCACTTCCTCTTTAGCAGATTCTGATTAAGTTCAAAGCTGGCAATTCACTGGCTCAGAAATCTCACCTGCTTAATGTTAATTACTGCATCTCTTACCACAAATCTCTGAGGGACAAGTCTTGGGAGTGAAGAAATACATGCCACTTACTATAAACCAAGGACTTCTTATGGATACATTAAGGAACACTGACCATGAGGCCAGTTCAGGCAGTTCCACCATGGAAGTCAAATCTGATCACACCCTGTCCCATGCAACAGACAAGAACACTGCTCACAGTGACAGGTCACTCATAAGTCACGCTCCTAACAGGAATTTTGTTAACTTCTGTGAATCCTCTGTCACTGCCTGCAAATAGAACTGTCTTTCCCACGATGCTACCACAAAAACTGAACACGACTAGCAGAAACACGTCACTTCACCTGGCATCTGTTTTCCACATGGGGACAATAGTGCCTCTCTCCTGGGGTTGTAAACGCCCAAAATGCGCCACCTCTCACAAGACTGTCCTTCCCGTGCTGACTTGAACTGTCCCTAATCCCCTTCCAAGCAGAACTGAATCCTCTGGCAAACACACACAGATGCGACCTACAGACAGAGGCTGGCACCCACCGGCCAGGAGAGGGAGCCAAGACCTGCCCTCCTCCCCAGCGCCTGGCCCCTGTGCGCATCTCCCGTGGCAGCTTCCGTGGCTTCACCACCAGACAGCCGCACAGGCGTGGTTCTAGGGGAAGAAATTGCACTGAGGTCTTCAGGAAGTTTCTCTTCCACCTTCCAGGGGTGGTCCCGAGGTGTAAAAAGGTAACTGTGGGCTGTGTTTTTTCAGACATGGCCACTAAAGCAACCACAATACTAAATCCTGTTTTAGAAAGGGGCGGAGGAAAGAATGGGCCCAGACAGGAAACCTAACACTAAGACGAGCTTTCCTTTCTCACCTGGAAATCAGGGTGGCTACTAAAGGTACCCTGAATTGGCTCAGATTTTTAAAATGTTCCTTTTAAAAGCACCACCATAAACTGGATGGTTATAGAACGGAACCAGCAAACAGCACTTAGCTCTAAGGGGTCCAGCCTGAAACTCAGTGCAAAAACAAAAATTCAAATGCACCAGGAAAGTGACACTCCCTTGTGACTAGGGTACAAAGAAAACGACCTTCCACTGCAGGTGCTTTTGACTCATTTTACTATGTGACATAAAGACTTTTTGGACGTGCAGATAGATTGGGAGTGTAGCTCAGAGGTGCAGAGTACCTCAGTATGTGCAAGGGCCCAGGTTCAATCCTGCAGAAAACAAAGTGTGTGTAGATTGTTGGAGGTAATAACTTGAGTGTAGATTAAGTCTGAGTTGATAAAGGAGCTTCCACAGTGGCTCTGGAATTTCTCAGATTCATGTTCCGGGGCATGGTCCACGGGGGGTGGAGGAACAGGAAGAGAGACCTGATTAGAAGTGTTGGCGTGGCTACCATTTCAGCCCATAGCGTGGACAAGTTCCTCCATGATCTGTACCAGCCACGGGGAGGGATTCTGAAGGGAGCTAAGCAGTCACCCTCCACCTGCTCAGGCACCCGTTTCCCCACCACCCTAAGCCTCTGGCCACCAAGATGAGCAAAGGCCAGAGCAACGGTGCCGACTCCACAAAGATGGGACCCTTGCCCACCTGAGCAGCCCTCACCTCATCCCTTCAGAGGGACGACAGGCTGAAGGGCCCCATCACAAGACTCCTGACAGAAGCCACAGGAGACGGGCCAGGGTGCGCCTTCCCTCCTCCCCACAGCCGAGGCGCACTCCGGCTGCTAGTCCGTCCACAGGAAGACCAGGCGAGAAGCACGCTGTGCGGACGCTACCAGAGCTGGCTCCCCCTCAGCGGGGAGAGACAGATGGAAAAGGCCAGATCAGGCTGCCTGTCACTCTTTCACAACCCCAGAGACTTTTAGAATCTCAGCGTGGGAGAAACAGGAGCGGAGGGAGATTCTTTTCACCTCAGTATGTTTGGACTTGTGGTTCCACAGGTAAATCACCTATTCTGAAAACCAGGGCTAGGGCTGTGGCTCAGTGGTAGAGCTTGCCTAGCATGTGTGAGGCACTGGGTTCCATCCTCAGCACCACGTAAAAGTACTGTGTCTGTCTAAACTAAAAATATTCTTTAAAAAATTGAACAAAACCTGCCACTTTGATCCAAAAATGGGTAATAAATGAGCTTAGTGCTTCAGAAAAATGGAACCATGAGCTGGTGTGCAGCATGCTTCTCAGAAGACAACCTACTTTATTTTTGTATGTATGTATGTATGTATGTATTCATTTATTTATTTATTGGAACCGGGGATTGAACTCAGGGACACTCGGCCACTGAGCCACATCCCCAGCCCTATTTTGTATTTTATTTAGAGACAGGGTCTCACTGAGTTGCTTAGGGCCTCGCTAAGTTGCTGAGGCTGGCTTTGAACTCGAGATCCTCCTGCCTCAGCCTCCCACGCCACTGAGATCACAGGCCCTGTGCCACCACACCCGGCTGACAACCTACTTTAGGCCCAGATGCCAGCGTAGAAGGCGAGCACGTCTCCAGAGACCTCGCAGGACTCAGCTCAGGCAGCCTGGGTTTGGTGACATCGATCTTGTCACACTCAGAACGACACAGACTACCCCTACAGGGAGAGTAATAGACAAAATCCCAGAATAAAGGCAAAGACAAGAAGAAAAATTTAACTTTTTTTTTTTTTTTAAAAAAAAAGCACAAAAACCCTACATACTAAAATTATACACATCAAGTATTGGTCCAATCTTACATCAACCTATTGACAATTAACAGCACCATGGTTTTCCTTACCTAGGTTAAACATGCCCAGAAAACTGTAATTCAAAGTATATGTTCCTTTAAAGTAAAAGAAAACAAACTCTTAGAATCTTCAACAAACAAGACCTTTTACCAACCATAGATTATCGATGGCATTACCAAGTTTCCTTAAGAAAAATCAGCCTAGACTCCTCCAGCTGATCAACACTGAGATGCTGCTCCTCAGTGTGGCACACAGACGACAGAACTGCTGGACGCAGGCAGCGTACTGAGCACCCTCCTCCCTCCGGCTGGAGGGGCGGACTTCTCCGGAGTGAATGCTACTGTCTTCTCTTGAATTTAGAATCAATCATCAACAGGCAAATTAGAAGTAGCCACAATCTTTAAAATGATCAAATACGGTTAGGGAAGCAGTCAGAGCTCTCGGAAACAGGACGAGGGGCAGGAGGAGACGGGCCTCACCAGGCTGTGGGAGACTCTCAACACCGTTTCAGACAATGCATGGAGGCTAATCAGCAGTTTCACTGTCGCTCTAAGGAGGTGCTCACACCTGAGGCTGTGGAGGGGTGGGCGCCACTCCCCACACAGGCACCCACGCGCCTGGGGCACAGCCGGGCTATGTGAGCCCCTCCTCTCTCGGAGCCAGCCTTCCAGGGGCTCAAATTAAACGCAACCCTGGGCGGCTTCACTCGGCCACAGCGCAGGAGACTCAGGCCCTGGCCGCAGATGTCTCAGTCCCCGACTGACTCTGCGTATGTTCTTAACTTGCCTCCTGGGGCGAGAGTGAGCAAGGGGCACTGAGGTCTGAAGCGCTGCAGTGTCACTGCCGATGTGACGGCAAACCTCTCACACTTGCAGATTCTCAGTGGGAAGTTTCTCTGCAAGAGTGAACATAGGCGAGGTTCTCAGGCACAGCAGGGAGGGACTTTCCAGTGGGAACAGCTCGGACTCCTGCTCCTTGGGGACAGTGCGCCTGGGGCAGGGCAGGCTATGCAAAGGGGCCAACAGGGCGGGGTGAAGGATGTACATTACGGTAGTGACCTGACAACAGCTGTCTGTGGAGGCGTTTCAAACACCTACGCAGCAACTGGGGACCAGGTGGACAGCAGAGCTGGGGCTGCAGGACTGATTATTGCCTAGTGTTCACAAGGGCACTGGCCACTCAATGTGTGGAAGGCACCCGAATTTAGTGTGAATGTCAATCAGGAGCTCAGGTGTGGGGATGGGAAAAGCAACACTGAATCACAACGTGCCAGTCTTATTCCTTCACGGCTAAAGATGGAATGAGCAGACAAAAAAACAGAGCAGGAGGGACTCTCAAACACTGCTCTTTTCAGATTCTATTAAAAAAATCATAACTTATTGGGAGCATCTGGAAATTATATAATCTGAGAGATGTTTTAAAATTCTGTATTCAAAGGTGCTTGGTGCTGTTCTTCAAGGTTACAATGTTCCACTTACAGTCCAAATCATTTAAATTCAGCCATTAAGTAGTTGAGTGTTTTAAAATAAATGGTTATCTACTTCTTAACTGCCTCTCAAATTAGAAATTGTGATTACATGAGTCTCAAAGGCTGGCTCTTTGTGTTTTATTATTTTTGTTGGTCTCCATCACAGATGGAATTTTTCACTGGTAATTCCTCAGAACTAAATTCATTCATAAGGAATTCAGAGCAGTGAAAATAAATTTCACGCCACAGAGTGGAAAACGACAGTAACAATAAAAATGAGAGGAGGGAGCCGGGCTCAGCTCAGTTCTCAACCGGCGTCGGGTTGTGCGCAGGCTGGCTCACGATCACCTGCACGACGTAGTCCTTGGGAATCTTCAGCTCCTCCAACTTCATTTTGTCGGTGAGAGGTCTGCCCGAGAAGAACCACCGCTGACGTCCAGGCTCCACGCCCTCCGCGGCATGCAGCCGCCGCTTCATGCGGAGCACGGTGTCTGTGCTCCGCACCACCAGCCTGAGGTCTCTGCCCGTGGACAGGCGCAGTCGGAGCTGAGACTCGTGCCCAGAATTGGGTGGCGGCTCAGGCATGTCCAGGGTCTCGACGTCACTCCTCTCCTCTATCATGTTGATGGGTGGAGCCAGGCAGTACACTGGAAGCTGGTACCTGTTGCCCAGCTCATCATAGCACTCTGTAAGTGCACCTTCGGGAGAGAAGACACGGACACGAGTGTCAGTGGACGTCCTGTTGACATCCTTAAACACGCTTATGCTGCTCTTGCTACCATGCCACTGCAGAGAGGGGATTCAATAATGCCAGCCACTGTCAGCTGACCAGCAGGGACAACCGAGTCCCAGGTGCATGTTGAGTGTGTATCTAATTTCACATTAACCAGGACCCAGCCCTCCTCTTCTCAGTCATACCCAGCTCACAACTGCAGGAAGGGGAAATGGGTGCGCACCGTTCAAACTTACTAACGCTTAGAACAAATTAAAGGGAAATTTAAATTACACTGTTATATCTTTTTAAGAAATGAATCTGTTACCTTAAATAAACAAAAAGCAAGAAAAAAAGCAAGCAAGCCCAGTCCACAAGGGTTCCTGAGGAGCATCTCACTGCCTGGCCGGCCCACTGACATGCTGTGCTCGCCAGAGTCCTTGGTTCTGAGAGATCAGACCAGAGGTGACGGCTGCACCAGGTGCGGCCGCTCGCTGCTCACTTGTGGATCTTGTTAGCATGATGACCACAGAAATGACCAAGATGTTTTACTTCACCCCACCCAGCTGATCTATCACAGAAGCTCCAGACTACAGAAGATGAACTGGACCGGTGTGATGTTCACAAAGAGCTACCTCAAGGGAGGAAACAAAGCATTTATGGGTTAAAAAAAAAAAATAGTATTAATTGCCAGGAGTGGTGGCACGAGCCTGTAATCCCAGTAGCTCAGGAGGCTGAGGCGGGGGATCACAGTTCAAAGCCAGCCTCAGCAACCAAGCAAAAGCAACTTAGCAAGACCTTGGCTCTATAGAAAATTTAAAGAAGGACTGGGATGTGACTCTGAGTTAAGCGCCCTGGTTCAATTCTGGACCCCTCCCCCAAAATAAAAGTATCAAGGGCACATTTCTTTAAAAAACTGAATTATAATCACCTGGACTTCCCTGGGGAGTCTGAAAGCATAACTCAATGTACATTTTATTTCAGTGCATTGTCCTTTCCTCCAACTGTAATTTAATACCATCCATTGTCATTCAAGATAAAAGAAAAACACCTACCACAGTAAAAATATATAAACACAGTAGTTACTGCAGGGAGAGTCATGCCACAGTGAAAATATAAAGTATCCAAAAAAGTGACCTGAACTGGCCACCAACCACCATGGTTAGATCTGGTCTGCCTTCTAAACCACACAAGATGGGCCGGGTGACAGTCTAGTCAGAAAGCAGATTGCACACGAATCTCCCCTCCTCTTTTAAAGGTACCGCTCAGCCTAAAGTTCCCAGTGACTACCGCACCGCAGCATCCAGGGGCATGGGTGCCCTCAGCTGTGCAAAGGAAGATGGTCGTATTCCAGACAGCCTAGTCCTGGGGCACAGAAGCCTGCCAGTGTGTCTGATGGCCCGGCCATGGTGGGAATGAGGAAAGTGAAAGTGAAGAGGGGCTGCAGACTCCTCTGTTAGGAATCAGTTACACGTCAGGGGTCAGCAACGTCAGCCCTGCAGGTACAAGTAGCACGTTTCCATAACTGCCCTCCTGTTTAAAAGTTCTCTTAGGGAGATACCACAGCAAATCACTCTCTTTGGAATCAAGAGACCAATAAGAAATTTCCAGCCTTTTTACTAATGAACTGTGCAACTTTGAAGAGCAACATTCTTTTCTTTATTTTTTTGAACCAGGGACTGAACTCAGGGACACTCGGCCACTGAGCCACCTCCCCAGCCCTATTTTATATTTTATTTAGAGACAGAGTCTCACTGAGTTGCTTAGGGCCTTGCTAAGTTTCTGAGACTGGCTTTGAACTCGTGATCCTCCTGCCTCAGCCTCCTGAGTCACTGGAATTACAGGAGTGCGCCACCAGGTCCTGCGGGAAGAGCAACATTCTTAAAGCTGAACTTCCTTTTCTTTTAAATAGACATTTTTTAGTTGTCAATGGATCTTTTGTTTAATTTTATTTATTTATATGTGGTGCTGAGTGTCAAACCCAGGGCCTCACACATGCCAGGTGAACGCTCTACCACTGAACCACAACTCCAGCCCCAGAAATTCCTTTTTCAATCAGCACAATGAAGCAGGAAAAAGTTGACCTCTGCACAAGTTTCTTGACTTCACAGGCGTCACCACCTTCCTATACCACCCCTGAACGAAGCAGGACTGCAAATGAAGGCAGGCAGATTCAAGCAGGACTGAAAGCGGCCTACCCTCTAGAGAGGACGGGGCAGCTTTCTACAGCTGAACGGACGTGCCCCAACCGCCAGCTCGGCCCTGCGGATCTGAGCCCTCACTTCACCCCCACAGGGCAAGGAAGCAAGTCTTTCTCAGGCTGGCGTTTCAGGGCTGAACCTTCTCATCTCAAATGAGAGAGAGAGGAAAGCCCAGGGCAGGGTCACAGCTAGACTGTGTCCTCATGTTCCAGCGCAGGCACAGCTCAGTCCCAACACTGCAGGGAACTGTGCCGACTCTGCGGCTTGGAAGCACCTGTATTTAAACACTTTTCTTTGGAGAAGGTAACTTGTTTTTCATTTAATTTCAAGTTTTCTGGTATACTTTCCCTTTCTTCTGTCTATAAAATTATAATCTGTGTTATAAATATGCTCTGCTACTTTTTTCCTCTAGTTTTAGATTAAACTAAAAATTAGAGTTCTGGCCAGTGTGGCATGTAAGAAAGCTGGAAGTCCAAGTCTCCATCCTAACAAGGAAAAAGCTACACAAATTGAAGCACCAACTCTTCCGAGATCTCAGGGAGGGGTAAGGTGACAGGGCAAACCACTGTCACCAAGATTGGCCGGAGCGAGGACAGTACAGAAAATCACAATTTACTGAAGCAGAAACCCAGGAGCTGAAATCTTGGGGGAACTGGACAGATGAGGAAAACCTGTAGAGTGACTGGCAAATCACTGGAGCCCAGGACAAACAAATCTGAGGGGGAAACGGCAAGGGACTCAGCCGCGGGGTGGGGGGGACACCTTGGTGAGTCTTACCTCCTGGAGCAGCTCCTCAGCAAATATCACAGAGAAATCCCCTGCGCTCTGGCAGGAAGGGCATAAGGAACCATCTTTAAACACCCCAGAGCACTCTGCCCTCAGGAAAAGCTAACTAGAGTCTAACCTGCTGCGATTACATCAGAGTCCAACTGACCTGTGGGAAAGGAAATACCCAACGCCCGCCCTCTGGCCATCCTGCCCTCCGTAAGCGGGGACCTTGACAAGAAGGCCTGAGGAAGTTCACAACATGAGGTTCAGACTGAGGCCGAACCACAGGACTCTAGAACCTTCCACCTGCACCTTACTCCAGGCTTATTTATAATAGTTCCTTTTGCCAAAAAACCATGTCCATCTTTCAACAAAACCAACAAGATATACTAAAAAGCAACGAGCAGTTTGAAGAGAGGGAGCAAACATCCAAATCATGGACTCAGTTATAACAGGGATGTCACAATAATCAGACTGGGGCTTTAAAACAGTTGTAATTAACATGCGAACGTCTAATGGAAAAGGTAAACAGCAAGCAAGGAGGGGCAAGGCAACCAGGAAGACGAAATCTAGGGAGCACCCACAAGCTGGAGAACAAAACCACTGAGGTGGAAGTGGAGACCACTCCGAAAGGCTTATTCGTGGACTGGACTTGCACGAGAAGGAATCTCGGAGTTAAAGGATATCTCATGGAAACCTAAAATGACAGAGGAAAGAAGAAAAAAGACTGGGCAGGGGGACCACAACCAAACAAGCCCCACACAGTGTCCAAGGACCGTGGGACAGCTACACAAGTTATGACCCATACAGTGGGATGCCAGGAGGAGAGTTAAACAGGAGGTATTACAAACAATTACCATGGAGAATTTCCCTAACTCATCCTCAGACACTAAAGCACAGATTCAGGAAGCTCAGAGAACACCAAACAACATAAATGTCAGAAAACTACATTTAGACATGTATCATTTTCAAACTATAAAAAATCAAAGATAAACTCCTGACAGAAGCCAAATGTGGAAAACAAACCTTACCCATAGAAAAGAAAGAAAAACACAGAAAGATAGAGGGGGGAGTATTACACCTGACTTTCAGAAACCATGCATACAAGAAATGAAGGGACTGAAATATCTAAGGCATTGAGAGAAAACAACTACCACCCTAGAATTCTTTTTTTGCAGTGCTGGGGATTGAACCCAGGGCCTTAGTGCTTGCAAGGCAGGCAGGCACTCTACCAACTGAGCTCTATCCCCAGCCACTACCCTAGAATTCTGTATCCTGTGAAATTAACCTTCAAAAACAAAGAAGAAAGGCTCCCTAAGAAAACAAAAATTGAGAAAATGTTTCCAGTAGACCTGCTTTTCAAGAAACCTTAAAGGAAGTTCTTAGGATAAATGATCAAGGTCAAAACTTCGGATCCACATAAAGAAAGGAAGAACACTGGAGAAGGAACAAGTGAAGGCATAGTAAGAGTTTCTATTTTTCTTACTTTTAATTGATCTAGCATAAAAATTTGTTCAAAGCAACAGTGTATTCAATTATGTATGCTTATTTATATGTTTATATGAAAACATATACATAAATTAATGAAATCAATGATACCAGGGACAAGAGGAATTAAGGTTATTTTTACTATAAGGCACCTATACTACCTGTAGAGCAGTATAGAGTTATACAAAAGTGGACTTGGCTAGCTGGAGATGTATATTGCAGATTCTAGGACAACCACTAAAAATGTAAAAGGAGTGCACCTGATATGCTCAGAAAGGAAAGATGATGGAATTACCAAATACTTAACTAAAATCAAAAAAGGAAGAAACGGAATGGAAGATGAAAATGGGAGTAAGAACAAGGACAACAAACGGTAACAGACATAGGAGATATTAACCCAACCACTGACATTAAACCCCAGTAATATAAATATACCAAATAAATAGAATGGATTGGGAAAAAGCCAGAGAAAAATATACCATGCTAACACTAATCAAAAGAAAGTGGGAGTGGCTCTATTAATTTCAAGAAGAGTAGGCTTCAAAGTAAGGGAAGTCATCAGGATAAAGGAAAGTATTAAATAATGATACAAGGGTCAGTTCTTCAAGACATGGGAACAATCCTTAACATGTACGCACTAACAATAGCATCACAACGTGAGAGGCGAAAACTGGTAATACTGCAAGGAAAAGAGAAGAATTCTCTACTGTAACTGCAGCCTTGAAGTCCCCTCCTCAATGAGAAACAGACATATCTACTAGGCAGAAAATCAGAAATGACACACTTAACACCCACCAATCAATTGGACATAATGGATGCACATAAACTATTTCATCCAACAACAGAATATGTATTCTTCAAGTTCACATGGCATATTCACCAATAGTCTAAGCCATAACACATCTCTTAACAAACTTAAAGGAGCAGAAATCAGACAAAACTGGCTCTCAGACCATGAACCAGAAATCAATATGCATGGATATTAAGCAATACATTTCTAAATAACACACAGGTCAAAGGAGAAATCTCAAGAGAAATTAATAAAATATTTTGAATTAAACCAAAGCACAGCTTAGGGAAATTTATAATGCATATGTTAGAAAAGAAAAAAGACCTAGCTGGACACGGTGGCACATGCCTGTAATCTCTGTTACTCGGGAGGCCAAGGCAGGAGGATTGCAAGTTCAAGTCCAACCCTAAGCAACTTAGTGAGACCTTGTCTCTGAATAAAACACACACAAACAAAAGGGCTGGGGATGTGGCTCGGTGGTTAAGTGCTCCTGGGTTCAATCCCTGACACACACACACACACAGTCTAAAAACCAATCACCTAAGCTTCCACCTTAGGAACTACAAAAGAGCATTTAAATCTAACATTAAGGGGCTGTGGCTCAGTGGTAAAGCACTTGCTTCCCGTGTTTGAGGCACTGGGTTCAATCAGCACCACATTAAAAAAAAATGAATAAAGGTACTGTGTCCATCTATAACTAAATAAATAAATAAATCTAAAGTTAAGCAGAGGAAAATGAATAATTGAATCAAAATCAATGAAACTGAAAACCAGAAATCAATGGAGAAAAATATCAATAAAACTACAAGTTGATTCCATGAAAACATCAATATAATTGGTAAACCCCTTCACCAGGTTAACCAAGAAATGAAAAGACACAAATTACTAATATTAGAAATGAATGAGAGGACATAACTAAGATCTATGGACATTAAAAGGATAATAAAGAAATACTATGAACAACCCTATACAAATTTGATAATTTAAGGGGAAATGGGCCAATTCCTTGTGCTAAAACGCACAACAATCTCAATAGGCTTACATTAAATTCAATCAATAATTAATAACCTTCCAAAGCAGAAAGCACCAGTTTCAGATGAATTCACAGGTAAATTCTACTGAACATTTAAGTAAGAAATTCTCTACAATCTCTTTCAGAAGATAGAATAAGAAATATTTCCTAACTCATTCCATGAGGCAGCATTATTACCTTAATACCAAAAGCAGGCAGGCAAAAACATTACAAGAAAATCACAGAATAATCTCTCTCATGAATACAGACTGAAAATCCTCAACAACAACAAACCCAGCAAATCAAATACCACACTATAAAAATTATTATACACCATTGTCGTAACAGTTTAGTTTGGGTCTAGGCCTATTGTCACTATTTGACTAGGCCTCAACCTGTGGGTCTTTGTCCCTTCTGGAGGGGGTAAGGCCGACGAGGTAACCAACGCCCTCGGGAGAGCAAGTTCCAGACCAGTCTCAAATTTATTCAAAGAATTACAGCACTTTTATAGATGAGGGGAGTCCGAGAACAAAGAACCAGTGGTGTAACATGATAGTCTGTGAAGATGGCCCAATGAGGAGTCACACAGTTTACCAAAGGGCGGAGGGAGAAGTGAGGAGAGTGAAGCTCACCTGGGGCATATGTCCGCAGACAGGTCAGGCCACTCGCGAGTGTTCTCCAGCGAGCATGTATGCCCCTCCGTAGCCTTTGGAGGATATGCCTCGGTGGCTTCTTTCTACATCCCCACACACCATTACCAACCAGAGTTTATTTCAGGTATTCAAGATTGGTTCAACACTCCAAACCCAAGTAACACAGTCCATAGCAATGGACTATTACAGCTTGGATCTGGAAATGTCCCCCAAAGCTCATGTGGAGTCTTGGTCCCCAGCAGGCAGTGCTACCGGAGGTGGTGGAAACTTCAGGACATAAGACCTGGTTGGTAGAAGCAGGTCACCGGGGTGTGCCCTTGATGGTACAGATTGTCCCCAGCCCCTCTCTTCCTATTTCCTGGCAGCAGTGAGCCGAGTGGCCCTGCTCTCCCCACCCTCTCTGCTGTGATGCTCTTCCTCAACACAACCACAGCCATGGGCCAACTGACTGTGGCTGAAACCTCTGAACCAGAGCCAAAATAAATCTTTCCTCCCTTAAGCTGAATTTCTCAGGTTTTCTGTCACAGAGATGGAAAGCCAACACAAAGACCAACGAGAAGTACCACATGATCACAGCGACAGACGCAGCTGCATCTGACAAAACCCACAGCTATTCATGATAAAAAACTCTCAGTTAAAGGAACAGAGGGGAACTTCCTCAACTTGATGAAGACCCTGAAAAGCCCTACAGTTGACATCATACTTAAAAGCAAGAAATCCAAAGCTTTCCCATTAAGAATGGGAATAAGGCAAGGACATCTCCTCTCACTGCTGTTTTAAACACCATACTAGAGATCCTGGCCATTGTAATAAGGAAAGGAAATAAAAGATACATAGACTGGGAAGGAAGAAATGAAACCGTGTTTGCAGATGGTATGATTAGCATGTAGAAAATCTGAAAAATCCAAAGTGCTCCCAGAACTAACAAGTGATCACATCCAAGCTGCAGGGTACAAGGTTAACACACAAAGGTCAACTGTGCTACTGTATACCAGCAAAGAACATGCAGAATTTAAAATTAGACACATACCATTTACATTAGTGCTCCCTCAAACGAAACATTTACGTATAAATCTAACAAAATATCTAGAAGAAAATTACAAAATTTTAATAGAACAAAGAATCAATAAATTGAGAGCCCATGTTCATGGAGAGGAAAATAACAACATCAAAATATCAGCTCATCCCAACTTGGTCTAAAAATTCAAAGGAATCCTACTGGAAATCCCAACAAGTTATTGTATGAATACTGACAAACTGTCTCTAAAGTTAATGTGGAGAGGTAAAAGATCCCAAATAGCCAATACAATATTGAAGGTGAAAAATGAAGGTGGAAGACACACACTACTTGACTTTAAGATTTATTATAAACCTATAGTCTTCAAGACAGGATGGTACTGGTTAAAGAGCAATGGAACAGAATAAGAGAACCCAGAAACATAGCTTACATGAACACAAATCCACTAGGTTTTCTTTTGGAGGTGGGGTGGGAAGTGTGGGTACTGGGGATTGGAATGAGGAGTATTTTACTGGTGGAGTACATCCCCAAACATTTTATTTTTAAATGCTTGCTAAGTTGCTAAGTCTGGCCTTGAACTTGTGATCCTTCTGCCTCAGCCTCCCAGGTTCCTGGGATTGCAGGAATGCACCATCATGCTTGGCTGGTCTTGATAAAGAAGCAAAGGCAATACAATGGAGAAAAGAGTATTTTCAACAAATGGTAATGGAACAAATAACCATCTACATAGCAAAGAAAAAAAAAGGAATCTAAATACGGACTTAACACCCTTTACAAAAAAATAACCTGAATTGGATCACAGACCTAAATGTAAAACACAAAACCAAAACTCTTACAAGACAACAGGAGAAAATCTAGATGATGTTGGGTTTGGCAGTGATCTATTACAAAGGACACCAAATGCACAATGCATGATAGAAATCATTAACTGGTTTTCATTGAAATGAAAAATTTCTACTCTGCAAAAATCATTGTCCAAAAACAAATACATGAATAAATTAATTTAAAAATACAAGCCATAGACTGGGAGAAATATTCGCAAAAGACCTATCTGGCATAGGACTGTTATTTTGTAAAACAAAAACAAAATTTTCAAAATGAACTGAAAACCTTAATAGGCCCTTCACAAGATATATGAATGGAAAATAAGCTTATGATAAAGATGCTCCACATTCCACATCATCAGGGAAAAGCAAATTTGAATAAGGCGATACTACCACACACCTACCAGAACGGCCCAAACCCAGAACACTGACAGCAGTAAATGCTGGTGAGGATGCAGAGCATTCAGAACTGCCATTGGTGGTGGGAATGCAGGGCAGTACAGCCACTGTCAACACTAAACCCACTTACTAAGTGACTGGCCATTATGCTCCCAAAGGAGCTGAAACTTACACCCACACACAAAAACCTCACATGGATGTTTACAGAAGCTTTATCATAACTGCCAAAATTTGGAAGCAAGCAAGCTTCCTTCTGCAGGTAAGTGATAAACAGTGGTACAGTACATCCAGACAATGGAACTTCAGTCCGCATTAAAGGGAAATGGGCTCTCATGCCATGAAAAGACACGGGAAACTCAGTGCACAACACCAACTGAAAGGAGCCAGTTTGTATACGATCTAATTCCAAGTCTTTGATGTTCTGGAAATGGCAAAACTATGGAGATAATAAAAAGTTCAGTAGCTGCCAGGGTTAGGGTGGAGGGAGGAATGAACAGGTGAAAAAGAGGATTTTTGGAGCAGTAAAACTGCTCCTTAGGGTGCTATTAATGGTGGCGAGATGTCATCAGAGATTCATCCAAACCCACAGAATGTGCCACACTAAGAGTGACCCCTGATGGAGACTATGGACTTTGGGTTCTAATGATGTCTCTCAATGCAGATTCCTCAGTCATAACAAATATTCCCTTCTGGTTTAGAGGCTGAGGATGAGGGAGACTATGCATGTGTAGGGGCAGGGGGTCCAAAGGAAATCTTCAGACCTTCTGTATAATTTGGCTGTGAATCTAAAACCACTCTAAAAAAGCTTATTTTAAAAAAATAACACAAGTAAATAGATCATTCAAATAAGGTTTAATTTCATTTTAAGGGTATAGTTTTATGGGTTACCCTCATTCCAAATTAAGTATCTGGGTCCATAAAGCACCAATAAAAATAATGTTTACATTATAGCACACAGGTGAACACTACCTCAGAGTTCCCCATCAGAGCAGGCTGAGTCATCTGTGGTCAGACTCTTGAACAACATACTCCCAATCCTCCACCATCTAAAGGCTCCCAATCTCTTCACTAGAGGCAAAACTGTTCTGGCTACTAGTGATTTCCAACACACGACCTCTTTAGGATCTAATGAGGATCACTAGGAAACAATTCTCACTTTCTAGAGTTGCTGCACAGACATTTATTGAACACACAGAGCAAGTCACTGGCACCTACAAAAGGTGGCTGAGGTAGTCAACACTGTCCCCAACCCGCAGAAGCCTCTAAACAAGGCGAACAGACACAACATACCCACCACAGGTTAAGTACTAACTGATTATTCTAAAAAATCAAACATAGATGCTGAAACATCACAGAACAGAAAGTGACTGGAGTGAGTAAAGTCACCAAGGAGAACTTCTACATTTTGGGCACGACTTCAAAGACACCCAAGAAACAGGGACAATACAGAAATAAGTAATTACAAGTTAAGTAGGGCAAGGATAACGAGTGGCCAAACCTGGCTGAAGTGGAATATGGAGTTGGTGATGAGAAATTACTAAATAGGAAGCAAGAGTGAAAACCAAGAGTTTAGACTTACTACTGCAAGAAACCACTGGAGGCCTGGAGTTGTAGCTCAGTGGTAGAGCACTTTGTCTGGCATGTGTGAGGCACTGGGTTTGATCCTTAGCACCACATATAAATAAATAAAAATAAAGGTATTGTGTCCATCTACAACTAAAATATTAAAAAAAAAAAGAAAAGAAAAAGAAAAAGAAAAAGAATCTACTGGAGGTGTAACACAAGTGTAAGAGAGTGCTGGGGCCTGGGATGAAGCCTGCAGATTACTTTACCATCTATAAGGGGGACTGGTTGAGCGGAGGCAGAGGGGCCTGCCAACCTAATTACCTGAAGGTGCAAATGTAGGGAAACTGACCTGAGAAAAATCAATGGTGACTATATGTTGGGTTTGGTGGAAAGCAAAACAGAAAAATCACCTAGGAAACCCGAGAGAAAGAAAAATGGGAAATTTAGGGTTATTACACTGTCTCCATTTTTATTTGGTTCGGGTTCAGTCAGACACTTCAGTTGAATTATCAGTAGGTAAGTGAAGAAGAAGAATGGAAGAGTGAAAGTTTAGAGAGCAGGAATCCCCAATGTACAAGTTTCAACGTAAGAGCAAACCCTGCTTCTTAGCTCTAACTCTGCTGAGGTAGGTTCATCACGTCCATTTTACAGGAGAGAAAACTGAAAAAGAAGGAACTTTTGTCCAGGGTCCTACAGTTAGTTAGGTGACAGAGTAAAATAATGAGATTCTTGAAGAGGTGAACTCAGTGTTAACGTAAAGATGAGTTCAAGACAGGCGCGGTGGGGCACGCCTGTAATCCCAGTGGCTCAGAAAGGTGAGACAGGAGGATGGTGAGTTCAAAGCCATCCTCAGCAACTTAGGAAGGCCCTAAGCAACTCAGCAAGATGCAGTCTCTAAATAAAAACACAAAATAGAGCTGAGGATGTGGCTCAGTGGCTGAGTGACCCTGAGTTCATCCCCAGTACCTGCCCTGCCCGGCAAAAAAAAGCTAAGTTCAGAACTTGGTTCCTAGGCTAGTGATGACAAAGTTAGTGGGAAGAAAGAAATGAACCTAGAGGAAAATACAGGCAAAATACAAACAGGAGGAAAACCTGAAGTGGATCACAAGGACGGAGAGACCCATAGTGCTGGGCCAGCGCCCGGCCCACACCAGCCAGCGAGGTCAGCAACAGCTCACAAGAAGTCAAAGACCAGGGCCCCAAAGTCAGTTCAAAAGAAATGGTGGCTGAGAAGCTTCAGTGCCACAGCATGCCACAGGTGGGGGCATGAACACGATGCTATTGTCATCTCAAGGTAGAGAGGTCTGATGAAAGAAACCCCATGTTTTTAAATGCAAAAGGGAAGAAACCATTCTAAAAGTTGATCATGGGGGATTTTCCTACCTTTCCAAAATTGTTCTCAGCCATGCCTGCATTTGCAATCAAGGTTTTCATCACTACCCCCTGGCCACTGAAGGCACAGCTCCTCAGCAATTCTTCACTAGTCCCAAGTTCCAGCCAGGCTTGCTTGTGTCCCTCACCTAATGTCCTGTGGAATGACAGTCCCCTCACCCACTTCAGGTGCTGGGATTTGAACCCAGGGCCTCATGCATGCTAAGCACACCCCAGCTCCCCAACCCTGGCTTTTTTCTGTTTTTCTTTTTTCTTCTCATAAACCCATTGCAGGACTTGAGTCCTGGCAAGAGACAGATGGCCATCAGGATCAGTCACTGCCAGGGCATGGTTCCCCAGGCCAGGAAGCCCTGACGGCGCCCCGTGGTGGGGAGAAGGTGCCAAGGCTCCACCTTCTGTTCTGATTTCATACTTCATTTTTTGAAGATGTTTTTATTTATCTTTTATGCAAATGATTGGCTCAGATGTTCTATTTCCTTTGTTCAACTGTTTTCTGTGGCTGCTTTTAATTAGGCTTCAAAATATTTTGCTAGATAATTATAAAGATAAAACTAAATTAGATGCCAAATAACAAAAATAGCTTGAATAACTGCAATCAAGTCTAGTGCTGTCCTCTCTCTCCAGCAACCTGCAGGCTGAGAAGGAAGCTGTGTGCGTGAGAGTGCAGGTCTGACTGCTCACTCCTCTATGCTCACTCCTGCAGGGGTGCGGCCCAGAATTCAAAGCCTTACTGCTTAAGTGACAGGGGTGTGGCTCGGGTGCAGCACTTGCTCGGTGTGTGAGGCCCTGGGTTCAATTCACAGCATGTCTCTCTCTCTCCCTCCCTCTCTCCCCCGCCTACCCAAACACACAATTTCCCCTTGAGACATGAACAGGTGTGCAAAAGTTAAGAAGCAGTGTCTGCCTAAGGATGTGTTACCTCGATTATGGTGATGGTTTCATGATGTATACATGCCCAAGTTGATGAAACTCCGTATTTTAGGTAAGTGCTGCTTAGCATGCTCAATATACCTCAAAAAAGCTTAGAAAATTAAATAGTTAGATCACACAGGCAATGGGAAGGGGAAAACTGTCCTTCTCAAATGAATCGGGGGTAGGGGTTGGGGGGCAGTTGTCCTCCCGGAACTCTTCCAAATCACTCCCGACCTGTCTTTTCTGACTGAGCCAGAAGGCTTGAATTTTTCTACACTAATCGAAACTCTGATGGCAAAGGAATGGAGACTTCAGCATTTCAATGAGTTGACAAGCTAAGGATGAGAACACTTAGAAGGCAGGAAAGGGAAGGAACAGAGCAGCAGAGGCTGAGGCAGAGCACACTTCCGCCCCTGGGGTACAAGAGACTGGGCAAGTGGGAGGGCGAGTGCGAGGGTTCATAAAAGGAGCTGCAGCTTCGGAGCTGATCGCACCCAGCACGGGATCTGGAGCCTCAGCTGGAATGTGCTCAAGGATCACGGTACCTACTGTACAGGGCTGTTGTCAGGATTAAGTAAAACATGTAAAATTGCACAGTACATGTAACAGATCACAGAAAGCACTCAAAAATGTTGGTTCTCTTCTCACCCATGTTTTAAATCTCAGAGTCAGACTTATGAGGGAGAGCTCCTCACATCAGCGTCACCAACTGTCCAGGTCTCAGTCCACTGCTTCACACTTCATGAGTTCGTGTCAAGGAACATCAAAATGACCCTGCAGGGCTGGGGAGGTAGCTCAGCCGCCCAGCAAGCATGAGGCTCTGAGTGTCATCCCCAGCACCAAACCAAAGAACCACCCTTCACCTGGACATCAGGAGCAGTCTTTCAGGACTGCAAGGACGCTAGCAAATCATAGCTCCTCCCACACAGCAGTGTGCTGGGAATTACAAAGTTCTGTCTGTAATTAGGTTTTTGGAGAAGCAAAAGGCTCAACTATTTCATATCACCAAAGTGGTCAGCAAGATCATGGTACTCAGGCGGCATAGTGGTGTGCACCAATAATCCCAGCAACTTGGAGGCTGAGGCAGGAGGATTTCAAGCCCAAGGCCAGTCTCAGCAACTTATTAGCTGAGACCCTATCTCAGAGGAACCAAGCCTAACACCTCATCTAGAAAGTTGAGGTGAAAAGCGGTTCAGACGTTTACCCAAATTGCTCAGTCATAAAAGTCAAGCCATAACTGAACACCTGTGCCCCATTCTGCCACATTTCTATGGGGGCTACTTAATCTTAATTCCAGGGTTTCATCTCTGTAGTGGGGCAGAGAGGCAGTCCAGAACGCATGCACACGTCGCCCTATTTAAAGCTGCTGGCTTTACAGGAGGCAGGCAGAGCACACCCCTTGGGCCCATGTCAGAAATCTTGCTTCCCCCTAACCCACCCCCAGAATGTCAGAAAAAGGAGATCTTCTTCAGACACAAGCCTACCGACTCAGGGACAGACTCCCACCTCTGTTATTTTCAGACTTTACTGCTCTAATTGAAGAAGAAGGATGACAGTAGCAGAGGAGCAGATACATTTAAATTTTATAATGCTAAACCATTTTTGTCTGAGGAGAGAGGAAAATGATATAACATTTATGATTAATCAGTCATCAGATCCTTTATTAAGGCCCTATTTCATTTCCAAACATTACAACAGCCTGGCAAAAATCTCCCATCTCCCGCGTACAATATCCTCATTTCATTCCTGTTTCACGCTGATGAATTAGTTTATTGATAAGGGTGTTAAATGACGAATTCTTTCTCCCCTAGTACTGGGGATTGAGCTCAGAGCCCTCACACATGCTAGGCAAGCACCCTAGACCTTTCGGTTTTATTCTGAAGAAAGAAGTCTCAGTAAATTTCCCAGGCTGGCCTTGAACTTGTGATCCTCAGATTCCCAAGTAGCTGGGGTTACAGACATGTGCCACCATGTCCAGCTGAGTGACAAATTCTTCTAGAGATCTTTAAAGCAACCACAATTCTTGGTCTGCTTCTTAGTGGGCCTTGGACATTAAGACTAAGAGACACAGAAAGGCCTATACATAACTACAAGTACACCATCTTCGAGTACCCTGCACGGTACACCAGGGCCTGAACACCAGACATGGACTGACACTGAGGATGACTTGTCAATCACCACACAGAACACTGAGATGAAATACCGTGCAAGAGAGGCATGTTAAGCTGCTCAAAGTACTCTTGGATCCGAATTCAAATCTAAGTTCCAAGTCAGGCATGGTGGTGGGTGCTCACAATCCTAGACACTCAGAAGGCCAAGGCAGGAAAATCACAAACGACAGGTTAGCCCAGGCAACTTAGTGAGCTCCTGTCTCAAAATAGAAAAAATAAAGGGCTGGGGATACAGCTCAGTGGTAAAGCACCCCTGGGGTCAATACACGGCGCAAAAACACACAATTTCATGCCTTACACCTTGGAAACGTGAGACCACCTCTCTGTGCTCCAGTTCTCCATCTGTGTAAAATCGGACTTGGTTCAGTTGATTATTTCAGACATGAGAATTAAATAATATTAATTTTAAAATGAGTTATTAGCATTTTACTAGCTGTTTCTCACAGAACTGTGTTCTTTACATGTGTTAAATATAAATAAGTAAAAAATTTAAAATAAAATACTTTTTGTAAGTCCCTTAGTTTAAAAAAATTGCATTATACTTAATCTGCTTCCATTTAATAGATGTTGAGATAAGAAAGACTAGGGAAAACAAACAAACAAACAAACAAAAACAAATTCTCCTTTCCCACACACATAACCAACTCTGTGAGGAGAAGGGTAAAAACTCAAAGTCTTTAAGAATTCATTTTTTCTATCTCTAAGCATGAAAAAGGACAAAAGAAATGGATCCTCAAAAGCCAAATGGAAGAACTGCAATGTTTAGCTACAAAAAGTAAGCATAATGTTGAGCAAACAGTCCTGAATTTGTTTCCAAACAGAAAAGTTTCTGTTAGGGTCCCTGTGGACTGCTGCCCCATCTACTCAGCAACACAGAGAGGGAGCTTTTACACTTGAGCAACATAGACATGAACAACACACGAGAGAAAATACCCTTACTCTGAATGTGAGTAGATGCTAAAGAAACAATAGTCTTTCTAGAAAAGTAGAAGGCATGCAATGGAGTAGGCAATGTTTTAAATCCTTGTGTGCCTTCTATAGAATAATTATAAAAACCATTAACTGTTTATAAGATAAATACTGTATCTGAATAATCGTTTAAAGTTTATTTAAAAGTCATTATGTACCAAACTGAAAAATGAAAATAATAAGCACCTGTTGTTTTCTTAAACCACATTTATGCTAATTTGGGCAAAAAACCTGGTTTCACTGGTAAAATACTATATTAAGAATGTTTTTAACTCCACCAGCAATGTATGAGTGTGTCTTTTTCCCCACATCCACACCAACACTTATTATTGCTTGTATTCCCGATAATAACCATTCTAATTGGAGTTAGATGAAATCTTAGGGCGGTTTTAATTTGTATTTCTCAAATTACTAGAAATGATGTGCACTTTTCCATATATTTGTTGATCACTTGTATATGATCTTCTGTGAAGTGTCTGCCAAGTTCCTTAGCCCATTTATTGATTGGGTTCTTTGTATTTTTGGTGTAAAGTTTTTAAAGTTCTTTATAAATTTTGGAGATCAGTGCTCTATCTGAAGTGTGTGTGGAAAAAAGATTTTTTCCCACTCTGTAGGCTCTCTTTGGAGTTGCAAATTGGTGCAGCCACTCTGGAAAGCAGTATGGAGATTCCTCAAAATACTTAGAATGGACCCACCATTTGACCCAGCTATCCCACTCCTTGGTTGATACCCAAAGGTCCTAAAATCAGCAAAGTATAGGGATGGAGCCACATCTATGTTCATAGCTGCTCAATTCACAATAGTTAGATTGTGGAACCAACCTAGATGCCCTTTAATTAAAGAATGGATAAAGAAACTGTGGTATATATACACAATGGAATATTACTCAGCCATAAAGAAGAATAAAATTATGGCATTTGCTGGTAAATGGGTGGAGTTGGAGAATATCATGCTAAGCAAAATAAGCCAAGCCCAAAAAACCAAAGGTCGAATGTTTTCTCTGATCAGTGGATGCTGATACATAACAGGGTGGGGAGGGAGGCATAATTAAAGAATGGAGGAAGGACGGATGGTGTAGAGGAAAATGGGATGGGAAGGGGTGGGGGAAGAAAAGATAGTAGACTGAGACAGACAGTATTACCCTATGTATATGTAAGATTATATGAATCATGGTGAATCTACATTGTGAAAAAAAAGATATATAGTCCCTGCCATAAAATCATATCAAAATGGGTTCTACTGTCATGTATAATTAAAAAGAATAAAAGAATAAAATTAAATTAAAAAAAAAAAGAATGTTTTTAAGACTTCCAGATAATGAAAAAATAGCAATCAATGAAAAAGGAGAAACAAACTCTTTTAAGAAATGTTGGACAATCAGTAAAAATACGCTGTGCAAATCATGAAAAAAAGCTCTTATAAGACAAGGAGGTGGTGGGAAAAAAGAGGAGGTATCACAGTCACCTGGGAGCTTCTCCCACAACACCAGGTCTATACCAGCCTCCACCAAGTCACACTTCCAAAGTAAACGTATATGAGTATATGTGAAATCCCCAGGGAGGTGAGACCAGGTCCTCTCAACTCTTCCCACTGTCATTTGAGAGTAAATAAAACTGACCATTGATATTCACAGAGGAAGATACTTTAGAAGTATAACATTACTTTGTTCTTAGACAAGGCAGGAGTATAATGAACATGACCCTGCTGACTAGAAGAGACGCGGATAAAATTATCAACAGAACTACTTTAAGGGAAGGCAAAAAGGAGGGGAAAAAAAGAGGAAACATGATGTAAGAAAGTTTTTTTCTGCTTCCTTGAAAAATAACTCAGTAAAGGAAGTCACCAAAAAAAGGCCATCAATAAATACATGTTTGTGCACATAACACTGGTACATTGTAAAGTGGCTAACCCAAGAAGCAGCACAGTCCTGGCTTGCTGTGAGCACACACTGAACTAAGACAACCACACAACATAACAAGACACACAACACTGACAAACGCACTTTCATGTGTTTTCAAGAACTTTTTATTCCTGTTGGGAAGATAACAGTATGAATAAATTGAGACAACAGAGAGACCATGGGAAAACAAAAGGAATAAAGAAGAAAGGAGGAGGAGGAGGAAGAAGAAAAAGAGGAGTAGGAGAGGGAGAAGAGGGAGAGAGGGAGGGAGGGAGGGAAGGAGAGGGGTTTGATTGAAGAAAGATTCGAAGAGCATGGCCTAGGATCTTTACAGAAGGTCAAGCTACACAATCTGCTCAACACTCTCTCTACAGGCAACAAGAGAGACGCAGGATGGAGATGACCAGCTGCAGGGGAGGCTAGCCCAAGTCCTAACTGCTCTGCCGTCCAGTTCATACGTCTATTAGTACTTTTGCTACTGAATCAACGCAGTCTCAATATTCCATTAAGGATATGCCCAAGGGACTGCCCTAAAAGCCAAAGAAAGATGTCACAAGTAGATAACGCAGTCCAAAAATAGAACAAAATCTAAAATTCAAGATTTTGATAAAGGGGCTGAGTATAGTGTTGCATGCCTTTAATCCCAGCAGCTAGGGAGGCTGAGGCAGAAGTTCTCAAGTTCAAAGTCAGCCTCAGCAATTTAGCGAGGCCCTAAGCAACTCAGTAAGACCCTGTCTCTAAATAAAATACAAAAAAGGGCTGAGGATGTGGCTCCTCAGTGGGTCATCCCTGGGTTCAATTCCTGGTACCAAAAAAAAAAAAAAAAAAAAAAAAAATCTTGGCACAGGGAATTTACTCATTAAACATCAAAGTTAAGAAATAAGTCATCAGTGCCACTGTTTCTTAAGTAATTTTTTTTTTGTGGGGGAGCAGCACTGGAGAGTGACCCCAAGGCCTTACACGTGCTAGGCAAGTGCTCTACCTCTAGGTCACATGCTCGGCCCTTTTAACTTTATTTTGAGGCAGCAACTTGCTAAGTTGTCCAGGCTGGCCTTGAACTTGCAAGCTTCCTGCTTCAGCCTTCGAGCAGCTGGGAATACAGACAAGTACCACGACTTCACTACTAAGTGCTTTTTGGAAACCCAACACTGTGGTGATTTAGTATCCGGGGACCTGAAAGGGTGCCCAGAGTAAAATTTTAAATGTATAATTACACAGAAAAGAATCTCAGCAACACCTCCAAGCAGGTACAAGTACAAGCATATAATTCTCATTTATAAACTGATGATGAGTTGAAGATATAAGAGAACATAATTAAAAGGGCCACCCAAGAAACATTTTTTAAAAATATTTTTTTTAGTTGTAGATGAACACAATACCTTTATTTTTATTATTTTTATGTTGTGCTGAGGATCAAACCCAGTGCCTCACACGTTAGGTGAGTGCTCTACCACTGAGCCACAGCCCCAGCCCCCAAGAAATATTATTGATAAGCTTCAGAGATGAACACAGGAATTCAATCAAGATAATCCATGACAATATTAATACCCAGAAAGTTATCAGAGAGCTTTAAAAGAGGAAAGCTCAGACATCAGCTTCATTCTTTCATGCTTGCACAGAAAATATTCTTTAAGCAGAGAGAGTGAGTAGAGACTCATCCAATATTCTCGAATTTCCAAGAATACTTTCCCAGTATCTGTGGGTTGGCTGGGCACCAGCAACATCATCTTTCTGGCAGTTCACACAGATAAGGCAAAACCAGGGGCTTGAGTCTCTAGATATCTGAATCCACATCCAACAGGATATGCATGGGACCTGCCTTACAGGACACAGAGCTACTTGGCTTTCAGGAACGAGGCCATGAAACAGAACACAGCCAGAGATCCTTACAGGTAACGTAAGTATAAAGTCACGTATTCCAAGCTCCAAGGTTCTGGATCTCAGGCTTCTAAATTAAGACAGTCACATACACGTGACTCCTCTTCCCTCAACTTGCAGGCCTACATAAACATGCACTCTGCCTGGAAAATAGAGGATGTCAGCACCAAAATGAGAATGATGAGGAAACCGTCTGTGGGCCTTTATGTTTTATAAGGGGAGAAACTGAAGACAATAATCACAAAACTAAAAGAGGCAAATGGAGTCAGCTGATGTCCACCACCTTCTAATCCCCAATCACAGAAGAGGTAAAGATTTACAGACTCTATGAAAAGAAGAACTACAGACTCCAATGGCATTCTATTATGAACTCTGTATATATAAGGAGGGATCCTTTTTATGGTAAGTATTAGGAACTAACAAGCTTTCATAACAAAGAGCAGACAACTATCAGAAAGGAAGTTTCCTGGAAGCACAATTAATTAGAAAATTAATGGAGATTTGGAAAGCTGGCAAGGACAGTAAGGTAAACACCATTTGTCTGACACAGAGTCAGAGGCCTTAAAGCAGATGAGTAAATAATGAACAGCACTGTTCCTCTAAAAGTGCAGACATGGGCACAAACACTGAGGTGGGATAATAAACAGAACGCAAGGCAAGCTGGTAATCTACCATGTGACGGGTCCCAAGAGAAACTTAGAAAAAAGTTAACTTGAAAAACTAGAGAGAAAAAAAGTACTAATAAAGAAATCAAAAGAACAAGGAATACAAAAATTAACATCTACATCCAAGACAGCTTCAAACTTTTTAAATGTGTCCCTAATCAAGGAGATCAAACAAGAGTATGTGCGTGGGTCTAGCATGTACATACACCTGGAAATACTCAAAGATGTCCTTAAGAGTCACATTCTGAAGCAAAGGAGGAAAGTTTCTGATAAGGCTCAAGGTTAAAATCATAGAAAATCTGTAAGAAAATGTGGGACCCACTTCAAAGTTTAAATCTGCTCCTTATGCTAAAAGCAGGGGTAAGGAGAAAGGGCGATGATAACGGGGTATCTGGTGAGTCTCTCCACCTTCTAAAACCTGATTCCAGACTACCATGCAGAAGGAAAGCACTGAGGCAGAGGCTCCTGGAGGTGGGCTGAGAGATGGCAAGGGCAAGGCGGGGAGAGAAGGGGTCTAGAAAAGGGGTTTAGAAGGGGTCCCACAGAAACCAGAAAATACAGATTACCAGGTATTCTCTTTTCTGAGATAAGGAAATATTTAAACGACATTAAAAATGTACAAAATGAAGTATCCAGCTGAAAGTATCAAAGAGGAATGCTATCCTTTGCTACATTGGAAAAAAAAGTTAGAATGATGCATAGCAAGAAAAACAAAAGCCTCCTCCCACTCAGAATGAGCTGACCCCATCCCCTCTGCCCTTGAGCAGCACCACGCCTACCGTGTGGCAAGGTTATGTTTGCACCATCAATGATTGCTTGTGCCAGTTCATGATCATTGCTCTCAAAAGCATGTGCAGCAGCCTTCAAGGCATCCCAAATCTCTTTCCGGCCTTCAAAAGCTGGTGCAGTGTCCCAAAATTCGTCCCTCTTGCTGCGCAGTTGTCCATCGGTCATAGGATAATCACTTTTCCATTTTGGTTTCTCCTTTTTCAAAGGCTGGTTACGACCAAGAGCAACTGAAAGAAAAATAAAAACCGACATCACAACCAAAATTAGGGGCTGGTGGTATAGCTCAATGGTAGGGGTTCTATCTCCCACACTGCAAAAAACCAAACCAATCACCAGACAAACGAAATTGCAAAAGATACTGTTTTTCTATAAGAAAAGTGACTTGATCATTCCTCTTTTGAATTCTTTCACCAAAAATCATAGTTAGGAGTTTGTCTATTAATTAATTTCTGTGCTCTGAAATTCCCCTAACTCATTTTAAAACAAGAGCAAATGGAGACGAGATAGTTCCTTGCAAACCTTGCAGTGATAAATTAGTAGCCCCTCCTCCACTGGGTATGCGCTCCCCAAAGGATGATTAAAAAGAATGAAAAGTGGAACCAATGTACCACTCTGATGAGAGGGGCTGATGATGAGGCTCTGTATGTGCCAAGGCAGGGAAAATACGGGAACTTTCTGTACCTTTCAATTCTGTTGTGAATTTAAACCTCCTCTAAAAAAATTAAAGTTGGATGTGGTGGTGCATGACTATAATTCCAGCTAATCAGGAGGCTGAAGCAGGAAAATCAAACATTTCATGCCAGCCTCAGCAACTTGGGGAGACCCTGTCTCAAAATAAAAAATAAAAAGGGCCGGGGATGTGGCTCACTACGCACTCCTGGGTTCAATCCCTGGTGAAAAACAATAACAAACGGTTTAGTTTATTCATAAAAAAACCCCCAAACCAAAAAAAAAAAAAAAAAACAAAAAAAACTCTGCCTCGAACCATAAGTATTTCATCAACTATAATGACGGGCTATGAAAGACTCAAGGGACATCCTAACAGGGACACAAGATATGTAAGGAAAACTGAACAGGAAGTAGCTTACATTTCAGGACCTTTGGCTATATAAAATCAGGAAGCAGGGGCTGGGGACATAGCTCAGTTGGTAGAGTGGTTGCCTTGCAAGCACAAGGCCCTGGGTTCAATCCCCAGTACTGCCAAAAAAAAAAAAAAAATTCAGGAAGCAGGAACTGAGAAAATCCAAAGAGGCAAAAGACTACTTTTCAGTGTCCAAAGAAATGGCCTGACCAACAGACCCAAGAAACAACTGCTTAGAGGAATACTCCAGCATTCCCCTCTCTGGACTCCAAAGTGACTTTCTCCTAAACTCAAGGAAGAGCTCATCTAGAAGGGGAGGGCAGCGGGAGAATTAACACTGCACTTTTTTTTTTTTTTTTTTTTTTTTTAGCAATTTTGAGTGCAAAGGTTAGCTCCAGCCACAGGGACACAAGAGGACACTAGGGGAGTCTCAATTCTATAGAGGGATTCTATAGAGGGGAACGCAGAGGTGTGCCCCCTCCCTCGGCAGCACCTGTAACTGACACTGCACAGCAGACCTGTGAGCACGGGGCCCAGGGCAGCTTCTTGCACAGTATGTGACCTGTGACCCACTTCCCGCAGGCCACACATTCCCACAGGCTCTCCTTACCTGTGGCTCTGCAGGATTACACACTGCCAGCGATAAACAGTTTGATAGATGGAAAAGATGTGAAAAGAAAATCGAAGCCTGATGAAAAGGTAAGTGTTGGGCAAGAGTGGGTGGGAAATAATTGACAGGGTGGGAAGGAGAGAGGGGATGTGTCAAAATTCAATGTTCTGTATTTAACTGTAGGAAGAACACCAATTTAAAAGAAATTATTCTCAAAATGGTTCTAAAGCGCCCATGAAATGAAGCACTCCCTCTCTGGCCAGGCTACAGCGAGGGATACAGAAGAGAAAATAAAAGGACTCTGGCTCCCGAACGACCTCTCCACCCCATCCAGGTGCTACTCCCAGAGGACAGCACCAGCTCACAGGGCAAAATGTGTCTGGTCTGATGGCTGGATTACACCAAGCTCTCCCCATCCAACCCGGCCACTTCATATGGAGGCAGAGCACCAGGTCAGGCCTCCTCTGTCACCTTGCCTCAGGGAGGCACAGCACCCCACTCTTTTCCAGTATTGACTCCCAACACTTCTTGGCCTTCTAACTTGTCTCAGTGAAGTGCAAACAGGAGAGCTGTGAAGGGGTGTGGAGGGCAGAGCAGAACGCCATCTGCAGAACAGCAGAGCTGGACACACAACCCGTGCCTCCTCACTCAACCAGCGAGTGTGTGCTGAGTGACTACCAAGGGGGACACCTCAGGTACGCCTGTTGGGGTTGTTCAAATGTGAAACCCAAGCCATACTAACAACTGTCCCCTGCATTTCCAAATAACACTGACAATACAGACAGAGTAGAACTCTCCAAGAGGTGCCAGACACATCCAGGGGTCCCCACTCATCCACAACTCTACCACGGTGAACACAGAGGTGACACTTCCTGCCTCCTACCTGAGCCTGTGGACGAGTTACACACAGTTCGCAGACAACACTATTGGTTATGGTCCTCAGCCAGCTATCGATTTGAATGTAGTTTCAGGTCCATGTGAGCAGTTCAGAGAATTACCTACCCTCATGCATCACAGGCACCACAGGGACAACTTAGAATTCTTGTCGTTTTGAGAGAATCTCAAGGCAAAGGCAAACAACAACAACTCCACATCAAAGTACCTAAAATTCAAACAACTTAAAGAGGTCCCAAGCTGGGCACACTGCATGCGCCTGAAATCTTTCAAGAGGCCTCATCTAGAGAAACTCAACAGAAAACGACCTCATGAGAAAGGCAAAAAACACTTCGGAAGAAGTAAAAGCACTTCCCTTCCGTGTGGGAAGGAGCTTTATCCACCTCCCCATCTGCAGCAGCTTAACAAGTCCATGAAAAGAATACACTGTTCACTGATGCCACTCAGGACGGTCACCACTCCAAGTGCGCACACACACATCCACACGCGTCCAAAGCTCCACACTCATTCTGCAAAAGAAAGACCACAGGTCCTTACAATGTCAATCGAGCTCATTTTATTTCTGTCAAGGTCCCTGTATCATAAACATAAGGAATATATGCCTACAGAAGGTCAGTTATTAAAATGCTTACAACTTTGCAGTATAGATGATTTCAGTGAAACACTAGTGTAGAATTTCTACAAAATCAGAGGCTACAAGCTTCATGTCTGGGAAAGCGAGTGCTCAGCATGCACAAGGTCTGGGGCTGACAGAGCAGAGGGGCTTCATGTTATACTACATAAGTGTAAGTACGTTTACTGCCTACTATACTTGTGTTAAAAAAATAACTAACCAGAAAAAATATGCATTGAATTCCCTCTAAAAACTGGAACAAGACAGGGATGCCCTTTCACCACTTCTATTCAACATAGTCCTGGAAACTCTAGCCAGAGCAATTAGAAGAAAGAAATTGAAGGGCTACAAGCAGGAAAAGAACTCAACTATCACTACTTGCTGAAAACATGATTCTATATTTGGAAGACCCAAAAACTCCACTGGAAAACTTCTAGAACTCATAAATGAATTCAGCAAAGAAGCAGTATATAAAATTAACACCCATAAATCAATTGCATTCCTATATATCAGTGATGAATCTTACTGAAAGAGAAATTAGGAAAACTATCCCGTTCACAAAAGGCTCCCTCCCCCCCAAAAAAATTTTTTTAAGTATTCAGGAATCAATCTAACAAAAGAGGTGAAAGACCTCTACGTTGAAAACCATAGAACACTAAAGAAAAAAAAATGAAGACCTTAGAAGATGGAAAGAGCTCCCATATTCTTGGATATGCAGAATTAATATTCTCAAAATGGCCACACTATCAAAAGCGTTATGCAGATTTAATGCAATTCCTATTAGGGTTCCAATGACATTCTTCATAAAAATAGAAAAAGCAGTCATGAAATTCATTTGGAAAAATAAAAGGCTCAGAATAGCCAAAGCAATTCTCAGCAAGAAAAGTGAAGTAGGAGGCATCACAATACCAGACCTTAAGTTATACTACAGAGCTAGAGAAAGAAAACGGGATGGTATTGGCACCAAATGAAGACCAATGGTACAGAATAGAAGACACAGAGACAAACCCACACAAATACAGTTCTCATACTAGACAAAGGTGCCACAAATATACACTGGAGAAAAGATAGCCTCTTCAACAAATGGTGCTGGGAAAACTGGAAATCCTTATGTAACAAAATGAAATTAGATCCCTATCGCTAACCCTGCACAAGATTCAATTCAAAGTAGATCAAGGACCTAGGCATTAGACCAGAGACCTCATGCCTACTAGAAGAAAAAGGAGGCCCAAATCTCTATCATGTCAGCATAGGAATTGAATTCCTCAACAAGTCTCCTAAAGCACCAGAGTTAAAATCAAGAAGCAATAAATGGGTTGGTATCAAACTAAAAAGCTTCTTCACAGCAAAGGAAACAAGAACATGAAGAAAGAACCTACAGAATGGGAGAAAATCTTTGCCATCTGCACCTCAGACTGTTAACCTCCAAGATATACAAGGAACTCAAAAACCTTAAAACTAAAAAAACAAAAAAAACAAAAACCCAATCAACAAATGGGCTAAGGAACATTACAGACACTTCACAGAAGAAGAAATACCATCTGTAAACAAATACAAGAAAAAATGCTCAAAATCACTAGCAATTAGAGAAGTTAAAACTGCACTGAGATGGGCTGGGGCTCAGTGGTAGAGCGCTTGCACGTGTGGGGCACTGGCTTCCACCCTCACACCACATAAAAACAAATAAAGATACTGTGTCCACCTACAACTAAAAAAATATTTTTAAAGAAACTACACTGAGATTTCATCTCACTCCAGTCAGCACGGCAATTATCAAGAATACAGGTAACAATAAATGTTGGTGAGGATGTGGGGAAAAAGGTTCACTCATACATTGCTGGTGGAACTGCAAATTGGTGCAATCACTCTGTAAAGCAGTATGGAGATTCCTCAGAAAATCTGGAATGGAACCACCATTTGACCCAGTTATGCCACTCCTTGGTATATATCCAAAGGATTTAAAATCAGCATACTACAGTGACACAGCCACATCAAAGTTTATAGCAGCTCAATTCACAATAGCAAAACTATGGAAGCAGCCTTGGTACCCTTGAACAGATGAATGGAAAAAGAAAATGTGGTATATATATACAATGGAATATTACTCAGACATTAAGAATGAAATTATGGCATTTGCAGGTAAATGGATGGAGCTGGAAACTATCAGGCCAAGTGAAATAAGCCAATCCTCCAAAACCAAAGGCTGAATGTTCTAATATGCAGATGCTAACTCACAATAGGTGGGTGGGAGGCGGGGCGGGGGCACAGAGAAGGGGAGGTTCACCAGACTGGAGAGGGCAGAGTGGTGGGAAGGGAAGAGCGGAGGGAATAGGAAAGACATTAGAATGAATCAGACATCACTTTCCTATAATCATATTTGAATATATGATCAGCATAACTCCACATCATGTACAACCTCAAGAATGGGAAGTTAATACTCCATGACATATATGTCAAATACATTCCAGGGTCATGTATAACTAAAAAGAATAAATTTTAAAATGTGCATTTAGCAAATGTATTTAAACTATTCTCTCATTAAAAAATGAAAACTGAATAAGTCAAAATTTGTAAAGTACAGACTAATAGGTGATAGAGGATAAACTACAAACAAATGTTGAGTAACTAAACATAAACTGGCAGGTACTACTGAAATAAAAAAATCTTTAAACATTCTTATAAAAATACACAAGCTAATAAGTATGTTTTCTTTTCATACTTTCTGACAACCTGACATTCTAAGTATTTAGCACAAAGTCCCTTCCTTATTTAAAAAAGAACTATTCTATGATTGCCATTCACTTCCTGTGCATTTGAGAGTATGTTTTCTAGGAATTTGCTCACCACATCTCATACTTTGATTTTAAAGAAAGGCAATATCCTTCCTTTATTCCTCAAATTTCTTTTAAGTTACAAGAAACCAACTGTCCTTGGTTTTCTCCTATGGTTAACACATGAGAAACAAAAGATTGATAAAGCAATCTAATTTTTGTTTTGTTTTGTTTTTAAAGAACACAATCTGGGCTGGGGATATAGCTCAGTTGGTAGAGTGCTTGCTTTGAAAGCACAAGGCCCTGGGGTTCAATCCCCAGCACTGCAAAAAAGAAAAAAAAAAAAAAAAAAGAAGACGACGAAGAAGAAGACGACGAAGACAAAGAAGAAGAAGAAAAAAGAAAAAGAACACAATGTGTTATTCCAGAAAATGTCCTTTTTTTCTATCAAACCACATTTACTACTTCTCTCAAAAACCTGCCTGAAACCACCTTCTTCTCAGAACCCTCTTGGGTCATACTCATCTGCTCTTTATCTTTCCTTATCAACCCTTAAATACTTCTTCCACTCTGACAAAAAAAAAAAATAGATTTTACATGAAAAATCCAAGTAAGACTTGCTTTTCAGATCTAAACAGCACATAACCTTAAATGTTTTTGCAACATAATTGAAAGCATTTTGACATTTTATCATTTATTTATTTATTTAGGGCACTGGGGACTGAACTCAGGGGCACTCCACCACTGAGCCACAACCCCAGCCCTATTTTGTACTTTATTTAGACACAGGGTCTCATTGAGTTGCTTAGCACCTCACTGTTGCTGAGGCTGGCTTTGAACTCACGATCCTGCCTCAGCCTCCCGAACCACTGGGATTACGGGCGAGTACCAGCGTGCCCAGCTATCATTTTGACATTTTACTGAGATGAAAATATAATCTTCAAAATAGAGTGTGATTGTAACTGTTTTCTTCCTGTTGGCTCCTCTTTGAGAAACCCTGATTTAATTTTGGGTCCTACCAGACGAAGACAGGAGAGGCTGCAGTGCAGACGAGGTGAGAACATGAAGTTGGGACTCAGGCCATAACAGCTTGAAGAGCCAGAAAAGGGGAAGCACCAGACTCCCTAATACAACAGCCTGAGGGGGAACTGGAACGTCTGCAGAGACCATGGTGGAAGGACAAGTGGGTTTCAAACAATTCTGAAGACTGTAAAGCAGGGAAGAAGAGAACACGGGTAAAGTTCTGTACCTGAGTTTGGAGTGTGAAGGTCATGAAAATGGAGGGAAAACTTCCCATCCCTTAGAGTTAGGGGGATTACAAAACCTTCCCTGACAGACTGTACTGACTTCAAAGGAGACGTATTTTATTTTCACGTAAAAAGAATGCACTGTAGGACACACACACACACACACACACACGCACACACACACACGCACACATACATACACACTCCCTTAACCAGAAGCAATTAACTGCTCAAATAAAACAGGGATGTGGGAATTAAAATGCCAACCACCAACATCATGACCGAATTTCCCCTACTGTTGAGAATTTAAAGGTAGAAGAGACCTTAGAGTCTGCAATCCAACCTTATTCATAAGAGGAAGGCAAGTAAACCCTACTTTTTCTGCTATTTGATAGGTAAAAAAACCATGAGCCCAAGAAGACACTGTGCTGGCAAGTTGTGGAGAAGCAACACTCCCACGGCTCCTCCTCCCAAAGGGAAGGGATCTGGCAACACCTCCTGAAATCACCTATTCAGTCTCTGATGTCCTAGCAACGCCAATTCCAGGGTACTGTCATCAAGACTCACCTCTATAAATATGAAACAGAAAGGTTATTTCCTACATCCTTACTTTTCATTAGAAACAGCTTAAGTGTACTGTGGTACAGCTACACAATGAAGAACGATACAACCATAAAGTCACTTCCAGATACACAATAAGTAAAAGCAGGACACAGGCACACAGGTACCTTTTGTTTCAGAAACTAGGATAAATAAGGACATATGCATTTGATCATTTAAAAACATAAAACCAAACACCTACACACTGGAAAGAAAACTCAGAAACTAATGAAACATGGTTGTCTGCAGGAGCTATGGAGTAGAAGGGACAGAAAGATAAGAGCAAGACTTCTGAGTATATGTATTTTTTTCAGATTTGACTTTTGAAAAAATTGTTTTATATATTCAAAACACAAAGGCAAACCAAAAAAAGGGGGGGGGAGAGCAAATTCTAAAATGGAACACAGAAATAAATGAAATAAATAAATCCACCTGTACAAGTGGATAATGTAACACAAAAAAATTACTTCAAGTTCATTTTCAACATGATACTCTGACTTTAGCACAATAAACTCTAAAGGAAAAAACCCTACAGAGTTGCCCTAACCTTCACTCAGTAAGCTAAAATACTAAGAATTCACCTAGAATACTAATCACCATTCTGAAATATCTGATGTTTGTATATGATAAAAGCAAATAAGGAATTATATTACTAGGAAGCAAGATTTTTTTATGAAAGAGAAAAATACATAAACTGAAGGGGAAAAATTCTTGTTAATCCTGAATTGAAAACCTCCCTATGAACTCATGACATAATACAGCTCTGTGACTAAAAGGTAGAATGAGAACCAGTGACAATGAGCACACTGCGTGCACAGACCTCGGTTCTAAATACCATTCCCAACTGAGGGAAGCAGGCAGGACACTTAGAGAAATGCCAGTGCCAAATACGGGCCAGAAAAATCAAAAGGAAGCCTGGGGCCCAGCTATGCAAGAGAGCAAGAAGTAGTCAGGTAAAAACCTGTGAATCCTTACTGACTATCCCAAAAAGCGGGTAACGGGCTGGAGGTGCAGCTCAGGGGTGGAGCCCTTGCCGAGCACGTGCGAGGCCTTGGGTTTGATCCCTTGCACCATGAAAACAGGTGGGGAATAAAGGGAGGAGGCGATGAGGGAAGACTCTTACCCAGGAATAAAAGCATAGAAAAGGAAGAAAATGAGATTATTTTGAAAAATCACTCTTTTACTATCCTGTAACTGACTCAGATAAGGATTACCAATAGATTTGCTAAAGCAACATGGATAACAGAACATAGAAAATGCTGAGATCACCCCAAATATTCTTAATTGCCAAGAAGAAATTACACTGCTGAAATTAAGGTAATGACATTCATTACCATAACCGAGAGGCCAAACAGCCTCTCGGTTATGGTAATGATTTGCAACATAAAGCACACAAAACTTATGAAGCTTATTTGTTATGATTTGCAACATAAAGCACACAAAACTTATGAAGCATTCCTACCCAAAATGTTTTACTTGGATCTAATAAAGTTTCTAAACCTAACTTACCATTTGTAGCCAACACAAAGAATAAAGGAACAAGTTAAATTCTTCAGATACTGACATATCCTCAGGAGAAAAAAATTATTCCCCGCTGAAAACCATGGGCCTACATCTAAATGAGGCAAAACACAACCTCGACTGGAATTTGGTATAAAGAAGTTACAAAAGATAGTTGGGGACAACTGGATAAACCTTAATAAACAGATGCCATTAAAAACCTTAGGTTGGGCTGGGGATATAGCTCAGTTGGCAGAGTGCCTGCCTTGCAAGCACAAGGCCCTGGGTTCAATCCCCAGCACAGGAAAAAACAAAACAAAACAAAAAAAAAAACCCTTAGGTTTCCTAATGGCATTAGTAATAAGAGACAGTCTTATTCACAAAGGAGAAGCATGCTGGTGCCCTAAGGAGTCCGTAGCACAACCTTCAAATGGTTCAGCTAGAGGCAGCGCGCATGTCTACACACACCAACACACATGAGAGAGCAAACGGTGAGCACAGCAAGGCGGAAACGACTACTGAATTTACATGGGAAGAGTATCAATGCTTAACATACTATTTTCATGTTTGAATATTCATTCGCATTAAGAATATGGAGGAAAAAACCCAAAATCCTATAAAGCAGTTAAGACAGGAATACTGAAGGTACTTCAGTTCTGACCATTATCACTCACCATATTATGTTTACATAATTAGCATGGGCTGAAGGTCTGTGTTTTCCCGAAACTCCTATGTTGAAGCCTGAATACCCCCTGCATGATACAGGGAGGTAAGGTGTCAGGAGGTGATCAGAGGACAGGAGCAGAGCCCTCGTGAACGGGGTTAGTGCCCTCCTGAGACAAGACACAGCCAGGAGCAGCTGCATGCATAAGAGACAAAGGCCCTCCACAGTACAAATCAGCTGTCACCTTGGCAGTGGACATCTCAGCTTGCAATTGTGAGGAACAAATCTGCTGTGTACCCAGTGTACAATCTTCTGTTACAGCAGCCTGAGCTGACTAAAGCAGACAGTGGCACCAGGAAGTAGGGTACTGTTGCAACGAATCCCTACAAATGTGGAAGGGACAGCACAAGGAGTAGAAGCTGCTGGCTTCTAATCTGCTGTCTCTATAATAAAATACTCGAGATGATCAAGTTATAAGTGGAAAAGGTTTATTTTGGCTCCTTTTGGAGATTTCAGCCCATAACCACAGGCCCAACTGGTGTGGACTTTTGGCAAGGCAGCACATTACAGCAGGAGTATGTGATGAAGCAAAATGATGTACATCCTGAGCCAGGAAGCAGAGAGAACAGGGAGGCGGCGAGCTCCCACAATTCCCCTTCAAATGCACACCCCAAAGACCTAAAGATTTCCCACTAAGCACCATCCTTTAAAGACTTAGCTACCTCCCAAAAGCACCACGTTGGGGTCAAGTCTCTATAACACATGGGGCTTTGGAGGACATTCAAGAACCAAAAATAATAAAGAGCTTCAAGGTACATGCTAGAAAAAGCTGATATTGCTGAGAAGGGACTGCTAATGGCAGTTCTGCCAAAGGCTCTGAAAGAAAGCCTCTGTCTTCTACGAGAACACGTAATACTCATGAAAAGAATGTTGGCAGAAACATGGGCAGCAAAGACCATTCCGATGAGGTCTCACGTGGAAACGAGGAACATGTTATTGGGAATTGGAAGATGATCCTCCTTACAGTTTATAAAGTGGCAAAGAACTTGAACAGTGTTCGTGTTTTAGTGTTTTGTGGAAGGTGGAACTTGTAAGCTAAGAAACAGGCTACTTAGTTGACGTGAATTTTTTTTTTTAAATGACACATAATAACTGACATATTTACAGGGCTGAGGCAACAGCTAAGCCAAGTGCAGAGAAACAGCTTGGCTCTTCCTGACTGATCATACTAATACACTAGAGGAAAGAAAGGAAGAATTGTTAAGCAAAAAGGAATCAGAACCTAACGATTTGGAAAATGTTGAATCTCCCCATGTTGTGAGTGTGAGTGTGTGTGTGTGTGGGGGGGGTATTTGGAAGAGAACACCATACATGTGCAGATGGATTCTGAGGAGGAGATCAATGGAGGTGTGAACCCTGAATCTTATCAGCCCCCCAGCAGGCATATTCCCAGTTTGAACTAAAGGGCATGGAAATAGGTCAAAAAGAAGGATGTCAGACTTCACGGATTTTACAAGATGAGAGCATCTAACTATTCAGCTGAGAATGTGCATTCTTCTTCGAGACAAGGTTAAGACTCTCTGAAGGTGAATCCGAGGTCGTCACAGCTGCTTGGTTTCAAAAGGGGGAGCTATCAGCTAAACCTCCAGCGGGCCAGAAGAGCCTCTGTCCAGGGGCTGGGACTGTAGCTCGGAGGCAGAGCCCTTGCAGAGCACATGTGAGTCCCTACCTATAAACAAACAGTTAAAATAAAGACACGCCGTCCATCTACAACTACAACTCTTTTTAGGAGCCTCCATCCAGTTCGTACTCATCTGCCTTCAGCCTTGTGTTCACTGAGTCCTGGTGCTGACCAGGCACATCAACATTCAGGACCCACCAGCAAAGGGAAAGTCATCTTCTATGGCTAGTGCTTATCCAGAACAAAAGGAAATAAACCAGCAACAATATTTTAAGAAAAGGCCAAATTTCATTCAATAAACCGATTCTTATCACAAGACACTTCCTCTTCCTCCCAGCTTTCAGTGTTTCAATGTCCCTGGACATTTTAACACAGGCCAGAGTGTTGAACGTCCACAAGCATCCATCTCCCTCAGTGGTAACAGCCCAAACTTGTGACAAAATATAAAAAGCAACTAACTGGGGCTCTGGACAAATTAAAAACGGTAGGTAGATGGGGAGGCGCCGAAACATGAAGAAAATCCCTCTTTTGTATTATTTTTTAATCTACTGGCAATAGTAATGGTGGGGTGGTCACAAAAATCCAGTGGTTTGAAAACTTGTTCTTTGAGACAAAGCAACCAGGAAAAGGTATTGCAATATGAGGAAAGTAGGGGTTCTTTTCCTGTCGTCTTCTTGTCATTTTATCATCATCTTGTTGCCCCAAAGACAGTTCCAGTTACATGGAACTACGTGGCAGTGTTGGCAACAAGAACTCTAAGAGGAATCTGTTTTTGTAACCATAAAGCAGACAAAATGGCTCTTGGGAATGGAGATGACAGGGGGAAATTCAAAAGCGGAAACAGCTGGAGAACAGAATACCCTAAAAGTCTCTGTTTTAACCAACCCAACTCCTAGGTTCACCTCTGACCTGCACATTCACAGGGACAGTCCAAAGCACCATAGCAAAGGGTCTGAGACATGGACTCTGATAGGAGGCATCCCTCCCGCCACACAGTTACTGGAGGAGCTGGCCTTAAACCTAACAAAGGCTGGGAACAGTGAACTGACATCACTACAAATAAGAGAGAGAGAGAGCATTCTGTCTAAACCCACTCAGGCTGATGGCCTGCTGAAGCAAAACAAACTGATAATCTTCAGAAGATTTAATAAGAATCCAGATTCTCATATAATATTCAAGATGTCTAGGAAACAGTCCAAAATTACTCAACATACAGAGAACCAAAAATATGTGACCAGTTTTCAAGGGAAAAGATGATAAATGAATGGAAAAACTTGAGAAGATCCAGATGTTATTATAATCATGTTTCATGAGATTTAAAAAACACACTCTTAAAACAAACAAAAAGAAGTTCTTAGCAGAGAAATGGGAACTGGAATCAAGAACCAAATACAAATTTTTGAAATAAAAAATACAGGATCTAAAATTTAAAAATTGGATGATCTAAACAGCTGAACAGAGATGGCAGAGAAAAGAGTTACTGAACTTCAGAGTTTACCAGAAATCATCCAGTTTGAAGATTTTTAAGAAATGAGCAGAGCCTCAGGGACCACAATAAAAAATCAATATAAAAACAATATTAAAAAGACCAACATTTGTAACATTAGTCTCAGAGAAAAGAGATTGGTACAAAAAAAAAATGTTAAGATACAATAGCAGAAAACTTCCTAATCTATTCATAGATTCAAGAAGCTCAATGAATCCCAAAAGGGAAAAATGGAAGGAAAATTACATCTAAACACAAAAATGAAGAAACAACTCTCGAAAGCAGTCAGAGAAAAGCAAAACATTACATATAGGAGAACGATGCTTCAAAAGTCAAAATTAGAAACCACACCTGGCGTGGTGGCGATCTCGAGTTCAAAGCCAGCCTCAGCAAGGGCAAGGCGCTAAGCAACTCAGTGAGACCCTGTCTCTAAATAAAATGCAAAATAGGCTGAGGATGTGGCTCAGTAGTGGAGTGCCCCTGGGTTCAATCCCCAGCACCAACAAAAAAAAGAAAAAATAAATAAAAACCACAGAGGTCAGAAGTAGGTAGAACAACACTGTTAAGATGATGAAATAAAAAGTTGTCAACTCAGAATTCTATATTCAACAAAAATTTCTCAGGTAGGACAACAAAATAATCACACAAATGATGGAACTAGCTGGGCATGGTGGCACATGCCTATAATCCCAGTGACGTGGGAGGCTGAGGTAGGAGGATCACAAGTTGGAGGCGTCAGCAACTAAACAAAACCCTGTCTCAAAACAAAAAAGGGCTGGAGATGTGGCTTAGTGGTCAAGTGCCCCTATGTTCAATACCCGGTACAAAAATAAATAAATAAATTTTTTTAAAAAGATGGAACTAAAGAGAATGTATTACCAGAAATCCTGCAAATAGAACCAAAAAACAGATAAAGTTCTAAAGACTTAAGGAAAATGATACTACTTGAACTGGGAACTTCAGGAATGAAAGAGTAGCTAAAAGCTAATTATAAGGCAAAATAAAGCACTAATTTTCTCCTCTTAAATTCCTCAAATTATGTGTGACTGGAAAATGCAAAAACAACAATTTATGCTGTAATTTGTATGTCCCCAAAAGTTCAAGTGTTAGAAGTGTTAAAAGCTTGTCGCAGTGTGATGATACGGAGTTATTGGGATTTTTCAGAGGTGGGGTCTGGCAGGTTAGGTCACTGGGGGTGCTCCTCTCAGAAAGGATTAAAGTAGTTCTCATGAGATTACAGTGAGTTCCTGAGACTGTCATAAAAGAAAAAGACAGGTCCCCCAGCCGTCTGGGCTTCCTGTCTTGCCTTGTGATCTCTCCCCCTTGCACATGCTCCCACTATTATGCCAACTGCTATGACCTGACATAGCCACGGGTCCATCACTACATCTGCTATTGTGCTTTTGAGACCTTCAGCCTTCAAAACTACAAACTACATAGTTTATGAATATGTTTAGTTTATGAATTACCCAGCCTTGGGTATTTTGTTATAGCAACAGAAAATGTACTAATTCGTAGATAATGTAGTAGGATTTTTAATGCATAAAAATGAAATGCAAATGACAACTATAACAAAGAAGAAAAAGTAAAGGAACCTACATATTTGTAAGGCTTCTAACGTTTTACTGACACAGCCTATGAAAACTAAAGTTAATACACTGTAACCACCAGAGTAAACACTAAAATACAGAAATGTGGCAAAATGTCTAACCAGTAAATTAAAACAAGTATTTAAAAACATTTAAACAATCCAAATGAGGGCAGAAAATACAGAACAAGGAACAAAAAACAGAGGGAAAAAACATAAATTTTTTAGAAATCAGGTTTAAATCCAACTATCTCATTATATTAAATGTAAATGACCTAAACCAGTTTTAAAAATAGACTGTGAAATTACATGTTTACAGATACTTATATCCTATTACAAGAAACTCCTATTAATATACTGACAGGTTAAAAGTGAAAAGATGGGGGAAAGTTCTGTGCGAAGGACAGCTTTAGCAGCTGTGTTAGTGTGTGAAGCAGAACAAGGAATAGCTCTGGAGAGGAATGATGATGATAAAAGAAGCAACTCAGCAAGATACAACAATCATGAGTATGCACCTAAAAAAGTACTTATAAATGCACAAAGTTGATGGAACTAAAAAATAAACAGATCATCCCACAATTACTCTTGGATGCCTGAGTATTTCTCTGTCAGTAACAAAATAAGCAGACAGAAAATCAGCAAGAATAGAAGAGACCTGAATGCTATTAACCCACTTGACCTAAAGACACTGCTAGGACATTTCATGTAACAAGATGACGCATACATGATGTTCTCATCAAAGAAACACAGAGTATTATACATAACACGCCACATGCTGAGCCCGAGACCCTGAAAGATAGAAATCATACAAGTATGTTCTATGATGGCAACGGAATTGAATTAGAAAGTGATAACAAGATAACTGGTAAGTCTCCAAATAATTAGAAATTAATTTCTATCTAAATAATCATGGGTCAAAGGGAAATTAGGAAATACTCGGAATGAAACATAAATACAATACACCAAAATTTCAGGGATGCTGCTAGAAAACAATGTTTGGAATAAAATGACACTTAAATCACAAAAGCTTCAAAACACTAAAAAAGTTGGGTGCAGTGGGACATGCCTGAAATACCAGCAACCTGAGGCTAAGGCAGAAGGATTCCAAGCTTGAGGTCAACCTCCATAACTTAGCCAGAACCTGTCTCAAAATAAAAAACCAAAAGGAGCCAAGGAAACACCTCAGTGGTAGAGGGCCCCTGGGGTCAATCCCCCATACAAGGGATAAAAGAAACAAAAACAAAAACCAGAAAAATAATAGAGCCTAGCTCAGTTGCGGATTAATTCAGAGGTAGAGTGCTTGCCTAAAAGCACAGGCTCTGGGTTCAGTCCACAGCACCACCAAGAACTAAAGTCAAGAGCAAATTCAACTCAGAGTGAGCTTAAAAAAGAAAATAATAACAAGCAGAATCAGAGAGAGAGAGAGAGAGAGAGAGAGAATGAATGTGTGTGTGGTAGGGTGGGGGGAGAACAGAAAAACAATAGAGAAAAATCAATAAAACCAAAAGAAGTAACTCTTTGAAAATGTTTTTAAAAATGGATAAACTTCTAGCTAAACTGAACAATAAGAAAAGGAAGACAATAAATTACCAATACCAGGAATACTAGGAATGAAAGAGACCTACAGACCTGCAGAAATTAAAGGATAATAAAAAGTATACATTAGAAAAGGACAGCCTGACTCTATTTACTACAGATAAATTTATATTTATAAACTTACTAACAAAAAAAACCTCCAGGTCAGAATGGCTTAACTGCCAGATTTATTTGTAGGATTAAACATACAGATAGTTATGTAATACAGGTAAATATAATAGACATGTGAAAAATTATACCTGTATTTATATAGATTTATCTCTAAGAAATTATACTAATTCCTCACAATCACTTTCAGAAAACAAAGAAAAAGGAAAGTTCCAACTCAATTTAGGAGGCCAGCATTGCACTGATAAGACAAATAAATATCACAAGAAAACTACAGAGGGGCATGATGGTGCATGCCTGTTATCCCAGAGGCTTGGGAGGCTGAGTTCAAGCCAGTCTCAGGAACTTAGTGAGACCCTGTCTCTACGTAACATAGAAACAAGGGCTTGGGATGTGGCTCAGTGGTTAAGCACCCCTAGGTTCAATGCTCAGTACTAAAAACAAAAACACACACAGAAAACTACAGACCATATGTCTCATAAACAGAGATACAAAGATGAAATAAAGACCTTGTCAGCCATCCCAAAACAGAAAGAACTCGCCACCTGCCGACCTGCGCCACAGGAATCACCAAGGCCCTGCAGGCATAAGGAAAACAACAGATGGACGCTGAGTCCACAGAGGAACGCAGAAAATCAGGAATGGTTAACAACATGTGTAAATAAAAAAGTCTTTAAAATTATTATCTAAATTTCCTGAAAGCATAACTGAGTGACATCATCAGGAAAAACAAAGGACTCCAGAAATCCTCTCCTCCACAAATGCGATTAGAACACTGGCAAAGCTGTCAAAATAATCTTCCTCAATACTCCTGGGAATTAATAAAAAGCTTGCAACAATACACAGAACATTTATTGGCTCTTGTTCAAGAGAAACAGCTGAGTCCTGGTAAATACAGTGAGTCCTGTGGTATTTTAACACGTCCTGGACTCGGCTCCTCTCACCTGCTCCAGGGGCACCTGGAAACAGCAGACAGCAGTCACAGGAGGCAACAGGACAGTGCTGGAGCTCCTTCAAAGCTCCATTTTCAGAATTGTCATTATTTAGCCTATTAGGAAGTTCTAGGGAAAAGTGCCCTCATAAAGCTTATCTTTGTTTGAAAGTTTTACTGAGACTTCTTCCAGTGTAAACAGCCCTTTCCCTGGGGACAACTGTCAAAAACATTCAGCAGAAATTGTCTAACACTGTACCTGTCTGAAGCAATATCACATTTAGATCAAAAAAGCAGTTGGTCAAAGATGGGAATGTGATGCCCAGAAAAATCTAACATACTCCTGAGACTCTAAGAGCCACACATATGGAGAGGATATTCGTGTGGGTATCCTTGTGTGGCTATCCAGGACTACGTGGGTGTTCAGGAAGACCAGAGAAGGTTATAAACTCTCATTCCTGATTAATATGGAGACTCTAAGAAAGCAAGAATTGAAGGCCAATGTAGAGTTGTAACTGCCTGACTTTTGAAAGAGTGTCCCAATACTAAGAGCCTCTCTGTGAATGGGAGACTTACTGGTTTCCAGGCTTCTAAGGAAATCTCTGTCCATTAGCTGAACACCAGGCTAACTAAGCAGAGGCTTCACACCTCTGTTGGCCACACCCAACAGAGTTGGCAGAATCAGCTCAGGGAAATAAGTGAACAAAAAACAGCAACAGCAGCAAACCCTAAGGGAACAGGGAGAATCAGATTTTCATAGTTGGCACAATAAACTATCTTAAATACCCAGTTTTCAACCAAAAGGTGACACATAAAAGAAAGAAAATAGTATAATCCACATGTAGGGAAAAAAAAAAAAGAATGAAAACTATCACTGAGATGCCCAGACACTGGACTTACCACACCGCTATTCAAATCTATTATAGAACTAAAGGAAACCATGTGTAAAGAAGTAAAAGAATGAGGCCCACGCCTTCACAAAGGGATAGAAACTACTTTCTTAACTACAGAATTGAAAAGTACAATAAATGAAATGAAAAGTCCACTAAGGGGCTCAACAGCAGATAAGAACAGGCAGAATCAGGAGTGGCCTGAAGACGGTGCTATGGTCTAAGTAGGGCCTGTCCCCTTCTGAAACTCACGCTGAATCTGACGGCCACTGTGGCGGTGTTGGTAGGAGGTGGAGTTTAACAAGGACAAGGTTATCAAGAAGGTCAATGCCTTTCTCGTGGGAGTGAGTTCTTTACTCTAGCAGAACTACACTAGTTACCACAAGACAAAGTCAGAGATGCTGCCTCTGCCAAGGGCCTTCCTGCCTTTTTACCTTCCATTGTTATGACACCCTCATTGGATGACCCCGCCATGCTCTTGGACTTCCCAGCTTCCCGAACCCTGAGCCAAAATAAACCTCATTTTGCAAATTACTCAGGCCCACGTATTCTGTTATTGCAACAAAAATGGACTAAATCAAGGTCAACTGAGCCAGTTCAGTGTGAGGAACAGTATAGGAAAAAGACCTGAGGAAAAGAAAGATCTCAATGGTGAAATGTCATCAAGCATACCAATCCACACAACAAAACACACATTCCCAGCTGAGCTATATCCCTGCCCTACACTCTGATATGCTGACATTAATCTGGCTTTTGTTAATATAACAACACCCTGAGGCAAAAAACTTTATAAAGAGGTTTACACAGCTCCTTTCTGGAGCTTCAAAGGCACAGCTCAGCTCTGGTGAGGACCCCACAGCCAACCCTGTCAGAACAGCAGGAAAGCAGCGAGAGGAAAAGTCCCCGTTACAAAACTGAAAGCCAGAAGGCGATTCTAGGGTCAGGTGGTCAGGCTCAGGCTGTGGTGGTTTTGTTTTTGTTTTGGGGGCTTTTTGGTGGTGCAAGGGCCTCAAGCATGCCAGGCAAGCACTCTACCACTGAGACACATTCCCAGCCCCTGGGCTCAGAATTTTATAACTCAGTCTTTCGAGAATTTGCTCGGGAAATCTGCATTCCCTTTGGAGGGCCAGGTAGCCAATGACTTCCTACTATCCCCATCTCTTTCAAGGTTCCACCTACTTCTTAACACTGCCACATTAGGGACCATGCTTCCAACACATGAACCCTTGGCAGTACACTCAAACCACATCCAAACCATAGCAACAACCAATAGGTCAAATAAGTTACAGGAAAAATGACAAAATACGTTTGAGATGTACAGCAGCAAAGACAGTAGCAATAAAAACACAAGAGTGAACAGATTCTACCCCATGAAACAGAAAATCATGAATTCACAACGAAGAAATACAGGAGATAAGAGAACTCTTTCTTACATTAAAATGCCAATTAACTGTAGAAGAAATGATGGAACTGGAAAATCACCATGTGGCTGCCACCATAACTACTGTTTTGGGCAAGAATTATCAGTGTACGGCAGAACTACCACCTGTTTGATAAGAAAGCAAGATACTTCCATAGATTCAAATCTTTCTATGAGATACTTACTTAACAATTTACACATGGAAAAACTTTAACTTTATAGTGAAGAAACATGGCAGGAAGCCGACCTGACCAAAGCTGACAACACCAGTCAGGAAACACTGACCTCGCGTCTCCTGGTGTACTGCAGCGAGGACACACAACCTCACCAGTTCTGCTGCATTTCAGTGCTCCAGCATCTATGAGTTCAAGCTGAGAACTCTCAGCAACTTAACTGACCTGTATTTCTTAAAATGCCAAGGTTACAGAAAGACAGTCTCAGGAGTTGCTCTAGATTAAAGCGGACTAAAGATGTGACAACCAAGCGCAAGGCATGATCCTGGGTAATTTTCCTTGAGTGTTACTGGAGACAAGGCTGAAATCTGAATCAGGTCTGTAAATATGAGCACTCTATCAACACTGCCTTGCTGATTCTGAGAACTGCATTGTGCTGTGTGAGTGTCCTAAGGAAACACACATTATAGTATTTAAGGATAAATATTTAATACTTGTCAGGAACTTTATCAAATAGCTTGATAAAATATGTATTTATATACATGGAAGTATATATACAATAAGATAAAGCAAATGTGATAAAATGTTAATATTTGGGGGAAATCTGGGTGAAGGATATACGAAGTGTTTTGTACTATTTCTGCAGTTTTTCCTGGAAGTCTAACATTATTTTATGTTAAATATTTTTATTTTAAAAAATTCCTTTTACCTTTTAGCACACATTTAACGTATATTTCTATATACGTATCTTAAAGAGTTTTGACATATGCATACTTGTGTGATACTATCCCCAATCGAGATAGTGAACACGTATCACCTGCAAACAGTGTTCTTGTGTGCCTTTTCAAGAGCTGATAAAATAGTATTTATCATGTATAAGATGCTTTGGAGTGTAAGGTGTGGAATGACTAAACCTAGCTCATTAATAATACATCCATAGTTCCATAGTTATTCTGTGGTGAGAACACTTCATACCCACTGCTAGCATTTTTCAGAAATACAATATATCATTATTAGCTAGAGATGCCATGTCAGAACAGGGCTCTTGAACTGCTTCCCGGCTGCAACACCCTCGGCTGTGGTCTCCCTGGTCTCTCTACTCGCCCCACTCGACCTACAGCAACCACCATCCTACTCTCTGCTTTTCTGAGTTTGGTGTTTCCAAGACTTCAAACACAAGTGAGATCACATGGCACTTGTCTGTGTCTGGCTTCACTTAACTAATGTCCTGTAGGCTCATCCATATTGTCACAAATGACAAAGTTCCTTCTTTTGTGTGGCTACATAGTATCATCCATTCGTCCACTGAAGGGGGGATTCCATATCTTGGCTATTGTGAAGAATGCTGCAATCAACACACAAGTGAAAGTACCTCTTTGACATACTGATGTCACTTCCTTTGAACGTATACCTAGCGGGATTGCTGGATTATATGGTAGTTAGGAATATTTTTGAGGAACTTGTGCTGCTTTTTGTAATGGTATACTAATGTACACTCCTGCCCTCAGTGGGCAAGCGACTCCTTTTCCCTGTGTCCTTGGCTAATACTTATTTTGAAAATAGCCTTTCTAACAGGTGTGTTGTTATCTCACTGTGGTTATTTGAATTTCTCTGATTAGTGATATTGAGCATTTTGCATTTATATGTCAGCAATTTGTATGTATTTTTGGGAAGAAAAGGTCTGTTCAAATCCTTTGCCCATTTCTTAATCAGGTTACTTTTCTGTTACTGGAGCTGAGTTCTTTACATATTGGGGTATGAACTCCTTATCAGATACATACTTTGCAAACATTTTCTGTTTCTGCAGGCTCTCTTCACTGCTGATTGCTTCCTTGGCTGCACAGAAGCGTTTTAGCTTGGTGCAATCCCATTTACCTACTCTTGCTTTTGTTACCTGTGCTTCTGAGGTCATATCATGCCAATGTCATGTAGTATTTCCCGTTTTTTCCTAGTAGTTCTGCAGTTTGGGATCTTGTGTTGATTTTGTATGACAGAAGATAAAGGTCTAATTTCATACTTCGCATATGGATATAGTTTTCCTGTCACTATTTATTGTACAGACCATTCTTTGTTGTTTTTGTTTTGCTTGTGGTACTGGGGATTGAACTGAGGGGTGCTCTATCACTGAGCTACATCTCCAGTCCATTTTTATTTTAAGACAGGGTCTTGCCAAGTTGCCCAGGCTGGCCTTGAACTTGGGACTCTCCTGCCTCAGTCTCCCGAAAAGCTGGGATTGTAGGTGTGTACCACCATATACAGCTTCCACCATGTATTCTCAACACATTTGTTGAAACTCAGTTGGCTATAAATGCATGGATTTATTTCAGGGCTCTCTTTTCTGCTCCACTGGTGGTTTTTTTATGCCATACCATGCTGTTTTGATTCCCACAGTTTTACCAGTATACTTTGAAGTCAGGTAATGCAATTTCTCTAGCTTTATTCTTTTTGTTAAATATTGCTTGGATTATTATTCAGGGTCTTCAGCCACCCATGACTTTTAGAATTTTTTTGTTTCTGTGGAAAACCATTATTAGCATTTTGATAGGGACTGCAGTGAATCTGTAGATCACTTTGGGTAAAACTGACAGTGTAGCAATATTAATTCTTCCAATCACATGATCTTTTTGTGTCCTCTTCAATTTTGTCTCATCAATGTCTTTTATTTTCAGTGAGATGTTTCACCTCCTTAATCAAATTTATTCTATGTACTTTTTGTAGTTATAATTGACATCTTGATTTGTTTTTTAAATAGTTTGTTAACGTGGAGGAATTATACCGATTTTTGCATGTTTATTTTGTGTCCTGTAACTTCGCTGAAATTGCTTATTAGATTTTTTTGGCGGCAGGGGAGGGGGTAGGGGGAGTCCTTAATATATAAGAATGTGTCGCCAGGCGCAGTGGCACACGCCTGTAATCCCAGCACTTGGGAGGCTGAGGCAGGAGGATCTCAAGTTCAAAGCCAGCCTCAGCAACTTAGCGAGGCCCTAAGCAACTCAGTGAGACCCTGTTTCTAAATAAAATACAAAGCATGACTGGGGATGTGGCTCAGTGGTGGAGTGCCCCTGGGTTCAATCCCCAGTACCAAAAAAAAAAAAAAAA
>JAJEJO010003138.1:57631-78590 GCA_020662805.1 Glaucomys volans
AAAAAGAAAAAGAAAAGAATGTGTCAACTGAAATAGACACCTTGCTTTTTTTTTCAGTGCTTAGGCATCAAGCCCAAGGCTTCATGTGTGCTAGACAAATACTCTACCACTAAGCAATACCCCCAGCCTAAAAGGGACAATTTCACTTCTTTTCTTCCAAATTTGGATGCCTTTTCTTTCTCTTGCCAAATGCTCTGGGTAAGGACTTCTAATATTATGTTGAAGAGAACTGACACAAGTAGGCAATTTTGCTGTTCTGGATCTTGAAGGATGAGCTTTCAACTTTCCCCAGTGGAGTATGTCAGCTATGAGTTTCTAATAAGTAGCCTATTTCTGAAATAGTTTCTAATAAGTAGCCTATTGCCGAAATCTATTCCTTTTATATGTAATTTTTAATCATAAAATGAGGTTGAATTTTGTCAAATGCTTTCTTTATGCATCTATTATAACAATCACATGTGCTTTGTCCTTCATTCTGTTAACGTGATACAACATTTATTATGTCATACCATCCTTGTATTACTGGGATGAATTCCACTTGGTCATGGTGAACCATCTTTTAATGTGCTGTGGAACTCAGATTGCTAGTATTCTACTGAGGATTTCTGTCCATGTTTATCAAGGATACTGGTCTATAGTTTGTTTTGTTTTGTTTTGTAGTGTCCTTATCTGGCTTTGGTATCAGGGTAATGTTGGCCTAAAATATGAGCTGAGAAGTATTCTCTACTCTTCGATTTTAAGAGTTTGGGAAGAACTGGTACTAGGTCTTAAGTGTATTTTAATAAAATTCTACAGTGAAGCCACCAGGTTTCTGGCTTTTCTTCAATGATAGACTGTTTATTACCAATTCAATCTCCTTCCTCATTATTGATCTGTTCAGACTTTCTATCTCTTCATTATTCAGTCTTGGTAGGTTGTAGCTATCAAGGAATTTATCTATTTCTAGATTATCCAACTTGTTGCACAATATTCTCTTATGATTCTTTGTATTTTTGTGATACCAGTTGTAGCTCCTTTTCAATTTCTGGTTGAGTCTTCTAATTAAAGGTTTATTGATTTTAGTCTTTCAAAAATCTACTTCTTGACTTGTTTATCTTTTTTGTTTGTTTAGTCTTTATTTCTGCTCTGACCTTTTTTTCCTTCCTACTACAAACTTTGGGCTTAGTTTATTCTTGGTTTTCTAGTTCGTTGGGTTGCAAAGCTAGGTTGAGATCTTTCTTCTGTTTTGACATAGGTGTATGTTGTTATAAATGTCAGTCTTAGAACTGCATTTGCTGTATCCCATACATTTTGGTATGCTGTGTTTCCATTTTCATTTGTCTCAAGAAATTTTTTAATTTTCTGTTTCAATGACCCACTGTTTGTTCAGGAACATGCCATTTAACTTTCATATATTTGTGAATTCACCAAAGTTCCTTCTATTATTAAACTTCCTGTTTTATACCACTGTGGCGGAGAAAACATTTCAATCTTAAATTTGTTAAGACTTGATTTGCTGGTTAACACATGGTCTATATTGGAGAACGTCTACATACCATTGAGAATGTGTATTTTGCAACTGTTGGTCCCATCTGGTCTAGAGTGTAGGGTTTTTTTTTTTTTTTTTGGTACCAGGGATTGAAGCCAGGGGTACTCCACCACTGAGCCACATCCCCAACCCTATTTTGTATTTTATTTAGAGACAGGTTCTCACTGAGTTGCTTAGGGCCTCGCTAAGTTGCTGAGGCTGGCTTTGAACTTGCGATCCTCCTGTCTCAGCCTCCCAAGTGCTGGGATTACAGGCATGCGCCACTATGCCCGGCTAGAGTGTAGTTTTTAAGTCCAATGTTTCCTGATTTTCAGTTCAGATAAACTATCCATTTGCTGAAAGTGGACTGTCAAACTCCCCAAATTATAGATAATCTCTCCCTTCAGATCTACTGATATCTGTTTTATTTAGATGTTCCAATGTTGAGTGCATATATATTCACGAAATCCTCTTGCTGAACTGACCTGTCATTATATAATGACTGGGTCTCTTTTTACAATTTTTTACTTAAAGTCTACTTTATCTGATGGAAGTATAGCTACTACTCTCCTTTTGTGGTTTCCATTAGGATAAAACATCTTTTCCATCCCTTCACTCTCAGCTTGTGTGTCCCTACCAGTGAAGTGCATCTCTCACAGGCAGCATATAACTGAGCCCTGTTCCTTTAATCCACTTCACCACTCTGACCTTTGGACAATTTAATAATACATTTACATTCCAGTTAAGTATTGATAGATACAGACTTTCTACTGTTATTTCAGTGTTTTATGCTTTATGCAGATCCTGTTTCTTCTTTCTTCTCTTGCTGTCTTTGTGGTTAAGTGGTTTTCTCTAGTGATCTGTTCTGTTTGATTCCTTGCTTTATACTTTTTATGTATCGGCTAGGAATTTTTGCTTTGTAGGCTTATAAAACACATAGTTATATGAGGTTATTCTAAACTGATAAAAAAAAAAAACTTCCATACTTTTACTCCTCACCCCCAATATTTTGAAATGTTGGTGGGAATGGAAGCCATGGCCTCATGCATGCTAGGAAAAGGTTCTATCACTGAGCTACATCCCCTGCCCCGTTTTGAATATCTGATGCCACAATTTACATCTTTTTATACTGCATATAACCTAAAAATTATTGCAGTCATTATCTTTTAATTTTCATACTGAAAAAATAAGTGATTTACACATCACCATTACAGTATTATTCTGAATTTGACCATGATCTCAGTTTTACTAATGAGTTTTATACTTTCAGATGTTTTCTTGTGTGTCGTTAATGTCTTTTTATTTCAGTTTATCAAGAACTCCCCTTAGCATTTCTCATAAGACAAATCGGACAGTGACAAACTCTCAGCTTCTGTCTGGGAAAGTCCTTCTCCATTTCTGAAGGACAGCTCTCGCTTGCGGGGTAGTGTTCTTTGGCAATCTTTTTTTGTTTTTTTTTCCTTTCCCCTTCAGCACCTGAAATATACCACCCAGCTCCCACCTGGCCTGCAAGACCTCTCCTGGGAGTCTGCTGTTGGCCACCCTGGAACTCCCTTATTTGTCTTTTCTCTTGCTGCTTTTAGGATCCTCTGGGTTTGGACAGTTTGATTACAATATGCTTTGGAAAATCTTGTTTGGATTGAATCTGATTGCAGATGTTTGATCTTCCTGAATCTGGATATCTACACTTTCCCCAGGTTTAGAAAGTTTTCTTTTACTATTTCTTTTCCACCCCTTTATCTTGCTTCTTGAAATTCTGTGACTCAAACATATACACTTTTCACGTTGTCCCATAAATCCTATAAGCTTTCTTCATTCCTTTTCCTTTTATCATTCCCGCCACCCCGGTTATGTATTTTCAAATAATCTGTTTTCAAGTCCAATTATTTCTTCTCCTTTGATTCTGCTGTTGATATTCTCTCTCACATTTTTTACTTCTTTCATTACATTTTCCAGTTTCAGGATCATCTTATTTTAATTATTAAATTTCTCACTCTGGTCACTTATTGTTTTCCTCATTTCAATGAATTTATCCTCTGCATTTCCTTAAAAAGTTTGCAGAGTTTCCTGAAAACAGTTACTCTGAACTCTCAGGTAGTTCAAACATTTCCATTTCTTCAGGTCTATTATGGGGACATTTTTCCTCTTTAGTCATGTCATGTCATGTCATGTTCCCTGGTCATTCTTGACTTTGTTATCATGTTCTGATATCAGTGGTGGAGGCCTGAGGTTATCAGGGTCCAGGGCAGAGTCCTGTGCTCACCTCCCTGTCTTCCTCCCAAGTGGATAGTATCTCTCTCCCTCCAAACTATGCCATCTGGAAGATGCAGGTAAGAGAACACTGAATTTCCTGACCTTGACAGTCTTCCTGTGCTACAACCATGATCTCTGACCTGGTTTCCTTAGTCCTTTTGGTTAAGTATTTTCCTACATGAATAGTGGTTAAACTCGTGTTTCTGTGTAGGGACAACTGCTGGAGAGCCGAGTTCACTATCTTGCTCTGCCCCATGGAGTCTAACAGCATTCTATGAATTTAACCCAAATCGCAATCCTAAAGACCCAGGACTTATAAAAGTGCCGACTGTAACTACATAGAAATAGACCCTCTGAAGCTTTGCTTTATCCACTCGAAACTCTTGAGGAATGAGCAGGAAAACCCCGGTAAGTATTCAGAATATCCTAAGGGAATGTTTCCCACTGTTCCACTTGTTACATCATGGGCGAAGCAGGTAGTGGCCTGCCACAAAATGTCAGTTTTCTCAGAAAAACAGCAAACAGAGAATGCTTAGAGTACAGAGTGCTATTTCTGCCTCAGTGAATCCCTACAACAACTTTAATCTCCATTTTAAAATGAGCAAATCCAAATAGCTTTTATTATTATTAAGGTATGATTTACTTTGGGAACAAAGAGGTTAGCGTACGTGGGTGGGTGGGGAAGAACATAAGAGAAAAAACAATATCTACTTCATAGAATTATTACAAGTATTTAGAGAAGTAGTTTTTCTCAAATAACTGGAAGAATTGGAGAAGTAGTTCTTCTCAAATAATTGGGGCGGTTTAACTAGGAATTGAACCCAGAGGCACTTATCCACTGAGCCACATCCCCAGCCCATTTACTTTTTAATTTTGAGACAGCATCTAAGTCACCAAGGCTGGCTTTGAACTTGCAATCCTCCCGCCTCAGCTTCCTGAGCCACTGGGATTACAGGTGTGTCCCCTCAGCTCAATTTTTAAAAATTTAATAATTCTCAAAGACCATACAGCTGAATGGTACACACAGCAGGGATTCAAATCCAGACCACCTGACTACAAGTTTCTTATTATCAGCCACTATTCTTATTATTAGCCACCACTGTGCACCATGGATATAGAATTACTTGAAAAAATGTTTGCCATGGGCCTGAACTCTCACCTATTCTCCTGAAGTGAACCTGCATTACCAGTCCATCTGTGAGGTCTGAAGATTTTCACAATGTTTCAAAGGTGTGGACCAGTGGATGGCATGGTGAACTGGCAATGATTAAACAAACTTTCCCAGGCAGCAGACAGCAACTGCCAAAAGCATGCTGATGCCTGCCCTGTGCCCACTGCCAAAGGAAATCTCATTTTCCTAAGAAAGAAATCACCAATCCATACATCTCTTGAATCTTTGACAATTTCCTGTACTCGAGGAATCCTAATGTTTACTAAGAATCTAACAAAAATGAGGAAAATATACTCACTTGCTAATCCTCCTTCAATGGATTTCTTGCTTTGAATAATGGTTAATAAAAAAGAAAGTTCAACAGAACCATAGAACATATTGGTATTTTGGCTGGTCCAAGATTTTGCCACAAAATACACAAAGCAGAACTGGAACTCCAATATCAAATTCTTTCTACAAAATTATGATGAAAATGACATTTGATGCAAACATTCAAAAGCAACAAAAAAACTTCTAGAAACTTGACTCATGAGATTCACAGGTAAAGAGGGAGATATTTTGGATGTCACAATCTGCTTAAACTGCATCTATGGCTATTACCATTACAAAGTCCTAAAATTTATTTTTAGCTTAATTAACTACATTATTTAGAAAGAAGTACTGTCAATAAGAAAAACTAAATTCTTGCAAACTGCCCATATAAAGCTTTAAGAAATCTGCCCATCACTAGTTGGGTATTCCCTTTGCTCCAGTCTGCCTCATTAAATCTTGGAATATGAACCTGACATATAATTGCGATGTCAATATCAACTCTCTTAATTCCTAACTTTTAAAACAGACACACGGGCTGGGGTTGTGGCTCAGTGGTAGAGTGCCTGCCTACAATTCATGAGGCCCTGGGTTCAATCCTCAGCACCACATAAAAATAAATAAAGGTATTGTGTCCACCTATAACTTAAAAATATATATATGTATATATATATTTAAATATATGTACATAGTAAAAGAAAAAAAAAAAAGATACAGGGGCCAGGGTTGTGGCTCAGTGGCAGAATGCTTGTCTAAGACCCAGTGAGGCACTGGGTTCAATTCTCAGCACCGCATTTAAATAAATAAAATTAAGGTCCATTGCCAAATAAAAAGATATATTTTTTAAAAAGACACAAAGGTCAGCTGGGCACGGTGGCTCATGCCTGTTATCCCAGCCCTTGGGAGGCTGAGGCAGGAGGATCTCGAGTTCAAAGCCAGCCTCAGCAACTTAGCGAGGCCCTAAGCAACTCAGTGAGGCCCTGTCTCTAAATAAAATACAAAATAGGGCTGGGGATGTGGCTCAGTGGTGGAGTGCCCCGGGTTCAATCCCCAGCACCAAAAAAAAAAAAAAGATGCAAAGGTCAATTTTAGAAAACAGTCAACCCCTCCCAAAACAAAAAGCTAGCATAGCAACAGTATTCCTATTACATTCCCAAAGTTGGAATATGAGGAAAGTCAAACCTTAGAAGCTGCAGCTCCACTGACCTCAATAGGCACTTTGTATCTCTGAACATCTCAACCCATTTTTGCTCTTCCTCACACACACATGGTGTGTGCACACACCCACACGCTGCAAGTCTGAGAGGATGAACATCAAAATCCTTTGTTAGGTGGTAGGACAAATGTGGATTACTTTTTCTTAAATATACTTTTTTGACATTTTTCTCTTTTTCCCTTAAGGAGTCCAAAAGCTCTAAAAATAATGATAAAAGATTAGTCTTAAATAAGTCCTCATATAAAAGAGGGAAGAAAAAGAGACTGCAGAATCAAAGCTGTAAGTATTTTGTTACCCAGAAGCAAAAATGATCATACAGGTGCAGCAAACTGAACTTCTGACCAGTTATTGATCTAGTTTAGCAATGTTAGAATAAATTTTTGGAGCTACCAACAGTAAATGCGAAGACATCATTAATCAATATTTTCCTATCATTACCTTTCAGTATTTTCCCTAAGATTTTGCTACAAATAACCTGCAAAAGTACATTTCACACTTTCTACTTATTATTATATTTCATAATAATAATTAATAGTATTAATAATATTCCTCAGTGAAAACCGAATTTTGTTCTTTGTTCTAATATTCTTTCATCTCCTTCAATGTGTTATCTGCACATCCTTGCTCTCTCCTTGATAAATGGTGATGATCCCTAACCTGACACTCACCATTCATCCTTGCCGGAAGGTGAAAACCCACCTCCACCCAGAAGTGAAGTCGGCCCCTTTCATAAAATACTAAAGGATCATAAGTTGCTTTCAGTCATTTGCTTGCCTTACGGAGGTTACATCCTAAGTCCTTGTCAGTACCTTTAGTGTTGGTATATAGAAAACAAAAATACACACCCACAAGAACCTGTTTTCCACCCCAACATCTACACAATCCCATGTTGAAAGACAATCTCCTTCTTGCTTCAAAGACTATTATGTTTAATTTCCTTCAATAACAGTAGAGCAATTCTTCCCATTCTGAGCGCCTGTTATAGCTTGAGTCTTACTTAATGTCTGTTTCTCATGTTCCTTTTCACTGTGTCCTACTTGTTTTATGTAGTGGCACACCTTAACTTTTCATTTCAAAACTGTGATAATTTAAAGGGCATATAAACCACTGAGTCATTCAGGAAGTCATCTACCTGTGTATTATGCAACCATCACAAACGGAATAGGAAAAACCAGATTCACAGTAGTGTGTGTTGAAAAGGCCCTGTGTATTAATTTTTGGCAACACAACAATAATCAAACACCCAAATGTTTTCTAATCAACATCAAGTTAACTGTGTAACTCCAAGGTAACTGCTCAAAGTGGAAACTGATTGGTGACTGCCAGGAGGAAAAAAGTACAAGCTAAGTAAGAACTCCATATTAGGACCTCTGGGGGTCCCTGACTCTCCCACTTTCAAGTGCAACAGGCTAGGAAGCAAGAACCTCCCCGTTCCTTTTATGAGCTATAAACCAGGCAGTGGCCCCAAGTGTCCATACACCAACAGGATGAACGCAGAGAGCGCTTTCATCAAGTCTCCTCTGGCCCATTCCTTGGGACAACCACCACTTTAAAAGACCCATTTTCCACTGCTCCACTAAGAGGGGCTTAAGAACACAGTCGGAGAAAACTTCACGAAACTGCCTTCACACTAGACCAGGCTGTCCTTTCTTTTACCTTTAGAACCTCAAGGAAGCTTGTTTCCTTGAGCTTATTTCCCACATAGTTCAACTGCCAAGTTCAAGTCAAGCCTGATAACCTGAGTTTGAAACTGAAGGCCTTCTGTCTGAACGGAGGCAGAGGTAACAGTGAGAGAACTGAGTAAAGCAGCACAAGAGAAGGCGGGCAAGATGGGCACTTTTTGTTTGATTTGGTTAGATGATTAAGACCTTAGTTCATTAATTTCTATCTGGTGAAACACGACATAATTTGTTGACTAGTATCAAAGACAACTGCTGCCCTCGTTTTTCAATCCGGGTTTCCACTTTAGAAGATGAGCACAGGAGTCCTGAAGACCCACTCTCTCTGAACTTCAGCTGCTGTGTTCATGTGACCAAGGCGCACAGCTGCTGCTGCTGCAAGGAAAGGGGTCCACCAAACCCTCACCCCCGTGCAGAGGGCAGGGCTTACAGTTTGTGCTTTTTCTTTTATCCTTATCCAGATCAAAACTTCTCGGTGTCTCGGTTTTCTCCTCTAAAATGCCCACATTAGTCTCGACTTTCCTCAAAGTCAAAGGGTCCTTTAAGGAAACGATGTGTGAAGATTCTTTAAAAATCAAAATATTTAACACAATGTAGCATTAACAATCATGGTTCTTCTCATATATTTAATTACATTCATGAATCTTAAACTGAAAGTCTTATTATTTTACTGACTTCTATAACTTCCCACTTGTTCAACAAATATTACGTGCCCATTACAAAGCACACTACTGAGATATTTATACTCAAGTCCATCAAGTTACTAAGTATACTCACTGTTATGCAAATACGAGTCAGGAAGGAAACTCTTAATAAGGAAAAATAGGACAAAAAATTAAAGTATATCCTTGTTACTAAATATCTCATAATATGACATGTGTTATAAAGTTAATGCACTATAATTTAAGGATATATTTGCATTCGTAATGAATTTCCCCCAAAACATACCACTGTAAATAATTATTCTGTGCAGGAATATGGTTCACAATGAGAAGATAAAAGATGGGATAGTTCTGCCCCTTGAAATCAGTCTTAATAAAGTACCCCAGAAGACCAGTTCAAGTAGATAACTTATCCCCTGATTCTTGTCCTCCTTTGGGATCCCCCAAAATATCTGCTAAAAAAAACAAAAACAAAATTCAGACAATTCTTAAAAGATGTTTTCATTACTCCTATTTATAATCAGTATAAGGTGCATATGAAACCTAAATTTCTACTCCACTCAATATCTGCACAGAATCAGCCCAAGAGCAACCTAACAAAATTACACTGGGCTGGGTGGGTGATAAACATGCATAACTTTCTGTTCTTATCTGAAGTGCTAGGTTTGCTAAGAACAAAAGAACAAAACAGCATACAACCAAACACAAAGCAAGAAGGGAAACCTAAACATGCTGATTAGATCACTGCCTCCTTTCATCAAATGGACAAACAAAAATCTACCCCAGAGTTAATTGAGAATAGTCTCTAAAACATAATGAGCTTCTGCACAACTAAAGAACCAAATACTAACAAAATAATTTTAAAAAGCAAATGAAATACAGCCAAGAAGTAAACTTTTCATTCTCCAAATGATCACAACTGTCCATTTATTATCTCACCTTATTTACTCAGTCAGCAACTTTTTATTGCAGATGTACTAGGAACTATGCCAGATACCAGGTTTATAATAAAGAACAAATCAGATAAAGTTCCTGATCTCTCAGAGTGCAGAATATTCTGCAGAAAGGCAGGAAATAAGCAAGTAAACAAATAATTTCTAAAAACAATTTAAAAAATAATACATTAAGGAGGTACACTATTTTTAAGAATGGCAATAAAAAGTGGCACACATCATTTAGATTCCAAATAAAGGGAACAGGGCCAAGGCCCTGAAATGGGAAAGAGCTCTGCCTTACTCACCTGGTGCAGCAACCTTCACTGAAATCCCATTTCATTCTCAGTCTAATCCATTCTTCACAAGCAATGGTCCGTTTTAACAAACGGCAGACACCAGACCTCAACTACCAGGCCCCACCTCAGTGGTCCATCCGAGTTCCTCCTTTACATGCCACAGACAAACCTGTCACCCACCAGGAGCTTTTCTAGTACTTCCTCTCTGAACTTCCAAAGGTCAAACATAATGCTAGTATGCCTCAATATCATGCACAGAGCTAAGTGTTTTATACCCAAGAGTGGAAGCAGAGAAGTGAAGCCAGGTGGGAGGCAGGGAGCGGAAGCCTGAGAGTGCCAAGTTGCATTTCCAACTTCAAATGGGCTGAGAGGTAAGGCTCACATAAATAATGAAGCTACTTCACTTAGTGCATTATGAACCCAAGCTGCTCTGAAAGTGAAAGACCATCTGAGGGCTTTTTCCTCAACCTTTCAATGGCTGGCAAAGATGAACTGGGGGTGAAGAAGAACAGACTTGCAGACTCCAGAGCCACACCGCAGTGGGTGGTAAACCCAGTCACCATTTCACTCATCTGTTTGCCATCTTTAAAGTTTTATCATTCCTTTGTTTGCTCTTAAGTTGTTTTCTTAGCATGGAAATTAATTTGGGTAGCATTTTGCATCTCTAAATTGTGTAAACCTCTTAATATAGTACTAGTCTTTAATTTTGTGAAACTCCAAAGAAATAACAAAATGCTCAACAAAGTATTATCCCTGGAGTAGAGAAAAACTGAAATTATGTGTTAGGTACAGATTTTTTCCTAGGATTTTATCACATGATTCTAAAAATTGGCTGCAAAGAAGCCAAAGGAACAAAACAAACACCTGCTTCAGAGTTTCACAGACATGATTCAGATTACTTTGTAAGATATACTTTTGCTATTTTTAAGAACTATAACATAAAAGTTCCACAAATGTTAAATTTCTAACATGAAGACTATCATGAGACATGTTAGCTTACACTGCCGGATCAAAATGATCATGAAGATAGTGGAATGAAGCTTTTCCTGTCGTCTCCAAGCGTATCAGTAGGCTTCAGGAACTTTCTGGCTGGGTAAACAGTTCTGCATGGTGCCGTTTGGTACAGCCACTCAGAAAACTGCACAAGTGAGTGCACTAACACAGTGCATAATGTCTACACTCCATTAAACGCCACAGCAAGCTCAGAGGCATCTGCTCAATACATGCTCTCTGCATCGTGAAGCGCATGAACAACGATCAGAGAAAACAGTGTTAAGTCATGACACTGTGATGTCATTTCCATACTTACTTTAACATTGGAGTACATGTGATAGTGTTGGCAATTCAAACAAAAAAAGTCTCATACCAGAACTTCATGAGACTAAATAAATTCTTTTTCTTTTTTGTGAACTAGGACTTTACTCTGTAAAACCAAAATAAAATAAAAAGAAATCAAATGCTGAGACTGGTATGAGATACCTTAATGTAGTAAATGTGAGATATACCCAAGGAAGACTTCACGGCTAAAAAGGTTGAGTCCACTGATCTCCTGCAACGCGCTGAAAAACCAAGAAGCTGGGAAAGTGATTTATTGAAGGTCACAGAAAAGAGAGGTGGAGGTAGGTATAACTAACGAATGCTCAAGGGTTCTGACTCTCAGATCTCATCATCTTGCTATTAAGTCCTATTAACAAAGCTCCTGTTCTAGAATCAAGTAAGGAAATATTTGTTTTGCTCCAACATTATTATATAGTCAAAGATCTGCTCCACATAAATGTTAACTGAACCTAAAAGCATTAAGAAAGAAGTGAAGTCTCTGTCTGGTGCAGTTTATATCTAAAGATAAGTAATATACAAAAATAACCATGATCCTAGACTGTTCTAAAAAACAGAAGCAGGAGGAGGGAAGTTTTATCAAAATAGTACAATGGAAGTTCAGAGGATTCAGGATGATTTCTGGGTAGCAAAATGGGAAACAGGCTCAGACTTGGTCAGTAATGAAAGATTATCAAGATTATCCCAATGTTGGCAGATAGCAGGAGGAAAGGAAGAGCAGAGATCCACTACACCAGGAAAACAGTTAAATAATCACTTGTCAGAATTAAATCTACCTAATCTTGAGCTTAAGGAAAACTACAAAGTCTAGAAGCACACATTAAATGAAACCACAGGGCAACACTCAGACAAATGCAGACTGGCATACTCTACAAGACTTCAAAAAGTCAATGTCATAGGAAAGAAAAGAGGTGAAGAAGAGTGTTTCTAGATTTAAAAATATCTGCAATGTATAAACACTGACAAAATCTAATTTTGAAAACGAAGCTATAATAGAAACTGCTAATAGTTTTACTGCAAACAGCAAAAATACAGCTTTAAAACACCCAATGTATACTCAGCAATATTTAACCTCAGCTCAATAAATGGATATATTAAAAAAACAATCTTGATTCTTGCTGACTGCAAGTCAAAGTAGCTGATGCAAGAATACGTGCTGACTGTTCTTGGCCTCAAACATGCATCTTAAGGACATACACATTAGTAAAGTCTCAGCCTGTGGTCCTTGAACTACCAGTGAATCATGAGCTTGCTGGTGGCCCAGTTCTGCCCGATAAGCTGAAAGCTGGCAGGGATGGTGGGGGACAGAGGAAGAATCAGATGCAGCTGTCCACCAAATGAAGATAAACCACGCAGGTGGTCTGCAGTGAGGAAAAATGAGAATCACTAATTCAGCAATCCATCATCAAATACAATTAATTTGATCATGATGCTTAACCTAAATCAACCTAATTCTGTTTTCTTGATACAAGATAATCTGTTTTGCCCCAAAAGACACACACACAAAAATAACTAATTTGGTAAAAGAAGCAAAAATTTGTTTTTACTAGTTATTAACACTCAATAATTTTTCATTGGAAGACTCATTACTGAATAAAGTAACACTAGCCAAGTGCTGCAGAAGTTCTGCATTTACAGTTTAAAAAAAAAATAATCAAGTTTAAAGTCCATCTATTAAAACATGTCCAAAGAAAGAGAGGTGTTCTGAACTAGGACTATCAAAGGTCAAAGAAATTGTGTTCCTATCATTTCTAAGAGATTAATGCTTTGGTCAATAGTATATAATGCTAATTCCTGATTTGTAGAGATGAGAAAACAGCCTAATTTAATATCCACAGCAAAAACTCTTCTTTAAAATGCCTTCCAACAAAAAATCCAAAATCATCTTGACTAGGGCTTCAACCTTCCATTGGTAGAAAACTGAAAGAAGGACTAGTCCAAAGGAAGTTAAATGATTAGGCAGCAAATACAAAGTCCTTGACAGTCTTTAATGTAAACTCCAATGAGCAATCTCTTCCCAAAGAAGACTCAGCTTCCCCATAGCCAATTCCATGTAACTGTGGCTTCCAAGACATATATTTAGTTCCATTCCCGCAGAGCTGCCCACCCAGAATATCACTGTGTTCCCACCTACACCTTCTCACTGCCTGCTTCCCTTTCGGTCTTCTTCCCACAACTCCACTCCGAGTAAAATTGGTCACCCTCTGCTTTACATCAAGTAAATGCTTCCTAGTTCACAGTACAAATCTCTTTCCAAAGTGATATAAAATCTTATGCATCCCTTTCTTAAAGCCCTTGAGTTCACCAACCAAGAAACTTTGGAGGACTTTTACTTCCACTGTTATACTAAGGATAAAAGGAGAAAAAAATCCTTAGTCTACAGGCTAAATTGATTTATTATAGGCACAATGGAAAGCATGTAAAATTTTGATGAAATAACCTAGCTAGATAATGTACAGGTTACTGAAAATACACAAGGAAGAGTAGTGCATGATATTCTTCATAAAGAAAGTCTTATAAACAATGTGTTCTGAATCACACCAACCTCTAAAGGACTACTGCTATGTTATGGGGTCTATCTTGTTTTAGGATATAAGTAACAAACTTTGGCTAGAATTTTTGCAAACATAAATAGAATGAAAAACTACTGAACCCAATTATTTTCTGAAGTACAAGAATCATCTGATCAAAACAATCAAATTTACCAGTTTCATAAGCAGACACACCTGTTCTCCAATAAGTCAACAAAATTTGGTACAACAGGCACCTACTACGTGTCACGTCCTGATTAAGGTGATTTCTCTCATTTCTCCAACTTCTGTGAAGGTCTCACAACTGAGTTCTTGTATTTTCTGCCTCTCCCACTTGCTGATAGGAGCCATTTCCTGTAAGGCCTCAGTCAGCCTCCCTTGGCCAATTTCAAGGTCAACACTGGTGATCCTGCACTGGTAGGGGAGTTCCAAATCAGAACTTCTGGACATCCTAAATGATGTCTCTACTTAAACATTTCTCTGCTGTTTATACTTTTAACATACAGAATGCTGAAACAGGGTTTCCCCCAGATTTCTCTTTCCGCCAAGTCACCAATATTCTTGGTCACCTATGTTCACAAACCTGGTATTATCTTCTATTTCTCTTCCATATCCCTACATCCAATAAATCACCAATCACACAATCACACCACTTTCCCATTTCAAGCAATCCTATACCAGTACTTTTTCTAGTGGGGCGTTGGGGGTGGGGGTTAAACCCAGGGGTGCTTAACCACTGAATCACATTCTCACCCCTTTTTATTTTTCATCTTGAAACAGGATCTCAGTAAGTTGCTCAGAGCCCTGATGAATTGCTGAGGTTTGCTTTGAACTTGTGATATTCCTGTCTCAGTCTCCCGAGTCACTAGGATTACAGGTGTGCGCCACCATTACCGGCTAGTGCCTCTCACACTTTAATGTGCATAGGAACCACTTGATAATTTTGTTAAAATGCAGATTCTTATCGGGTAGACCTGGGGTGGCGCATGAGGCTGTGCACTTCTTAACGCACTCACAGGTGATAACAAGGCTGCCACAGCAGCAAAAAACTACAGTGGAAATCCCTTGAGGGAGCAGACATACCTTCCCACCACCATGACCCCAGAAGTATAACAGAGGGTCAGGGAATACTCAATGGATATGAAGCAGTCAGTATACAGAGCCAGAGCCAGCTCTCCTCCCAGGTGTTGACGTCCAGTCCCCGCTGTTTCCTACCACATACACCACTAACCCTGCCACCCTACAAACCACTACCCAAAGCATGTGTCATTTACAACCACTTTCAAGTCTCAGCTCCTAACTATTCTTCCACCTGGTACGTTCTCTACACCAGTCTATGAAGAGCATGTCTTTAAAACCAGCTAACCCTGACCGCTTTCACACAGCTTCTTCATCTACCCCATGCCACCAAGAGCTCTTTGCTTTACTTCCTCAGCACCTGCAGGTCAACCTATGGTGTCATCTGTTCACATGGTCCTTTAGCTGCTTCATATGTGTACATTTTGCTTTCTTAAAAGATCATGAATACTGAGGAGAATGGATTGTGATTCCTCTTGTTTGATCAGTACAGTATTGGGCATGCTGTGGTATCCAAAGCTTGACGACTGTACATTAATTCCCCAGAAAACACAGCCAACATCTCTAGATTAAAAAGTTGAAACCGGGCGTGGTGGCGCATGCCTGTAATCCAAGCGACTTGGGAGGCTGAGTCAGGAGGATCGCGAGTTCAAAGCCAGCCTCAGCAACTTAGTGAGGCCCTAAGCAACTCAGTGAGACCCTGTCTCTAAATAAAATACAAAATAGGGCTGGGGATGTGGCTCAGTGGCCGAGTGTCCCTGAGTTCAATCCCTGGTTCAAAAAAAAAAAGTTGAGGGGCTGGGGATATAGCTCAGTTGGTAGAGTATCTGCCTGGCAAGCACAAGGCCCTGGGTTCAATCCCTGGAACCACCCCCTCCCCCCAAAAAAAGTTGAAGTGCTTTATGTATTACCTTCATCGACTTTACAAAACCATCTTACTGCTAACTAACCTTTCTGCAGATGAGGCAGAAAAAATAAACTTAGAAGTTTTCTGTTCACAGCTGAGAAAGCACATGTTAGTTGTTAAGATGTGTGAATTACTGGTTATAGATCTATTCTCTACCCATCGGTGAAGGGTTAAAATAAACATATAGTAATATAATGTATATGTAAAACCAACTAAAAGCATAATCAACAAAAGATAACAAACTGACTCTAGTAAAATTACAAATTTTGTGTACAAAGGACACCATCAAGAGGGTAGAAAGACAATCCACAAAATGGGAGAAAATATTTGCAAATCATGTACCTGATAAGGATTTAATCTACAAAGAATTCCTACAAATAAACAAATAAAAATCCAAAATAAAAATAAAAATAAAACAAATAAATAAAAATAAAACAAATAAAAATCCTACAAATAAAAATCCAAACGCCCCATTAAAAATGGGCAGGACTGTGGTTGTGGCTCAGTGGTAGAGCGCTTGCCAAGCACATGTGAGGCACTGGGTTTGATTCTCAGCACCGCATATAAATAAATGAATAAAATAAAGGTCCATCAACAACTAAAAAATATACATATAAAAAATTTAAAAAAATAAATAAAACAGGCAAAGAACTTGAATAAACATTTTTCTGAAGAAGATACATAAATGGTTACCAAAGACACAAAAAGATGCTTAACACCAGTGCTTATTAAAGAAATGCAAATCAAATCAAAACAGTACTTCACAACCACTAGTGTTGCTATGATTTTAAAAATGGAAAATAACAAATGTTGGTGAAGATGTGGAGAAATTAGGACCCTTATACATTACGGTGGAAAACAGTTCGGCAGGCCCTCCAAAGAGAAACACAGAACTACTGTGTGACCCAACAATTTCACTCCTAGATATATAGGCAAAAGAACAAAACAGAGACTCAAAACAGATACTCAAACACCAAAGTTCACACTGCATTATTCATATCAAATTGTAGAAACAACCCAATGCATGCCAATAGATGAATGGGTAAACAAAATGTGGTACATACATACAATGGAACATTATTCAATCATAAAAAGGATTAAGCGGGATGCAGTGGCACACATCTGTAATCCCAGCAACTACAGAGGCCAAGGCAGAAGGATACAAGTTCCAGGCCAGTCTCAACAACTCAGCAAGACCCTGTCTCAAAACAAAAATTTTTAAAAAGGGCTAGGGATGGAGCTCAGTGGTAGAACACCCTTGGGTTCAATTCCTAGTACTGCAAAAGATAATAAATAAACGAATAAATATAAAATATATAAAAATTTTAAGAAAGATAAAATCTGATACATGCTACTACAGAATGAACCTGGGAAATCTCCATCATGAGAAAGTTGAAATAAACCACAAACAAAAGAACAAATACTATGAGATTCCAATTAATATAAGACATGTAGAATTAGAAAATCCATAGCATCAAAAAGTAGAAAGGAGAGGGAACAGAGAGATACTGCTTAACGAATTTGATTTGTATGGAGTGATAAAAATTTTTGGAAATGGATGGTAATAATGGCTATATAATACTAGAAAATAGTACCACTGAATCGTAATCTTAAAATGGTTAAAATGGCAAATTTTATATGTTTTACCACAATTTAAAAAATACTATAAAAAAACAAAAGGAAGGACAGGAAAAAAGAAGGATCCAGCACTCTATTATAGCCCTGGGTTTAAGTTCTGACTGCCATGTATTAAGTCATATGATGCTGAACAAGTTACTGAATTTCTCTGGGTCTCCGCCTCTCCATCTATAAAACAGAGATAATACCCACCTCAAAAGCTGTTGAGAACTCAATGAAAGAACTTCTTAATCCCTTAGCACAAGACTTGTTATATAATAAATACCAGATAAATGGTAGATGTTATTATTCAAAAACCATTGTTACTCATTGAGTAGGTGTCTGCTATAAATGGATACCTAAAAGAACTTCCTGATGTTCCCAAGATATTCTGGAATAAAGACTAAAGTGATGAGTGTCCAGCATTAGGTTATCCTCCTAGAAACCGGACACTTGGGACCACCAGGGCTGGCTCTCTTGGGATGCCCCTGAAATGTACAGAAAGATACCTACACAGAGAGACCTTACTTTACACAGCACCACTTTCACAAAAGAGGTAAATGAAGAAAAAATAAGCTAGCTGGCCATCTTCAACTAATTCTGTTGACTTTTTTTCCTCACACACTTACTTTAAAAGAAAAATCATAAGGGACTTAATTCCTAGCAAAATGTCATGGGTACAGCCTTGCCTAGAGGTCCTAAGTGCAAACCCCAGCAGTGCAATGTCATCATAACAAAGCAGAGAACCCTACAGAGTAAGTTGTCTAAAAATGTCAAAACGATGGGAAATTCTAGGAGCATGAAAGCTCGAGAGCCCTGTTAAATAATCTTGCATAACTTCTATGACATGCCTGCCTTAATTAAAATTAGATACCTTTAAAAATCTAACTTAACACAAATTCGAGTTCTAGACAACGTACGCTAGAGAAAGATACTACGAATGATTCCAAATAGATAACACAAATCTTAAGCCATTTCCATGTTCTAATATCTCTTGCAAAAAGTTCCTAAATTCCTTTTGAGAAGTAATCCACCTAAGGAGGTTTTTATTGATACAATTAATCTACACATGTAAGAGACCTGGATCCAAAAGGAAAAGAAAAGTACCTCAAATGGCCAAAAAGATAAAATTTTAAGCTGGGTGTATTTTAAGGCTGGCTGTATGTGAAAAGGCTCAAGGCATCCTAAAATGGTGATGTTTGTACAACACTGGGAATGTAATCAAACCTGTCATGAAAAGCACCTGAGACTGTATTATACTCCATATTGATATTTTTCACAACCCAACATATCCAGATTAAAACTATTAACCACCATTGCATGTTTGAAAAGCTAAGATCTGGGAGTGCTATTGGCCATATCATGTTGTTATGATGTGGGCATGTGTGCACAAATATTTACCAAATCGCACCAATGTGTACAACTGTAAGGCACCAATAAAAAAAAATATGGAAAAAAAGCTCGAAGATCTATGCCAACACCCTCGGGAAAAAGTCTTTCCCTTCCCAACAACAACAAACCTACTTAAAAAGCAAAAACTCTTTTAACACGTTGACCTGAAACACACACCTGAACTAATTTCATTAAACCATCAGCTCTCAACTATCAAAACAAATAATGGAGTAAAAGCTTCCAAAAACAAATTCCAGAAAGAATCCTTTTATCCCCTAGACCCTTCAGCAATCCTAGCACAGTTACATCAGAGTCATTCACCATAAGAAAAGATAGAAGCTTGGCAACTGATATTCCTTTTCCTAAACTTTTCTTTGAAAGGCATAAAGCACAGTTTATGGTCCAGAGAACCTAGACCTCAAAGAAACTGATACTACAGCTTTGCAACCGGATGCTACTGGTAATAAATTACCCAAAGCTAGGATGTCGTACTTTTAAAAGTCCATACTAAGAATGCCTTGTTGGTCACTAAGTCACACCACTATAAAACTTAAATAAGTTGGTTCAAGTTTATTACAGTGAAAAGTATTTCTTATAATTTCAACATGTATTAAAAAATTAAAACACTGTAAGTACTTCAGTACCACTAATAATCACCTCGTTTAGAGGAAGAATGATTTTGACCACCAATTTGACCTTAACCTAAGGCTGTTTTAAATCATGCCCTTTTTTGATCTGCCTGCTTTGTCGTCACTGAGGATTTCAATGTGCCACCAATTATGCTGTGACATGAAACGCACTACAAAGTAGCATCACCTTTACTTCTGAGCTCTCAAATCATTTGCCTAACGATTTAATCATACAGGATACCCGCAGATTTTCATGAAGTGGCAAGGCTAAACATTATGTAATCCAGGAAATCCATCAGCCAAAAGTTAGGGACATATGGTTCGAGGACAGAGCTTTAGCATCAGTGTAAGCGACTTGTCTAAATATTAGTATGTGAAGAAAAAGTTGTAAACCCTCCCATTCCCAAGCAATTCAGTGCAGGAACTTACAAATATGCACCCACCTGGGAGCACCTAATACCCGGTCCAAATCAAACCAACACGGTCCTCTCGGCTGTTCCTAGAAGCGCGTTTCTTAGCGAAAACATTCTAACCTCTGCACATCCTGTATTAGGGACTGGGCACTTTTAAGATCACTTAGGGGGGTTTCATTACATTCTGCAGTATTACAACTGCTGACCATGAATTGAGACACCTCTCTCCGCAGTGCTGTGCGCCCAGGGTAGAAGTGCCTTCCGTGTTAGCAAACTTCTTAAGCACCGACCCTGGGCTGCAGGTCCGACCCGCGCGCTGCGCGCGGCTCCCTCCACGTAGACGGCCAGCCCCGCACGCGGCAGCCAAGAGCCACGTCTGACTCCAGGCGGCTGCCGCCCTCCCGACGCTCGAGCGCGCCCGGTCGGGCCCTGCAAACTGCAGGTTTAAATGGCCCGAGGGAACCAGCGGGCGGCTGTCGTCGGAAACTCGGGAAAGCCGAGCCGGCCTGCCAGCGCCCGCCGCCAGCCCGCCCCCGAGACCGCGCCGCGCCCGAGCGCAGCGTCCGCAGGCCGCCCGCTCTCCCCCGCGCGCGGCGGGCAGGGCGGCCGGAAGCGGGGCGCGGGATGACGCGGAGCGGGGATGACAAAGGGGCCGGCGCGCGGCCGCGGGGGTCGGGACAGGTGGCCGGGCCTGGCCGGGAACAATGGGGGGCCGCGGCCGCCCCCTGGCGCTCACCTACCTCCGGTGCCCTCCGAGTTCTCGTTGAGGCTGCCCGAGGAGTCGTGCTGGGCGCCCACACACCCGCCCATGGGGGCCCCGGCCTCGTCCGCCACCTCCGCGCTCGTCCGGCCCGCCGCCGCTCGGCCTCCTCGGGCGCCGCCGCGAGCTCCGGACAGGCGCGCCGCCCGCTCGCCGCCGGCCCAGCCTCCGCCCCCTCGCCGCCCCACCCACCGCCTTGGCTCGGCCCCTTCCTCCGCGCCCGCCGCCGCCTCAGCCCCCGGGCCGCCAGCCCGGCAGGCCCGGCCCGCG
>JAJEJO010003140.1:0-18123 GCA_020662805.1 Glaucomys volans
AAAAAAAAATACTAAAATAAACAAATATCAACACTTCAATGCTCTAACCAAGTATGTCCATCATCTCAGATTTTTAAATGGTGTTCCATTTTCATAAATACATCCCTTTTCTAGTGTCTCTTAGCATCTTGCTTTATAGATCAAAAGGTTCTAAAGAGTCATCATCAAAAGATTTAGCCTTACAAGTGTGATTTTATGATATCTGGTATTTTTCCATTGTGTAGATGTAAATGGTTTAAAATATATACCTACCATTTCAGATATTGAATTAAAGCACACCCATGACATGTGTCAGAAGCTTTCCATCAGTAGGTCAATATTACATTTACTGAATCAAGTTTATGCTTGGGTTTCTGAACTAGAGAATTGCATACATCATGGAGAAGAAAATTGGAAATCTATTGAAGGTCCATTTAAACTTGGGTCAAATACTTTTTTGTTAATGAAAACCGTATAATGAAATGACTGAATCTATTTGCACTGTGACTTTAATACCACCCTACTTCCAGATGACCTAGTAGAAAGCATTAGAATATGTTGCTATTAATATTTGGTAACTGGAATGGGCTCACTTTCGATAGGTATTCTGGTGATGATAATAACAGGTGTGTGAGATTCGTAGCTACACTGGAGATTCAAACACAGTCTTAAAAGACCACCAAAGGTCTATCTATAGATATTTCTAAAATGTTAAAACATCTTGGAATTTTTTTGAGGCAATTAGTTAGTTATTATTAAAAACAATTAAATCTCACAAGTCACATGTTTGAAGAAGTAACTAATTAAAGTATAATGGCCAATATTTCTAAATGTCATATTCTAGAAAGATTTTATATTTGTTACTTCATCTTCTTTCACACAAAATAATTCCAGAATAGGGGTAATATGACTCCCATATTTTATAGTTGAGGTGATCAGAGTTTAGCATCATAGCCTGTTCAAGGTCACATTTGATGCAAATTCAAATAACCTGCATTAGAGTGTATACATCTCAATGGTGACTCAGTTGATATATTAAATATAGGTCCAAACAGAGTATCAAAACAAAAACAGCACTCAAATTACATACCTATATGTTAACCTACTTTATTGTGATTAAATTCTCAAGTTGGAATTATCCACTAATATGCAATCCTTCCAGTTGAATTCACCAAAAATGTGGAGTTTTCAGTATTTACCTGGGTGTCAATCAAGAAGAAAATGATGAAACCAAGTAAGACACTACCAAGAACACCTAAAGATGACATTATAATCAATAACTATTTTCAATAGTATATGGTCATTCTAAACAAAGTATACAAAAGCTGATGCACAGTGGGTAATAATAGACGAATAGCACCTGGAGGATATCAGAGAGACGTGAGTATTGAAGGTTGAAAAGGGTGTGTTGAAGTGAATCCACCTGTTTCCTGATGGTAAGAGTGTAGGTTGAGATTGATGAATGTGGGACTGTTTGAAATAGACGTTTTCTTCTAAGATATATACTATGTCATTCCTTTCCCAAAACATGAAAACAACCAATCAACTATATGATTTTATTAGCATAAGAAATGCCTCTATCTCTGAAGTTGGCATTGGGATCACAGCTAACACCGTCCTCCTTCTCTTCCACATCTTCACATTTCTTCTCCAGCACAGACTCAAGCCCACCAACCTGATCATTGGACTCTTGGCCCTAATCCACATAGGGATGCTAATCATTATGGGGTGCACTGCAACAAATATTGATGTTTCTCAGGATTTGGGGGATGACGTCAAATGTAAATTTATAATCTACTTGTACAGGTTCTTGAGGGGCTTCTCCATTTGTGCCACCTGCCTGCTGAGTGTCCTCCAGGCTATCACCCTCAGTCCCAGAAGCTCCTGCTTGGCAAAGTTCAAACAGAAATCCCCACATCAGATCCTCTGTTCCCTTGTGTTCCTGTGGGTCTTCTACATGTCCTTAAGTGACCAATTCTCATCCTCTTCTGCTGCCATCCTTAATGTGACCTCACATGGTCTATTTGTTGATAAATCCTGTAAAATTTTACCAATGAGTTACTTCCTCAGGCATTTGTTCTCCATATTGGGTGTATTACGGGATGTCTTTCTTATAGGGCTCATGTCCCTCTCGAGTGGAAACATGGTGACCCAGTTGTGCAGGCATAAGAGGCACTTCCAGCACCTCTACATCACTAGTCTTTCTCAAAAATCATCCCCCATACAGAGAGCCACCGGGACCATCCTGCTGCTCATGAGCATCTTCATCATCATGTACTGTTTGGACTGCTTCTTCTCCTCCTCAAGATTTTTGTGGAATCATGACCCTCTTTGTCTTTCAATCCACATTATGGTGTCCAATGGCTATGCCACAACCAGCCCTTTACTGCTAATCTTTACTGAAAAACAAATTCTCATATTTTTGTAATCCATTTTGGGGAAGATAGTTCATGTTTACTGAGTGATGGATAAGTTCTCTGAATGTGCTAATACACTGGCTTCCAATATATCATGGCATCGAACATATACTTTCTGAATTAAGAGGACATATGTGTGTTTTATAAAATCAGTTTACTTTGAGACATGTAAATAACAAATATGCCATTTGAATATCAATCTTGTAACTTTTGAGATAACACAAGGGCCCAACACATCTGCTTGATGTCAGCAAGTAATTCTTATGAGGGGCATCTCAGTTTCATGACGTGAGTTAACAACTTAGAAACAAAATGAGAGTGTGCAACACTTTTTTTCTCAGTGCTGGGGAATGTACCCAGGGCCCTGTACTTATGAGGCAAACACTCTACCAACTAAGCTATATCCTCAACCCTGTAATACTTTTTAAGGGCTCCAATGAGCTTTATTTTCCCCAACTAATTATATTAATATTTAATGTCATGAACTACCACCTGATACATCAATATTTCCTTTATCAATATTTCCTTTAAGAGGATAGATGGAGAGAGCTCTGTTAATAAAGAACTTAAATCAGGAACTTAATTTATCATACGTATACCAGTGCTCAGAATAGCATGAGTAACGATAGCCCATGGTGTAAATGACTCAATGTTAAAAAGCATAATAATGTATATGTCAAATGTGGCCTGGGCATACTATGGAATATTATTTAGCTTGGAATAGAAAAATAAATGCCTGAAGGAGTAATTGGCAAACCTTCAAGTCATCATTGTAAGTGAACTGTTGAGTAACAAAAGAATCAATGCTGTGGCTGGAGTTGTGGCTCAGTGGTAGAGTAGTTGCCTAGCATATGTGAGACAATGTGTTCCATCCTCTACATATAAAAATAAATAAATAAGTGTATTGTGTCTATCTACAACTAAAACTATTTTTTAAAAAGTAACTCACAGAGTAAGACTCTAATGTAGAAAGTGGAATTGAGAGTAGAAACATATACAGACAGAAAATAGAATGGCAGTTGCCAGAGAAGAGGCAGGGGGGGTCAATGAGGATTTCTTATTTGATAGGTGCACAGGAATAGTTTAGGAAGAAGAAAAGTGCTGGAGATGGATAATGATTGTTTTCACAATAGTATGATTGTGCTTCCTGCCTCTGACTTGTACTCCTAGAAGAATCAATATGGTAAATTTTCTGTTATCTGCACATTACAATGATAAAAAGTGCTCAATGACCTTTATTATTTTAAGTGAAATATACGAGATTCAGTAGCACAAACACCACATATTCTCATTCATTCGTGGAAAGCAATAAGTAAATCTAGTGGAACAGAATGGAGTAATGGTCAGACAAGAGAATGGAAGATAAGGGAGAGGATAGATGGAGAGAGTTCAGTGAAGAGCACCTATAAAACTGTGGAAGAATCACCCCCTATAATTCTTAGGTACAGTAGGGTAACTATTGGCAAAAACAACCTAAACTGTTTATCAAAATGAAATTCCCAACACATGCATGTTATTAACAGTTGAAGAGATGGAAATACTCTTACTGTGATCTGATTACTATATACATGGACTGAATTACCATAATGTACCCCACAAAATATACATATAAATGGTACCTGTAAAGAGTTTTCATTGACCCTATAAAGAGCTGTGAAAAATTCTCTAAAATAAATAATTTACATGTCATGATTCTAATGATTCCAAAATACAATTTTCTTTTAAGCTATTTATTGAATTTGATCCAAATCAATTTTGGGGAAGGGGGGAAAAGATTGAATGCAGCAGTGATTAACTACTGAGTCACAACCTCATCCCTTTTAATTTTTATTTTGAGACTGGATCTTAACAGTTCCTTAGCCCCTTGATAAATTTACCTCTGTGCCAGGGTATATGTTTTGATCATGCACCTCTTAATAATTCAATATTTTTCATCCCATGGTCAGGGTTGTCTCATTTTGTCCCAAAGCCTGACCCACTTTGAAAGATTTAAGTATTTTATATAGGGAAAATTCAGATGCACATTGCATGACGAATGGTGAAGAGACTCACGTGCCCTTCAGCCATCTTTCCTAAGTGACATTGTCTTGAACCCTTTGTGGGGCCTCATCAGGTGCCAATAGCAATATAGTCAGGATGCATAAGGCCTCTGTGATGAGGGCCACTCCTGTATCCCTTTGTTCACCTCTACCCTTCCCCAGCACATCCTTAACTCCTGAAAGTTTTTAAGCCAATCTCTGTGCATGTTACCTGGTGACCACACAAGTGTTGCTGGAATGAACTCAGTCACTCTGTAAGCTTAAGGATTTTTTAGGGTGAGTTTCTAAGGATCCATCCAAGATATTGTGTGTTGAGACTTTATCTTTGGCAAGTGTTGTTCTGGGCTTTGGATGTAGCAGTCTCTTGGCTTCACCATTCACCTACCATCATACTTCAAAAATCCCTATGACTAAGGACATTGAACAACTTCCCTTTGGTTATATTTTCTTTGATCAAATTCCCCTCAAGTTTTTTTTTGCCATTTTCTGTAAGGATTGATTGTTTTCATTACTGTTGTGTTTTGAGAATACCTTACCCATACAAGATAGTAGCTGTTTGCTCAAAGTGTGGTTTCCAAGATTTCTCTATTCCTTTTGAAGGAGGGGTACTGGGGTTTGAACCCAGCATGTGTCTCATGAAGATTCATGGTGACCCTCTTATGTAGGCATAAGAGGCAGTCCCAGTACCTTCATGGCATCATTCTGTCTCCAAAAGCAACCCCAGAAGCAAGTGACCAGCCTCATTCTGCTGCTCATGGGTTTCTTTTTGGTCATGTACTTTGTGGCCAGCATTTTTTACTTCTTAAGAATTTTGTGGAAAATTGAACCAAATCATCATTGTGCCCACATGTTTGTGGCCAACGTCTATGCCACAATCAAGATCTTGTTATTCATCAGAACTGAAAAACACATCATTAATATCTTGAAATTGGTGTTGGGGAACACTGTAATTTGATGATTCTGTGATGCCTATGTTCTCTTAACATGAGCCAATGAAGATGTGCTAATGCCATACCTAGTTTCTGTATGATGTGAACACATGAGGATATGCTTTCTCTGTTAAGCCTCTATTTGATGTGAGTATGATGGTTGATCTGGATGTCTGCTCGATTGATAGATGCTAAGGAAATCAATAGGATGGAGAGAATTCTGGGCTCTACTGTGAAGGTGTTTCCAGAGATGAATGAAATTGTGACAGCAGAATTAGGGGGAGGCACATGCTGAACATGAGCAGCACTGTGCAATAGACCAAGGGACTAGGAAGAAAAAGCCAAAAATGGAAGAAGTCACAGCAGATTCAAGATGCGTTGCTATGAATGGCTGTGTCTCATGTTGCAGCAAGATGTCCCTCACCAAATCATGGGACCTTTGTTTTGTTATTATATTTTTATTTGTTCTTTTTAGATACACACATCAGTAAAGTGTATTTTTTCATATTGTACATATATAGACTATAACATATTCTAATAAGGATCCCATTCTTATAGTTGTATATGATGTGGATTTACACTGGTGTTATGTGTACTCACATATGAAGTCCTCTTCAATTCAATTCCCATCCCCTCTTATCGCTTCAAGCCTCTTTGTCTAATCCAATGAATTCTATTCTTCACCTCCCCACCATCGTTAATTATGTGTTAGTATCCACCTATCAGAGAGAGCATTCAGCCTTTGGGTTTTTTAAACTGGCTTATTTACTTTGCATGATATTCTCCTTGCTCATTCATTTACAAGAAAAAAGTCAAGAACCATTCTTTCTTATGACTGAAGAATATTCCATTGTGTGTGTGTGTGTGTGTGTGTGTGTGTATCACATAGTCTTTCTATATTCATTTATTGAAGACCACTTAGGTTATCTTCACTGCTTAGCTATTTTAGATGGAGCTGCTATAAATATTGATGTGGCTGCATCAATGTAGTCTACTGATTTTAAATTCTTTGAGTATGTACCTACACATGGGATATCCAGGTCAAATGATAGCTCCATTCCAATTTTCTGAGGAATCTCCATATTACTTTCCAGAGTGGTTGCACTAATTCATAATGACCTCCTGTGCACATCTCAGATACCACTAATGTTTATGGCTGCCTATGTCTCCCTTCAGTTCATTGTCTGCCATCAGAAAGATGATTCCCAGCTGTTGCCTTCACTGTGCCACCTTCTATCCTTGCATAAATCCTAAAGTTACCCTCTGCTCCCACTACCTGAGGACAGTGGTGCCACTGAGGGCATCAGAAACCTCTCTGACAACAAAATCTAATGGTCGCCCTTTGGTCACCCTCTACCTCAACTATGAGTGTTCTTCAGAACAAGCAGCCCAGCTTCTCTTTTATAAATCATCTCTTCCCAGGAATCCATGTCATTTCATTCCCCTGGATTTTCACCTCCCTAATTGGATGCCCTCACTCTCTGTCTCCTTCATAGACGTCTCCTCTTCTCCATTGCTCAATAGAGCTGTGTCCCTAGCTCAGAGCAAGGATCCCTGTGCTTCTCTATCTTCACCCTCACCCCAGGTCACCTGCAGTCTCATTGCAGGAAGTATTTTCCTATTTCCCCTGTCTCCGAAATGTCCATCTTCTCCCTGCCCTCTCTTCTCACTTTTACAAGGATATCTACTAGGCATCACAAATGAAAACACAAAAGCCTTCCTCAAAACCAGTGCTCTTTTTCCTTCCTCAGCTCTTTTTGCCCCATTCAGCATTAGGTGTCACTAACCCCTTAGGATGTTCAAGGCAAAAATTCAGGAGCTCTTATTTGGTCCTTACCACCACCTGAAATCATCATTAATCTCTGCTTATTTGAGAGACAAAATTATAAATATATCTGTGTGTATATACATACACAATATCATAAACATATAATTACATGTATATGTAGTTATTATGTATATATAGTTATAAATAAATCAGATTCAACCACATTCTCCTGTTACTTAGTCAGGCAATCATGTTATAATATGTACACTTCATTGATACTCTGGTCCATGTTGCAAGTTCTGATGATTGACCACAAATCCTCCTCATATCACAGGGACTTAAAAGCTTCTTTAGCTAAAAAACACTGTTCTTCACTAAGACTACAGATGCACAATAGGTAACTACAAGTCAGATATCAGACATACAGACAGATACACATACATATATATTTACATATATAAATATATACATATATATTCTATTTTTTTGGCTTATAACAATCAGGGCCTATCAAAGAACACAAAATTACCACAACTTGAGCAAAGATTCTGGAAGTATCCCAGGAGAAACAGCTGTAGGATGAGGCCATGACTGATTTCAGACCCTTCCTCCATTTCTGAATAAAATTGTGAGAAAAGATGTATATATCTATTTATATATCTATATAAATCTATATAGATTTATATGTCTATATCTATATGTCTATCATATATCTATATGTCTACCTGTATCTCTCTATATGGATATAGATATAGATATACAGAAATATAGAGATATACAGATATATTCTCCATGATGTGAATGAAGTCATCACTCTGGGCAGTGAGTGTGATTATAACTGGAAAGTTAATTCCATTCTTAAAATTCATTAAGAGGTTTTTAAAAAAAATTACAGGCTCTTGTAAAACAAGTACTGAAGAACTTTGTAGAACTTTCAGTAACCAAGCCAGTAGAAATGTCCGCAGATACTGAATAACTCTAGAAAAAGCTTTTAGTACAGTTCTGGTGCTATCTATTTTCTAATGTGGAGCCAGTACTTCTAACAAGGAAAAAGAAAACATATCAGGCACAGATAGGTGCTCATAGGGGTGAGAAAGCTGTGCTTGGGGAGATACGAGAAAAAAGTGAGGGACACCTCCTGAAGGAGGTCTTAATATCACATGTCGGGAAGGATTGGTGGCAGCTAAGTGACGTGACGGTGTGGTTTTGTACTAATTCAGCAGGTGAAACATCAACATGGGTGGTAACATTAGATCAGATGCCCAAACGGGTCAGTGCTCCATGTCTGTTTAATGCCTGAATTCTTGGGCTAGACATGTGGAAGAGCAGCTCCCACCAGAATGAGAGCAGGGATTCCTGGCTGTTTTGTTTATGTTTGTATGCTCTCTGCTGAGAACAGAGTATGGTACTTAGTAGTTTCATTTTAAAATACAAGGGAGGGCTAGAGGGAGCTCTCACCTGCGGTGGCCTGGGTCCCCAGCCCCAGCGGGGATCTTGGGCCCTTTGGTACTGTTCTACAGTGTCCCTGGGAGAGAGCGACCACCTGCAGCTGCCTGAATATCCAGAGCAGAACTCCAGTCTTCTGGCGCCATTTAACAGCATCTCCTGGTGAGAGCTCCTGCCTGCAGTGGCCTGAGGCCCCAGGCCTGGTGGGGATCTTAGGCCCTTTGGTGCCATTTTACAGCATCCCATTAGAGAGCAACCACTGTCTGAGCCCACAGGGCGTAGTTCAGGCTGGGCTATCAAGCCCAGTGTGTCCATCACTAAGCATAGTTCTGTGCCCCCACCTCACCTTGGCCTAGGGCCCAGGCCCACACCCTGGTCCAGTGTCTAGCACCTGTGCTGGATCTAATTGTCAATCAACACCAGGCCACCTCTGCCCAGAAGCATTGATCATTCCCAACCTGGAGATAGTGGGATAGAAGCTTCATGGGTCACCAATTGATCAAGCAACTCTCAAACATCAGGCCATAGAAAAATAAGAGGTTTGAACTGGACAGTATATTTTTATCGCAGAACATTTTTAAATTAATTGTAATACTATGATTATTCCTAATATACCCACTATATTCCTACCCTTTTCTTTTATTAATATGCTTATCACTCTATCTACCACTTAAATATCCGTTTCCTTAGAGAATCTTTTGTCTCAGGCTAACAAAGAGTTTATCTTAATTCCACTACCACTATTCATATGACATAGTATATCAATATACTCACTTCTTATCTCATTTGTGTTTTGTCTTATACCCCATCCTCATTCTCCCTGTCTAACATTAGGAATTGCAGTCCTTATTGCAAACTTACTGGTTATGGTGTACATGATAACTTGAACTCATCTCTGTTTATTAGGACAACACTGATAATAACTTAATAGGGACTATTTAGATTTAGGATACATATTGTTTATATGATGGGCTGCAAATATTGATCTTTCAATTGAAGGGGAGGTATTGAAAATAGGCAGGAAACCTATAAGGCTTTAAGGAGAAACTGCAATACCTAGGATTCACACTACTAGAGGGAAAGGTACACTACCAACATGAGAAAACATGGTAAGAAAATTTCCCAAACAAATCCAGATATTATACCAAAAGAACCCAATGACAACATGGCAAAAGCATTGTCAGAAAGGGAGTTGTACATAATTAAAGTGAACCAAGAAGCAAATGAGGAATCAAGAGAGCAAATGCAGGCAATGCTAAAAGAGCAACTGCAGGAAGCAAAAGATCATTTCAATAAAGAAATAGAGATTCTGAAAAAAATAACTAAACAGAAATCCTTGAAATGAAGGTTACAATAAACCAAATTAAAAACTCAATAGAAAGCTTAACCAACAGGCTATATCACTTGGAAGACAGAACTATATCACTTGGAAGACAGAACCTCAGACAATGAAAACAAAATATTTAATCTTGAAAACAAACTCAACCAGACAGAGAAGATGGTAAGGAATCAGGAAAAGAACTTCCAAGAGTTATGGGACATCATGAAAAGACCAAATTTAAGAGTTATTGGGATTGAGGAAGGCACAGAGACACAACCCAAATGAATGAATAATCTGTTCAAGGAAATAATATCAGAAAATTTTCCACATCTGAAGAATGAAATGGGTAATAAAATACAAGAGGCTTATAGAACACCAAATACACAAAATCACAACAGATCCACACCCAGAAACATTGAAATGAAAATATCTAACATATGAAACAAAGATGGAATTTTAAAGGCTGCAAGAGAGAAACATCAGATTACATATAGGGGGAAACCAATACGAATATCAGCAGATTTTTCAGCCCACACCCTAAAAGAAAGAAGGGCCTGCAACAGTATGTTCCAAGCATTGAAGGAAAATGGATGCCAACCAAGAATCTGATACCCAGCAAAACTTACCTTCAGATTTCAAGATGAAATAAAATCATTCCATGATAAACACAAGCTAAAAGAGTTCACAAATACAAGGCCTGCCCTACAGAAAATCCTCAGCAAAATATTTCAAGAGGAAGAAATGAGATACAACAATGTAAGTCAGTACAGGGAGGAATTACCCTAAAGGAACAGCCAATTAAAGGAAAAGCCAATTTAGATTAAAATCCAAAAAAAGTCAAAATGCCCGGAAATACAAGTCATATCTCAATAATAACCCTAAATGTAAATGGCCTAAACTCATCAATCAAAAGACATAGACTGGCAGATTGGACTAAAAGGAAAGACTCAACAATATGCTGCCTTCAAGAGACTCATCTCATAGAAAAACATGCCCACAGACTAAAGGGGAACAGTTGGGGAAAAAGCATACCATGCACCTGGTCTTCGTAAAAATGCAGGAGTTTCCATCCTCATTTCATATAAAGCAGACTTCAAGCCAAAGTTACTCAGGAGGGATAAGGAAGGACATTTCACACTAATTAAGGGAAGCATAAATCACCAAAACATAACAATTATTAATATTTATGCACCAAACAATGATGCATCCATGTATGTCAATCAGATCCTTCTCAATTCCAGGAAGCAAATAGACCAAAACACAATAATACTGGGGGACTTTAACACTCCTCTCTCACAGTTGAACAGATCTTCCAAGCAAAAATTGAACAAAGAAACTATAGAACTCAATGAACAATCACTAATTTAAACTTAACAGACATATATAGAATATTCCATCCATCAAAAAGTGAAAACACTTTCCTCCCAGCAGCTCATGGTTCCTTCTCTAAGATAGACCATATGTTATGCCACAAAGCTACTCTTAGTAAATGCAAAAACAGTGAGATACTACCTTGTATTCTATCAGATCATAAAGGAATGAACTTAGAAATCAACAATAAAGTTAAAAACAGAAACTACTCCAACACCTGGAGATTAAATAATATGCTATTGAATGATGCATAGATAACAGAAGACATTAGGGGGAAAATAAGAAAATTCTTAGAGGTCAACGAGAGCAAAGATACAACATATCAAAATCTCTGGGATACTCTGAATGCAGTGTTAGAGGAAAATTCATTGGATGGAGAGCATTCAATAAAAGAATGAAAAGTCAACACATACATGACCTCACATTATAGCTCAAAGTCCTAGAAAAAGAGGAACAGGTCACCATTGAAAGTAGTAGAAGACAGGAAATAATTAAAATCAGAGAAAAAAACAATGAAACTGTTTCAAGAGAAACAATTTAAAAAATGGACAAAAAAAGTTGGTTCTTAGAAAATATAAACAAAATTGATAAACCCTCAGCCACACTAATGACAAGAAGGAGAGAGAAAACCCAAATTACTAAAATTTGTAATGGAAATGGAACTATTACAATAGACACAATTGAAATACAAAACTTAATTAGAAGCTATTTTGAAAATCTATACTCCAACAAATTAGAAAATCTTGAAGACATCAACAGGCTCCTAGAGGCATATGAGCCATCCAGACTGAACCTGGAGGACATACACAATTTAAATAGATCAATGTCAAGCAATGAAATAGAAGAAGTCATCAAAAGTCTACCAACAAAGAAAGGTCCAGGACCAAATGGATTCACAGCCGAGTTCTACAAGACCTTCAAAGAAGAGCTCATTCCAATACTCCTCAAAGTATTTCATGAAATAGAGGAGAAGGGAACCCTTCCAAACTCATTCTATGAAGCTAATATCACCCTGATACCAAAACCAGAGAAGGACACATCAAAGAAAGAAAATTTCAGAACACTATACTAATGAACATAGATGAAAGAATTCTTAACAGAATTTAAATAAATCACATAAAATGCATATTAAAAAGATAGTGCACCATGATCAAGTGGGTTTCATCCCGGGGATTCAGGGTTATTTCAACATCAGGAAGTAAATAAATGTAATTCACCACATCAACAGACTTAAGAGCCACATCAAGAGCCCACATGATTATTTCAATCGATGCAGAGAAAGCATTTGATAAAATACAGCACCCCTTCATGCTCAAAACACAAGAAAAAAATAGGGATAGTGGGACATTCCTTAACATTGTAAAGGCTATCTAGCTAAGCCCACAGCTAGCATCATTCTAAATGGAGAAAAATTGAAAACATTCCCCCTGAGAACTAGAACAAGGCAGGGAAGCCCTCTTTCTCCACTTCTAGTCAATATTGTCCTTGAAACTCTATCCAGAGGAGTTAGAGAGACCATAGAAATTAGAGGAATACGAATAGGAAAAGAAGAGTTTAAAGTATCCCGATTTGCTGATGACATGATTCTCTATTTAGAAGACTCTAAAAATTTCACCAGAAAACTTCTGGAACTCAAAAAGGAATTCAGTAAAGTAGCAGGATATAAAATTAGTGCTCATAAATCTAATGCATATTTATTTGTTAGTGATGCATCCACTGAGAGAGAAATTAGGAAAACTATATCATTCACAATAGCCTCAAGAAAAATGAAATTCTTGGGAATCAATCCAACAAAAGAAGTGTTCTTTAGTGTTCTGCAGAACACTAAAGAATCAAAGAAAATCGGAGGAGATGGAAAGATCTCCCATGTTCTTGGATAGGCAGAATTAATATTGTCAAAATAACCCTACTGGTGATCCAAGATGGCGGGCTAGAGGAAGGCTGCATTCCTACTTGCTCCGTGGATTCCTACTTGCTCGGGATTCAAACAGCAGGAATATGACTCTCAATGAGATTTTAAACTCAAAGCACATATAAGGGGTCCCCAGGTGCCGCTCCAGAACAAACTCAGTCGGGCTGGGCTCGGCCCCGACTCAGGCAGCTACCATCCGGGAGCGCCGGGCCCGACAGCTGCTTCGGAGCCACCGACCTCGATCTGTGCCAGCCAACAAGTGAGTGCGGGTCCCCAGCAGTGCCTTGGAGTCACTGGCCATGGCTCCGGCACCAGCTGGTGGCCTCCCAGGCAGAGACCGAGCATATCAGGCTACCTGGGGCATCCAGCGGTGTCCTGGGAGGTCTGGCCGGGAAACTCTGGGATCTCGGACTCTAGTGGGGAGTTGGAACTACTCCACGCCATTTTGGCAGCTTAACTGGCGGAGAAGGCCTGTTTCCAGCTTCTTGGGGCCTCCAGGTGCACCTGGAGAGGTCTGCCCGGAGCCCCTGGGATTGCTGACCCTGGCGGGAAGTTGGAACTGCTCTGAGTTTGGCGGATTCCCTGGCAGAGGGGATCCATTTCCAGCTTCCTGGGGCTGCCAGCGGTGTCTGCAGTGGCCCAGCGGGGAGCTTAGGGCCTTTGGTGCCAGCTTAGAGTGTCCCCAGGAGAGAGTAACCACCTGCCACTGCCTGAACCCCCAGCTAGGAGATCAGGTCAGCCTGGGCTCTCAAGCCCAGTGTCACCATCACTGAGCACAGTTCTGTGACACCACCCCAACGTGATCTAGTGCCCAGGCCCTCACCCAGGCCAGGAGTCTACCACCTTGCTGTATCTAATTGTCTATCAACACTAGGCTGACTCTGCCCAGAAGCATTGATCATTCCCAACCTGGAGGTAGTGGGACAGCACCTTTCTTGGGTCACTGCTTGATCAAACACCCCTCAAGCAACAGAGCGGAAGATACATGAGCACCATGAGAAAATACAGGAAGAAAGTATCCCAATTAAACCTAGATGATATATCAAGAGAACGCAAAGACAGCATGGTAGAAGGAAAGACAGAAAGTGAGTTCAGAATGTTCATAATTAAAGTGATCCGAGAAGAGAATGATGTGCTGAGAGAGCAGATTCAGGCTATGAATAATCAGCTAATAGAGCAATAGCAGGAAGCAAAAAATTACTTCAATAAAGAGATAGAAATTCTGAGAAAAAAACAAACAGAAATTCTTGAAGGAAACAAGGAAATGAAGGAAACAATCAACCAAGTTAAAAACTCAATAGAAAGCATAATTAACAGAATAGATCACTTGGAAGACAGAACCTCAGACAAAGAAGACAAAATATTTAATCTTGAAAACAAAGTCGAACAAACAGAGAAGATGGGTAGGAATCATGAACGAACCCTCCAAGAAATATGGGACATCATGAAAAGACCAAATTTAAGAGTAATCGGGATTGAGAAAGGCGCAGAGATACAAACCAAGGGTATGAATAATCTCTTCAAGGAAATATTATCAGAAAATTTCCCTAATATGATGAATGAGATGGAAAATCAATTATAAGAAGCTTACAGGACACCAAATGCACAGAATTACAACAGATCCACACCAAGGCACATTATAATGAAAATACCTAACATACAAAACAAAGATAGAATTTTAAAGGCGGCGAGAGAAAAGAATCAGATTACCTATAGGGGGAAACCTGTATGGATATCAGCAGATTTCTCAGCCCAGACCCTAAAAGCAAGAAGGGCCTGGAACAACATATTTCAAGCTCTGAAAGAAAATGGATGCCAACCAAGAATCTTATAACCAGCAAAACTTAACTTCAGATTTGATGATGAAATAAAATCCTTCTATGATAAACAAAAGCTTAAAGAATTCACAAAGAGAAAGCATGCCCTACAGAACATTATCAACAAAATATTCGAAGAGAAAGAAATGAAAAATAACAATCTCAGTCATCATGGGGAGGAACTACCCTAAAGAAAGAGTCAATCAAAGGAGAAACAAAGTTAAGCTAAAAACCCTAAAAAAGCTAAAATGACAGGAAATACAGGTCATATCTCAATAATAACCCTGAATGTAAATGGCCTAAACTCATCAATCAAAAGACATAGACTGGCAGACTGGATTAAAAAGAAAGACCCAACAATATGCAGCCTTCTAGAGACTCATCTCATAGAAAAACATGCCCACAGACTAAAGGTGAAAGGTTGGGGAAAAGCATACCATGCACACGGACTGAGTAAAAAAGCTGGGGTTTCCATTCTCATTTCACACAAAGCAGACTTCAAACCAAAGATAGTCAGAAAGGATAAAGAAGGACATTTCATATTGCTTAAAGGTAGCATAAAACAACAGGACATAACAATCATAAATATTTATGCACCAAACAATGGCCCATCCATGTATGTCAATCAGATCCTTCCCAATTTCAGGAATCAAATAGAACAAAACACAATAATACTCCGAGACTTTAACACTCCTCTCTCACCCTTGGACAGATCTTCCAAACAAAAATTGAATAAAGAAACTATAGGACTCAATGACATAATCGCTAATTTGGACTTAACAGACATATAGAATATTCCATCCATCAAAATGTGAATACACTTTCTTCTCAGCAGCTCATGGGTCCTTCTCTAAAAGAGACCATATGTTATGCCACAAAGCTACTCTTAACAAATACAAAAACATACAGATACTACCTTGTATACTATGAGATCATAATGGAATGAAATTAGACATCAACGAGAAAGTTAGAAACAGAAACTACTTAAAAATCTGGAGATAAAATAATATGCTATTGAATGATACATGAATAACAGAAGACATTAGGGGGGAAATTAAAAGATTCTTAGAGGTCAACGAGAATAAAGATACAACATATCGAAATCTCTGGGACATCATGAAAGCAGTACTAAAAGGAAAGTTCATTGCAGAGAGTGCATTTAATAAAAGAATGAAAAGTCAACAAATCAATGACCTCACATTACAGCTCAAAGCCCTAGAAAAAGAGGAACAGATCATCACCAAAAGTAGTAGAATACAGGAAATAATCAAAATCAGAGCTGAAATCAACGAAATTGAAACAAAAGAAATAATTCAAAAAATTGACGAAACAAAAAGTGGGTTCTTTGAAAAAATAAACAAAATTGATAAACCCTTAGCCACGCTAACAAAGAGAAGGAGAGAGAAACTCCAAATTACGAAAATTCGTGATGGAAATGGAAATATTACAACAGACACAATTGAAAAACAAAACATAATAAGAAGCTACTTTGAAAATTTATACTCCAACAAAGTACAAAACCTGGAAGACATCAACAGGTTCCTAGAGGCATATGAGACACGCAAACTGAATCTAGAGGACATACACAACTTAAATAGATCAATTTCAAGCAATGAAATAGAGGAAGTCATCAAAAGCCTACCAACAATGAAAAGTCCGGGACCAGATGGTTTCACAGCCGAGTTCTACAAGACCTTCAAAGAAGAGCTCATTCCAATACTCCTCAAAGTATTTCATGACATAGAGGAGGAGGGAACCCTTCCAAACTCATTCTATGAAGCTAATATCACCCTGATACCAAAACCAGAGAAGGAAACATCAAGGAAAGAAAATTTCAGTCCCATATCTCTAATGAACACAGACGCAAAAATTCTGAACAAAATTTTAGGGAATCGCATACAAAAGCATATTAAAAAGATAGTGCACCATGATCAAGTGGGTTTCATCCCAGGGATGCAAGGTTGGTTCAACATCCGGAAATCAATCAATGTAATTCACCACATCAACAGACTTAAGGTCAAGAACCACATGATTATTTCAATAGACACAGAGAAAGTATTTGATAAAACACAGCACCACTTCATGCTCAAAACACTAGAAAAAATAGGGATAGTGGGGACATTCCTTAACATTGTAAAGGCTATTTATGCCAAGCCCACAGATAACAGCATTCTAAATGGAGAAAAATCGAAAGCATTCCCCCTGAGAACTGGAACAAGGCAGGGATGCCCTCTTTCACCACTACTAGTCAACATTTTTCTTGAAACTCTAGCCAGAGCAATTAGGCAGACCAAAGAAATTAGAGGAATACGAATAGGAAAAGAAAAGATCAAACTATCCCTTTTTGCTGATGACATGATTCTCTATCTAGAAGATCCTAAGAATTCCACCAGAAAACTTCTGGAACTCAATGAATTCAGCAAAGTAGCAGGATATAAAAGTAATGATCATAAATCTAATGTATTTTTATTCGTAAGTGATGCATCCTCTGAGAGAGAAATTAGGAAAACTGCCCCATTCACATTAACCTCAAAAAAAATAAAATACTTGGGAATCAATCTAACAAAAGATGTGAAAGACCTCTACACTAAGAACTACAGAACACTAAAGAAAGAAGTTAAAGGGCATCTGAGAAGATGGAAAGATCTTCCATGTTCTTGGATAGGCAGAATTAATATTGTCAAAATGGCCATACTTCCAAAAATGCTATACAAATTCAATGCAATTCCAATTAAAGTCCCATGATGGACCTCATAGAAATAGAACAAGCAATCATGAAATTCATTTGGAGGAATAAGAGACCCAGAATTGCTAAAGCAATCCTTAGCAAGAAGAGCGAAGCAGGGGGTTTCACAATACCAGACCTCCAACTATACTACAGAGCAATAGTGACAAAAACAGCATGGTATTGGTACCAAAATAGACAGGTAGATCAATGGTACAGAATAGAGGATACAGAGCCAAACCCAAATAAGTACAGGTATCTCATACTTGACAAAGGAGGCAAAAACATGCAATGGAGAAAAGACAGCCTCTTCAACAAATGGTGCTGGGAAAACTGGAAATCCATATGCAGTAAAATGAAACTAAACCCATATCTCTCACCCTGTACAAAACTCAACTC
>JAJEJO010003141.1:0-13402 GCA_020662805.1 Glaucomys volans
CTGAGGAGATTTCATTGTGAAGTTCAGAGTGTTGGCTGGCCCTCAGCATGAATACTCGTGCAGAGTACATTCTATCCTTGAAGACATTGGAATAAACTTGCTACATTTGGGATGGGATGTACTCCCATCCCAAATCAGGAGAAATTGGAAAGGCCTTCCTCATAATACTGGAAAGACCATAGCTGAAATGCACAAGCTTGAGTCTCCTAGTCCTTAATGGGCTTTAGCAAGTCACTCAGCAGCAGGGACATGGAAGAGGGATAGATCCAGTTTACCCAAAGCAGAAAAAAGGGCAACCCACCATGGAGACACTCACCCTAAGATAGGTACTGGGTTCTGTCCCTTTCTTCCAATTGGGATGCTGCCTCCACTGGGGTCTCCTAGGAAATTTCTGGACTAGCGCCTTCCTCTGCTGCTCTTCTTGCCTGTGGATCAAACCAAGGTATTTGCATGGATCCAGAGCAGGAAGAACAGTTTCATGTTCTAGTTCCAGTGGTGATTGCTGTGATATGGTTTGACTGTTCCTAGGTCTTTTCCAACCCTGATATCATACCCATGGCCGAATTCTAGGCAGACCTTCCCATTTCTCACTAAGTCAATTCAAAAGGGCTCAGTGCATTTCTGACTGTCAAGGTCTTGTTTCTGAAGGGCCCTGTACCCTCTCCCTTACTGAATGCACGGGAGATGCATGAGCTCCATGGTGTAGATTGGTGTTGTGATGTCCTTGCATCTTTCTCACCACTTACACTCTCTTTGGACAAGGCTGTGGTCCTTCTGTGGAGAAGGAGGGACATCACCAGTTTGACTTCAATGCTGAAGGCTTGGATACCACCTACCCCATCACTCACCTTTGTCCCTGGTCCTTCTGGCTCTCAGGCTTCTTAAAGCTTCCTGTGTCATGGGGATTCTCAGGCTGGCTTGCTACCTGGTTCTCCTTCTCCTGCTTTGGGTCCAAGGGTTCTGAGACCTGTGCCGCATCCCAGCGCCTCATGGGGCATCTTCTACCCCTTGCAGTGTGTCCAAAGGCCCCACAGTCCTTGCATTTCAACTGTGGGTGCAAGAAGACAAGTTCTAATGGGTGTGCACAACCACAACCACCTCTACACTGTCAAGGTTAAGATAGATTTTCAAGACTGAGTTAAGCTTTGTTTTAGATTAGGGACTCGGGCCTGTGTACTAGGAATTTTTTAGGATGGCTAAGACTTCTGGCATTCTTTGGATAGCATGTGTTACATAAAAGCCCCAGAAAGAAGATTTGAATGTTCCAAAGGTGGTGATGCTGAGCTAATTGTCAAGACAATAAAAGGACGTGGGTGTACAGGTTCTGTATATGGAAGGAAGATATCTTGTCACAACATAGGAAGGGACTAATTTACCTGTGAGCATGTCCCCGGCCAGGCTTTCTTGGGTTGTAACAGAATTGAGTTTTAGAGGCCAAATCGGTGATATCATAGCCAAAATCTGACCCACGCTGCCCCTCTCTCCCCGGTTACACAGACCTTCCCTTACCTGGGGATCCTCCTCCTCTGCCTGGGGAATCTTGTGCCCCACAGCTCCCCTATGGTGGTGTTTCTCATTCTGGGTTTGAATGAGTCCATGGGATGGTGGCTGTGAGGAACCACCTGCCCACTGCTTCATCTTCCTGGTGTCAGGTGCTTCTCCCTCAGAGGCTGAGATTTGGATTCCCTTAGTCATAGAGAGAAGAATACATTCATAAGCATGGAGAAATGGTATGCCCTTTGGACCTTTTTCACATTGTGGTGTTGAGCAAACCCCACAACCACAGAGGGAGATCTGTTTCCCGGAGTGTGATGTTCCCTTCTCACATGCATCTTCCTCCTCAGGTACAGGTACCAGATCCTAGCATCAGACCTTGCTATGGAGCTGACCTATCATAGGTGGTTGCTTAGTTTAGATTTGTAGTGAGTGACTGATTCTGGAGTACATGCTCCTTTCCTTCATAACACAGTGCATTAGAGGAAAGAACAACTGTGTTTCCCCACAAGGATTTAATATTCCTGGTCAAAAGAAAGACTGAATGTCAGCCCTGTACACACATTCGTGAAAAGTAGGAACAGAGCAGTTTCCCTTCCAAGATATTCATTGGTATATTTAATATCACCGGATATGATTTTCTTGAATGAATTGACACAGATCCTGCCTCAGCTTAACTTGGTGTCTCAAAGGGGATGGTGTGGATTCTATTTGGTGCCTTGTATTTGTTCCCCAATTTTAAATACATTTTAATAAATTAGGAATGCATATGTGTGTCCTATGTGTGAACAAATGAGATAATATGGCTTTAAGTGACCCTGGGTAATATGAGGACTGACATAGACATCCAACCCTTACAAAATACTGAAAAGCATATCCTTCACCTTTTCTGATCACAGTGGATGAAACTGCAATCAGCAACAAGGAAAACACTGGAAATTATCGACTGTGTCAAAATGGAATTACTCCCCTTTGAAAAGTTCTGAGACTCTGAAAAGTGAGAGGAATGAATTTTACAAATTGTTTCAAGGAGAGGAAAATCAAAAGGGAGGAAATCAAACTTGTGGGCTTACACCAAGAGCAGTGTGGAGCAGTCCCTTACTGAGCTGCCTACTTTGTAGAAAGAAATCAGGAGTTCCAAATTACTGATGTCCTTTGTTCACAGAGAAAGGAAGAACGTATGAAACAGAAAATCAGAGGCAGAAGGAGGTAATAAATATCACAGCCCAAATGAGAGAGGGACACAAAGAAGAGTGATCGATGAAACATTGATTTTATTTTAGAAAAGATAACTAAATAGCAAGGCATGGTGGCACTCGCATATAATCCCAGCACTGAGGAGGCTGAGACAGGAGGATCATGAGTTCCAAGGCAACCTCAGCAAATTAGCAAGACAATACGCAACTCAGTGAGACCCTGCCTCTAAATAAAAAACAAAATCGGGCTCAGGATATGGCTCAGTGGTTGCGTGACCTTGTGTTCAATCCCCACAACCAAAAATAGAAAAATAAAAATAGGAAAAGAGAAAATGATTGAAGGAGATTAGAAAGCCCAAGGAAATAAACTGAAGACCAATCTCCTCACTGAAAATAGATGCGTAATTTCATAGGAAATCTAGCTGCATTCAAAAACATATTTTGTAGATACTATAGTGATCACATTAGATGCTTACCGGGGAATGGAAGTTTTATTTGACAAAATAAAATCAATAAATGTATTTCTGCACACAATAGAGAGCAGGTCAAGAATCCCAGGATTATCTCCTTACATGCCCCCAAAACAATAGCCAGAGTCCAGAACCCACTTCTGTTTACAACACCAAAAATCTAGGGATAAAGTGAACTGACCTCAGCAGCCCAGAAGCTCTATCACACAAACCAAGGGCAACATCATCCAGAACGGGGATGAACCGAGAGCATTTTTTCTAAACACAGGAATAAGACCGGCATTCCCACTTTGCATACTCCTATTCAACATAAATCTTGAAACTGTAGGCAGGAAAATCAGGCCAAAGATGGAAACTAAGCCCTCTGAGTAGAAACAAATGGGAAGGAGAACCCAGATTGGCCCTGTTTGCTGAAGACAGGATCCTGTAATGGAGAAGACCCACAAACTCCACCAGAATAACTATAAAGAACATTAACCAATTAGACAAAGCAGTGGAGACAAGATGAACATCCCCAAATCCATCAGGTTTTTATCCAATATGTGTTTTCCCTTCCTCAGTAGAAAGACACACAATTGAAAATGAAACAGTGCGTAGCCCAGCACTGAAAACTCCCACATTCCTTTGTCTGCAATCTATTAACTTGCCAGCAAGTGTCTGAAGAAATCCTGAAAAAGGAAACCAACCTGAGAATGTCCCACTGTCCTGCTCTTTTCTCGGAGAAGGTGGTCAGACAGGTGGCTGCTGGACACACAGTACAGGAGTAGATGCAGCCTCCAGGATGCCAGGGGAAGGACAGTTGGGGGAGGTTCAGTGCCCTAGACTTTTATTCTGCCCTGGAGTCAGGTGACCCAAAACATCAGCTACTGAAACCAACAGAATGCCCCAGGGGCAATACCTGTCAATAGATGAGTCACACTTGCCCATCACAGGACTCTAATCACTGTACCTGACTGGCCAATCATTCTGTCCTACATCCTTGCTGCTTCCCTGGACTGCTTTGACAATCTTTCTGTGGCAAACCCTTTTGAGGACCATGTTCAAATTCATCAGGTGGAATGTCTTTGAGGACTTAGGAAGATGGAAATGGCAAGACACTCCAAATGCCCCTTGAGATTTGCTAAGTTTGCTTCCTGTGCTCTGAACAATTGTTGTCCTGACATTCTAACCAAGGAAGCCTTACTTAAAATGAAGGGTTTCAATAATTAGATTACATGTTGGATATACATCCTTATGTCACGAGGCGAGTCAGACTCTCAGTTTCTAGGGAAGTCTCTAGCTGTTTCTATTTCCCTGTGTGATGGACTGACATATTGGATGCCATGGGAATGCTATAGGCCAGGCCGCAAGGGCCAACAACTCAGCAGACTCATTTTACTTTGAGACTCCGTGTTACCTAGGAAATTTCTCCCATCGGATCAAACTGCTTCCGTACCCATCAACAGCTGCTTAGCATGACATGCTTGGCAACACAGAATGGCAATTCCTTGATAACAGAAATTGTGCTTTTTCTGATTCTCATTGCTCCTAAGCAATGTACAATGTCAACTGTCATGTCAACAGGGATTGTGGAGATGTTAGAATAACTTCTAAATTTGGACTGAAGGAAGGTCATTTTGGCCCACTTCCCACTTCTGCTAATGATATTAGATCATAAAAATTTAGTTTGTAATTTTAAATCATAGGAACATACACTTATGTTTGATGTGCTGACTTAGTTTATAAAATGCCCTACAACACTATGGTCGGGGCTGATCTATCAAGCCCCATTCCTGGGCTGTTGTGTGAGACAGTCAGCCAGCTAATAAAATTCTCAAATTTGGAATTTTCATTGGTGACGCGTTTGTTTTTAAGTTGTGCCACATAATGGTTGGAGACCCCATGGAGATCCTTGCTGCCAGGGGGATAAGCACTTCTTACCACTTACCTGGGTGGAAAGAGGCCACAAAAGCTGTTGCACCTAGGGAAAGGCCTCTGAGAGGAGTTCCTTGCCCCAGGCTGCCAAGGTCTGTGGAGCCCTGCCCCACGATTGAACTCAATTGTCTGAGAGACACTTGTTTCTGTGCCCGAGGGGCCACCAGTAAGTCTGTTTCCAGTTGTTCCTTATCTGGGGAAATGAGGACGGCTGGGCACTGCATTACTTTCCAAGTTCCAAACTGTGGCAAGTCGGTGGCCAGGCCCTCATGTCAGGAATCAGGAGTAGCCACTTCTCATTGTCTTTGGCATCCTATCCGTTCTGTGCTTGTTCAACTTTTTCACTTATTTTGGCTGCCCTTCATTGCGGACATGGGTCGGTCTCATGTTCATCATGCACTTATCTTCAATGCATATTGACCAATTTCCAGGAATTCCAGAGAGGGGCCACTGACTACATGACCTGATGTGACATCTTTCCTCTCCCTAAATTCACTGGGGGAGATTGGCCAACTTTCATGATCAGATGTCCCCCTCAGGGTACCACCAAATTTTCTTCTTGAAGACTAAACATCCTTACCAAATGTCTTTTATTCCAATTTAGAGAGAAAATGGTCCAAATATTTTTAACCATGTTCACTGAAGCTTCCATTAAAATGTTAACTGTTGCCAACAGGAGCTCCCAATTATTGGTCTTAGTCCTCCTAAATATTAATGGAATTCCTAAATGGAACTTGGGATGCCTGCCATCCAAGAGACCTGAAAAACTGGTATAGAACAAGACCCCAACCTGAGGGTGCTCTCCCAGGGAGAGCAATGGAAGCAAGCACCCTTGCTGCGTTTCTTGGAAACCCCTTCAGGGAGCATTGGGGCGTACCTCAGTCTATATTCTCTGAATTCTTTGTATCTCTGGTGAACAGGACCCCATCAGGAAGGAGCCCCAGAGGCTTTTGAAATTTGACTTTTTATGTTCATCATGTTGATGAGGTGAGAACAGGTTAAAATTTTGACCACGTGAGCCCAGGTTACATTTTTGTTCAGACCTAAATGATCCAACTCTAAGGCCTTTTCAATGCTCTGCTTCATTCAGAGGCCAATATGCAAGGGTTAACACTCAATCTAATGGGTTTTAGAAAATAAGCTACAAGGCCTTTCTGTCTTTCTGTTTTATGTGCCTTTACACAGGTGTGTTGCCACATCTACATACGATTGGTACCAAAATTGACACGAGCGCATATATTTAACTGTCAAGTAAATGTTTTGAAATAGCTTACGTTGACATGACTTGAAAGGTTCAGTTTAACGTTGGCAAACGGATAAAAGAAAGGATGTCTCTAAAGGTTGCTAACTCAACAAGTTTCTCTAGGTAGACACACACTAGGGCAATATTACTGTCTATACCAAAATCTAATTTTCCATTATATTAATTTTCCAAAGAGTTTTTCCATTGTTTCTAGATTTTTCCTCAAGAGAGAAGAAATAGTTGGTGGTGTCCAACACATTTCTCGGACATCTTGATTTTTAGAAATAAGTAATTTCGATTTGACATGTATGGGATTAGTCATGGATGTGTTTGTTGGAGACAGCTGATTGATTTCAAAAGGTGAGACACTAGCGGTTCAATATATCATCAAGTAGTCTTACCTTCTTAAGTTCAATAAGGTGGCGTACTTAAAATATTACTGGTGTTTTCAGAAATTGATGAATAAAATTGGGGTTTAAATGTACTTTTTGTACTTTAATGGGTTTGAAAGGATTTGCACAGCTAAGTACTCAAGCAAGAGACACAACAAATCATGGGGATAATTTTATTAGGATTACAATGAGTTTGAAGGACATGTTTGCCAATAAAGTAAACCAACTTGATCAGTAAGTTCAAGGAAACCATCCACAATGGTTTCCATTGACATACTCTACAGTTAAGCCCTCCCATCGACGGCCAGGACACTGATTCAAAGAGAGAGGTCCCAGTGATCAACCAGGGTCGCCCTGAATTCAATCATAGGGCAACAGAGAGTCACTGAGCCTCCTACTACAATATCCTTCAATATACAAATGTGCATATCCATTCCATTTTCCACTCCATGGAAAGTCTACGAAATGCTTCAGAGCCTATTTTAGAGGTCACTTTGGAAACCCCATCCAAAGATTCCATAATTCAGAGCCATTGTCTGTGTCTGTCCCAGCCCTGAATGGAGTCCGAGTTAGGAGGGCCCACAACAAGGAAATTCCTATGACCCACGTGTACATGCTTCCTGCACCTTTGTGTCCCCAGTCCCACAGTTCCCTCCAAGTCACTTGAGACTAGAAGGTGAGTCTGCCCTGCCATGGAGTGCCTCACTCCTTGTCACTGTCCTCAGAGGAGGAGGATTCCTGAAGATCCTCATAGAGGCAACTCACAGGCACATTGGAGCTGCATCCCTCAGACTTGTCAAGAAAGGTAGCACTTGCAGGAGGGGCATTGGGCTCTGTAGAGGTGTAGACAGAGGGAGCTGTAATGAACCTGGAGCTCCAACAGTCATGGTGCAGTCTCCTGAAGACCATTGTGATGGGCTCTCGTGGAACACAGCTGGCTGCTGGAGGACTGGATTTGGTGAAGGGTGGGGCAGGATTCAGAACAGTGCTTCTCCTTGGAGGGTGAAGATATATCCTGGAACCCTGGGGTGGAGTTTTCTTGGTCACTTGGGATGTCAATTGGATTGTGAGTCCACTTCTATCTGGCAGAGATTGCATAGATATGCAAATGTCAAAGCCTAGACTGCCAGTGCTTCTCTGTGGATCCAGGCTGGGGCTGAGTTTAAGTTTCTTTGGGGCATTCTGACTTCTCTTGGCAGAATCCTGGGCATGACTCTTGGCTGGGGTCCTGATGCTGGGTGTGGGCACCTGGCCTGCTCTCCATGCTGTAGGCTGCAGGCTGGGCTGTTTGCTCACATCAGGGCACCTGGCAGTGGATTGGGTACTGAGCATCTGGCTCAAACCATGCCTATTAGAGGCAGGCTGGGCAACATTATGGGACACACCCTCGGGCTTTCCTTCTGCTCCCTTCACGTGGAGGGCAGTGTTGTGGCCAGACAGCCTTAGTCCTGGCTGGCTGGTGCCAGGCATGGCTACATCCTGTCCTTTCCTGGGCACAGGAATGGAGTAGAAATCAAGTGCATTTATTTGGAAGGGTCGTGCTGTAGGGAGGATGGGTGTCTCTTCAGTGCCCATGACAAGTGGCTGGCTCTCCGACACATTGCCCAGGACAGAACTCTTCCAGGTTGTCTGCATGGGCAGCAGCCTGCTGGTGTGCTGGAAGAAAAGACACACATTGTCATGCAAAACATTCATTATGATTTGCTATCTGGCAAGAAACAATGAAAACCAAAAAAAAGTGAGGTACTCCATACACTGACATTCAACTGTAAGGTAATTCATCAGTTACCTGAACTGAACCTTGAGTGGTACCACTAGTAAAACTGGAATTAGTAGTTCACCAACTCCAATATCAATGTGATATTTTTCAGGCATCAGGGAAAATACCCCATTCTTCACTTTGGGCCTCCTGATTTGAGATGTAAAAGCTATTTCAAGTTTCCTTTGTTGTGATGTAGATGGCCAGTGCCCCTTTGAGCAGGGTGTGAGGGCTGAAGAGATTTCATTCTGAACCTCAGAGTGTTGCCTGGCCCTCTGCATGAATACTCCTGCAGAGTACATTCTATCCATTAAGACATTCTAATAAATTTGCTACATATGTACTCCCATCCCAAATCAGGAGAAATAGGAAAGGCCTTCCTTATAATATTGGAGAGACCAAAGCTGAAATGCACAAGCTTGAGTCTCGTCATCCTTAATGGGCTGTGGCAAGTCACTCAGCAGCAGAATCAAGGAAGAGGAACCAATCCAGTATACCCAAAGCAGGGGAAAGGGCAACTCACCATGGAGACACTCACCCTGAGATAGGCACGGGGTTCTGTCCCTTTCTTCCAATTGGCCTGCTGCCTCCCCTGGGATCTCCTAGGAAATTTCTGGACTAGAGCCAACCTTTGCTGCTCTTCTTGCCTGTGGATCAAACCAAGGTATTTGCATGGATCCAGAGCAGGAAGAACAGTTTCATGTTCTAGTTCCCTTGGTGTTTGCTGTGATATGGTTTGACTGTTCCTAGGTCTTTTCCAACCCTGATGTCACACCCATGGTCATATTTTAACAGACCTTCTCATTTCTCACTAAGTCAATTCACAAGGGATCAGTGCATTTCTGACTGTCAAGGTCTTATTTCTGAAGGGCCTTGTACCTTCTGCCTTACTGAATGCATGGCGATGCATGAGCTCCAGGGTGTGGATTGGTGTTGTGATGTCCCTGCATCTTTCTCTCCACCCACGCTTTCTTTGGACAAGGCTGTGATCATTTTGTGGAGAAGGAGGGACATCACGTTTGACTTCAATGCTCAGGGCTTGGATACCACCTCCCCCATCACTCACATTTGTCCCTGGTCCTTCTGTCTCTCGGTCTGCTTAAAGCTTCCTGTGTCATGGGGACTCTCAGGCTGCATTAGTGCCTGGTTCTCCTTCTCCTGCTTTGGGCCCAAGAGTTCTGGGATCTCTGCCCCATCCCAGCGCTTCGTGGGGCATCTTCTACTTATTTCAGTGTGTCCAAACACCCCACAGTCCTTGCACTTCACCTGTGGGTGCACGAAGACAAGTTCTCATGGGTCTGCACAACCTCAACCAGCTGTACAGTGTGGAGGCTAAGATAGATTTTCAAGACTGAGTTAAGCTTTGATTTAGATTAGAGACTCGGGCCTGTGCACTAGGAATTTGTAGGATGGCTATGACTTCTGACTTTCTTTGCATAGCATCTTTTACATAAAAGCCCCAGAAAGTAGATTTGAATATTCCAAAAATGGTGATGCTGAGCCAATTGTCACGACAAGTAAAAGATCGCGGGTGTACAGGTTTTGTATATGGAAGGAAGATATCTTGTCACAACATAGGAAGGGGCTAATTTGCCTGTGAGCATGTCCCCGGCCCGGCTTTTGTGGGTTGTAACAGAATTGAGTTGTAGAGGCCAAATCGGTAATATCATAGCCAAAATCTGACCCACGCTGTCCCCTTTCTCCCAGGTTACTCAGACCTTCACTTACCCGGGGATCCTCCTCCTCTGCCTGGGGAATCTTGTGCCCCACAGCTCCCCTCTGCTGCTTTGTTTTATTCTGGGTTTGAATGAGTCCATTGGATGGTGGCTGTGAGGAACAACCTGCCCACCGCTTCATCTTCCTGGTGTCAGGTGCTTCTCCCTCAGAGGCTGAAATTTGGAATCAATGCATCATAGAGAGAAGAATACATTCATATGCACGGAGAAAAAGTATGCCCTTTTGGACTTTTGTCACATTGTGGTGTTGAGCAAACCCCACAACCACAGAAGGAGATCTATTTCCCGGAGTGTGATATTCCCTTCTCACATGCGTCTTCCTCCTCAGGTACAGGTACCAGGCCCTAGCATCAGACCTTGCTATGGATCTGACCTATCATAGATGGTTGCTTTGTTTAGATTTGTAGTGAGTGACTGATTCTGGAGAACGTGCTCCTTTCCTTCATAACACAGTTCATTAGAGGCAAGAACAACTGTGTTTCCCCACAAGGATGAAATAATCCTGGTCACAAGAAAGACTGAATGTCAGCCCTGTATGCACATTCTTGAATAGTAGGAACGGAGCACTTTCCCTTTCAAGATAGTCATTGCTATATTCAATATCACTGGACAAGTCTTTCATGAATGAATTGACATAGATCCTGTGAGCTTACTTTCGGGACTCAAAGGTGATGATCTGGATTTTATTTGCTGCCTTCTATTAGCTCCCAATTTTTAGGTACATTTAAATATATTAGGAATGCATATGTGTGTCCCATGTATGAACAAAGGACATAATTTGGCTTTCAGTATCACTGGGTAATTTGAAGCCTGACATGGACATGCAACAGTTACAAAATCCTTAAACCAGTATCCTTCACCTTTTCTGATCACAGTGGAATGAAACTGTAATCAGCAGCAAGAAACCCTAGAAATTATCAACTATGTCGAAATGGAATGACTCCTCTTTGACAGATTGTGAGACTGAAAATTGAGTGGAGGGAATTTTACAAATTGCTTCAAAGGAAAATCAAAAGAGAAGAAATGAAACTTGTGTGCTTATAGCAAGAGCAGTACTGAGCAGTAACTTAATGAGTTGCCTACTTTGCAAAAATAAATCAGAAGTTCCAAATTACTGATCTACTGTGTTCATAGAGAAAGTAAGAACATATGAAACAGAAAATCAGATGCAGAAGGACATAGTAAATGTCACAGCCAATATGAGAGAGGGACACAAAGAACATTGACCAATGATAAATTGACTATACTTTAGAAAAAAATAATTGAAATAGATTAAAAAGCTCAAGGAAATCAGCTGCAGACCAATATCCTCACTGAAAATAGATGTGTAATTTCATAGGAAAATTCTAACTGCGTTTAAAACACACTTTGTAGATACTACAGTGGTCACATTAGATTTTTACCTTGGAATGGAAGTTTCATTTGACAAAATAAAATCAATAAATGTATTTCTGCACACAATAGACAGCAGTTCAAGAATCCCAGGATCATCCCCTTACATGCCCCCAAAAGCAATAGCCAGAGTCCAGCATCCATTTGTGTTAAAAGAGCAAAAAGTCCAGTGATAAAGTGAATTGACCTCAGCAGCCTAAGCACTACATAAGACAAACCCAAGGGCAGCATCATCCAGAAAGGAAGAGCCAAGAGCATTTTCTCTAAACACAGGAAGAGGATAACCATACCCACTTTGCACACTCCTGTTCAACATAAATCATGAAACTGTAGCGAGTAAAATCAAACAAAAGATGGAAACTAAGGATCCTGAGTAGACACAGATAGGAAAGGAGAACCCAGATTGGCCCTGTTTGCTGAGGACAGGATCCTGTATGTAGGAGACCCACAAACTCCACCAAAAGACCTATAAAGATCATTAACCAATTAGACACAGCAGTGGAGACAAGACGAACATCCCCAAATCCATCAGGTATTTATCCAAGATGTATTTTCCTTCCTCAGTAGAAAGGCACACAATTGAAAATGAAACAGTGCTTAGCCCAGCACTGATACCTCCTGCATTCCTTTCTCTCCAGTCTATTAATTTTCCTAGGAAAGTGTCTGAAGAGGTCTTGGAAAAAGGAAACCAACCTGAGATCCCACTGTCCTGCTCTTTTCTGTGAGAAGGTTGTCAGAGGGGTGACTGCTGGACACACAGCCCAGGAGTAGATGCAGCCTCCAGGATGGCAGGGGAAGGAGTGGTGGGGGAGGGTCAGTGCCATGGACTTTTTAATTTTTCTATTTTTTATTTATTTATTTTTTATTCATTTAATTTTGATCTATTGAACACAAATGGAGTACAGCTATTATTTCTCTGGTTGTACACAAAGTAGAGTCACAAAATCTATGCATTCATACATGTACACAGGGCAATGATGTCTGTCTCATTCTGTTATTTATTCTTGCCACCCCAACCGCAACCCTCCCTTCCCTCTATGGTATCGATCCTTCCTCCATTCTTGCATCCCTTCCACCCCGCATTATGCATCATCATTCACTTATCAGAGAGATCATTCCACCTTTGGATTTTTGGGAATGGCTTATCTCACTTAGCATGACAGTGTCCAACATCGTCCATTTACCTACAAATGCCATAATTTTATTCTTCTGAGTAATATTCCATTGTGTATATATTCCACAGTTTCTTTATCCATTCATCTATTAAAGGGCATCTAGGTTGGTTCCACAATCTAGCTATTGGGAATTGAGCAGCTATGAACATTGATGCGGCTGCATTACTGTAGTAATCTGATTTTAAGATCTTTGGGTATAGGCCAAGGAGTGGGATAGCTAGTTTAAATGGTGGATCCATTCCAAGTTTTCTAAGGAATCTCAACACTGCTTTCCAGAGGGGCTGCACCAACTTGCAATCCCACTAGCAATGTATGAGTGTACTCTTTTCCCCACATTGTCACCAACACCAGTTGTTGCCTATGTTCTTTATAAAAGACATTTTAATTGGAGTAAGATGAAATCTTAAGGTGGTTTTGATTTGTATTTCTCTTATAACTAGGGATGTTGAACATTTTTTCATGAATATGTTGATTGCTTGTAGATCTTCTGTAAAGTGTCTGTTCATTTTCTTGGCCCATTTATTGATTGCTTTATTAGTATTCTTGGTGTAATTATGTTTGAGCACTTTGCAGATTCTGGAGATTACTGCTCTATTTGAAGTGTGTGTGTGGCAAAGATTTTCTCCCACTC
>JAJEJO010003142.1:0-55984 GCA_020662805.1 Glaucomys volans
TCTGTGCGTTGGCTGGGATCTCCTCTCTGGGATAAAATAGCTCATGAGATTGGGGCCAGCAGCCAGGCATGTGAGAATCAGCTTGAGGTGCTTTGAAAAGAAGAATTAACACCAATTCTCCTCAAGTTATTCTATTATGAAACAGAACAGGAGGGAACCTTTCCAAACTCATTATATGATACCAAAACCAGACAAGGACACATCAGGGAAAAAAAAACTTCAGACCAATATCCCTGATGAACATAGATGCAAAAATTATGAATAAAATTCCGACAAATCGCATACAAAAACATATTAAAAAAATAGTGCACCTCAATCAAGTGGCGTTCATACCAGGGATGCAAGGTTGGTTCAACATGTGGATATCAATAAACATAATTCATCACATCAAGAGACTTAAAGTTAAGAATCATATGATCATTTCAATAGATGCTGAGAAAGCATTTGATAAAATATAGCAACCCTTCATGCTTAAAACACTGGAAAAAATAGGGATAGTAGGAACATACTTCAACATTGTAAAGGCTATTTATGCCAAGCCCACGGTCAACATCATTCTAAATGGAGAAAAATGGAAAGGATTCCATGTAAAAATGGGAACAAGACAGGGATGCCCTCTTTCACCACTTTTACTCAACATCGTCCTTGAAACTCTAGCCAGAGCAATCAGACATGCGAAAGAAATCAAAGGGACTCAAATAAGAACAGAAGAACTCAAACTATCACTATTTGTGGATGTCATGATTCTATATTTAGAAGATCCAAAAAAGTTCCACCAGAAAACTTCTAGAACTAATAAATGAATTCAGCAAAGTAGCAGGATATAAAATCAACACCCATAAATCAAACTTATTCCTACACATCAGTGACGAGTCCACTGAAAGAGAAATTGGGAAAACTATCTCATTCATAATAGCCTTAAAAATATATATATACTTGGGAATCAATCTAACAAAAGAGGTGAAAGACCTCTACAATGAAAACTACAAAATACTAAAGAAAGAAATTGAAGGAGATCTTAGAAGACAGAAAGACCTCCCATGCTCCTGGATAGGCAGAATTAATATTGTCAAAATGGTCACACTACCAAAACTGTAACAGGTTTAATGCAATTCCTACTAAATTCCAATGACATCCTTCATAGAACTAGAAAAAGCAACCACAAAATTCATTTGGAAAAATAAGAGAACCAGAATAGACAAAGCAATTCTTAGCAAGAAAAGTGAAGCAGGAGGCTTCACAATACCAGACCTTAAACTATACTACAGAAATGGCATGGTTTTGGCACCAAAACAGACCCATAGACTAATGGTACAGAATAGAAGACACAGAGACAATAAATACAGTTATCTCATGCTAGACAAAGGTGCCAAAAACATTCACTGGAGAAAAGATAGCCTATTCAACAAATGGTGCTGGGAAAATTGGAAATCCACATGTAACAAAATGAAATTAAACCCTAGGACTGGGGCTATAGCTCAGTTAGTTGGTAGAGTGCTTGCCTTACATGCACAAGGCCCTGGGTTCAATCCCCAGCATCACCAAAACAAAAACAAAAACAAAAAAAAAAAAAAAGGAGAAACCTCTATCTCTCCCACTGCAGAAATCCAACTCAAAGTGAGTCAAAGACCTAGGCACTAGAAGAAAGACCCTGAGCCTAACAAAAGAAAAAGTAGCCCATTTTTCACCATGTTGGCCTAGGATCAGACTTCTTTAACAAGACTCCTAAAGCGTAAGAAGTAAAATCAAGAATCAATAAATGGGACTGGGGGTGGATATAGCAAAGTTGGTAGAGTGTTTGCCTTGTAAGCACAAGGCCCTGGGTTCAATCCCCAGCACCCCCTCAAAAAAAAAAAAAAAAAGAATCAATGAATGGGATGGATTCAAACTAAAATGCTTCTCAGCAAAGGAAACAATCAATAATGTGAAGAGAGGGTCTACAAATTGGGAGAAAAATCTTTACCACACACACCTGAGATAGAGCATTAATCTCCAGGATATATAAAGAACTCAGAAAATTAACACCCAAAACCAAATAACTCAATCAATGAATGGGCTAAGGAACTGAGCAGACACTCCACAGAAGAAGAAATACAATTGATCAACAAATATATGAAAAAGAGTTCAACACCTCTAGCAATTAGATCAAAACTACACTGAGATTTTATCTTACTCCAGTCAGAATGGCAATTATCAAGAACACAAGCAGCGGTGTCGGGCTGCAGAAGATGATGGTCTCCACAGAAGTCAAAGTTCCTTGTAATTTTTGCTTGTTGGAAGAACTTGAAGAAGGACAAAAAGGAGTAGGTGATGGCACAGTTAGCTGGGGACTTAAAGATGATGGAGATGTGACACAAGGTGGATAGGCATGATTATTGGGCCACCGAGACAAATTATGAAAACAGAATATATAGCCTGAAAGTAGAATGTGGACCTAAATACCCAGAAGCTCCTCCATCAGTTAGATTTGTAATCAATATTAATATGAATGGAATAAATAATTCCAGTGGAATGGTGGATGCAAGGAGCACACCCGTGTCAGCAAAATGGCAGCGTTCACACAGCATTGAAGCTGAACTTCAAGAGCTAAGACGTCCAAAGAAAATATGAAGCTTCCCCAGCCGCCAGAAGGACAAACATACAACAATTAATTTTAGTGAATCTCAAACTTGTCTTACATCAACAACCTTCTACTCATATTAATGTCTTGATTAAATATCACAATGCAAAATACCCACACATTAAAAGAATTCCAGCCGGGGGCGGTGGCGCATGCCTGTAATCCCAGCACTTGGGAGGCTGAGACAGGAGGATCACGAGTTCAAAGCCAGCCTCAGCAACTTAGCGAGGTGCTAAGCAACTCAGTGAGACCCTGTCTCTAAATTAAAAAAATACAAAATAGGGCTGGGGATGTGGCTCAGTGGTGGAGCGCCCCTGGGTTCAATCTCCAGTACCAAAAAAAAAAAAAAAAAAGAATTCCAGCTGGTAATCATGACCCGCACATTTGTAAGGATATATTTAATATGTGCACACCCATTAAGTTTTCAGGTAACAGGAGGAAAAGTGCAGCCCAATTTTTCTTTCTCATTAAGCACTGTCATTTAAACATGAACCTGGAGTCCTCGAAATAGAATTCAGGTGTACAAGAGGAGGGCAAGGCAAGAAGTGTCATATGGCAGTGGAAACGCGTGTGTTTCTGAAAAGTAAAATCTCAAGAAAGAAAAACAGAAATGGCATGCTTTATCCATCTTGCTTAGTGAAAGAGCTGCAGTTGAAATTGTTTTAAGTAGCAGGAACAATGAATATTGTCACAAATTGTGGTAATTTCTGAAGCAGTGTGGGTGCTGATTACTAGGAGTATCAAAAATATGTTGAGGATTGTTTTCCTACCTGCATTTATAATAAAAAATATTGGCGGAGGGGTCGATGAATTTCTGTTAAAAGCTGTTCCTATGTGTTACATGTAACAGACATGGTAAATATTTGTTTACAGTCTTTGTTTAATAAACCATGCATTTAAGTTTAAGTGAAGTCACAAAAAGGAATAGGTGTATGGATATGTGATTGAGATTAAACTTAGTCTTAAAATGTAAATAAAATGTGGAATGTGTCTTTAGGGGGAAAAAAAAGAATACAAGCAGCAATAAATGTTAGGGGCTGGAGTTGTAGCTCAGTGGCAGAGCGCTTGCCTAGCATGTGTGAGGAACTGGGTTTGATTCTCAGCACCACATATAAATAAATAAATAAATAAAATAAAGGTATTGCGTCCATCTACAACCAAAACAAATAAACTTTAAAAAAACAATAAATGTTGGCAAGGATGTGGGGGAAAAGGTACACTCATACATTGCTGGTGGGATAGCAAATTGGTGCAAACATTATGGAAAACAGTATGGAGATTTCTCAGAAAACTTGGAATGGAACCACCCTTTGACCCAGCTATCCCATTTCTCAGTTTGTGCCCAAAGGACTTAAAATCATTATACTACAGTGACATGGCCACCTCAACTCACAATAGCTAAACTGTGGAAACAATCTAGATACTCTTCAACAGATGAATAGATAAAGAAGATGTGGTATATATACACAATTGAATATTACTCAGCCTTAAAGAAGAATAAAATTATGGCATTTGCTGGTAAATGGATGGAGCCGGAGAATATCATGCTAAGTGAAATAAACCAATTCCAAAAACCCAAAGGCCGAATGTTTTCTCTAATGTGTGGTTGCTAATTCACAATGGGGAGGCAGCTAGGAAAGAATAGAGATACTTTGGATTTGGTAGAGGGGAATTAAAGGAGGGGAGAGATGTGGGGGTAAGAAGGATAGAAGAATGAATCTGACATTATTACCCTGTGTATATACCTGACTACACGACCGGTATGATTCTACATCATATACAGCCAGAATGAGAAATTATACCACATTTATGTATGATGTGTCAAAATGCATTCTATTGTCATGTATAACTAATTGGAACAAACATAAAAAAGAATAGCCCATGAGAAACATATATCAAACACAGAAGATATCCATCAATGAATAAGCAATGTGTGTCATATTTTTAACCTGTGGACTCCTAGCTGTGGTCCTGTAGCTATTGAATTAACTGTACCATTAAATTGACTTCTATGGGTGATATTTATTGATAAGTGTCACACTCAGTTTTTCTTTTAAATCAATCAGGAAATGGATGGAAAGAAGGGGGACAAAAAAGTGTCAGTTAAATTGCTTTTGAAGTTTAGATAATACAGAAGAATCACTTGGAAACTTGTGACTGTGCAGAGGCCCCAATGGGAAACTTTCCAAGAGTAATAAAATAGCAATCTATGAGTGACAGTTGAAATTATGAAATTATGACAGCTTGAGGGGGGTGTGTGAAGGGGTCTCCAAAATGATTAAAGAAAAAGAAGCCCATGAAAGATAGAGAATAAAAAGGCTCTATCACAGCCAGGTCAGTGGTACACACCTGTAATCCCAGTGATTAGGGAGGCTGAGGAAGGGGAATAGCAAGTTCAAGCCCAGCCTGGGCAATTTAGCAAGACCCTATCTCAAAATTTAATTATTTTTCTTTTAGTTTTGGGAATTTAACCCAGGTGCACTTTACCATTGAGCTACATCTACATCCCTAGCCCTTTTTCTTTCCTTTTTTTATTTTTGAGACAGGTTCTTACTAAGTTGCTTGGGTCCTAAGTTTCTTGAGCTGGATACAATGGTACACACCTGTAATCCCAGAGACTTGGGAGGCTAAGGCAGGAGGATCACAAGTTTGAGGACAGCTTCAGCAATTTAGTGAGGCCCTATGTAACTTAACAAGACCCCATGTCATAATAAAAAAATAAAAAGGGCTGGGGGTGTGGCTCAATAGTAAAGCACGCTGGGTTTAATCCCTGGTACCAAAAAAACAAAAAACAAACAGAAAAATTCTGAATTTGACAATCTAAAGGTAGGCAGGAACTTGGGCCCTCAGAAACACAGGTGCAGCCATTTAGATGGTCACAACCTTTTTTATGAGCAGGAATGAGCTATTGAGACTACAAATCAAGATCATAGACACATCTAAATCCTGTTGTCATTATTATGGTTGAGAATTTATGATTTAAAAGGTACCAATATATTAAGGTATAGATAACTTATTAGTCATTTTATTATCACTAAAGGCTAATTCTGGGCTGGAGTTAGAGCTGAGTGGTAGAGCACTTGCCTAGCATGTTTGAAGCTTAGAGTTCAATCCCCAGTACCACAAATAAAATCTATCGATCAGTCAGTAGACTAATGCTAATACTATTTAGTATCACTATTTTACAGATGAGAAAACAGGCTCAGAGAGGTTAAGTAACTTCCTCAAGGTAACTCAGGTAATATGTAGAGTAAGGACTCAAACATGCTGGCACTGAAATCCTTGTTCTTTGCATAATATTTTATTGTCCATTGAGTCAAAAGAGGAAGAAAACATGTTGCCTGCCCTCCTGGTGTTTGCACTCTATTTAGAGAGAAGAAGTATGTTTATAAAAACATGGAAATTATGCCAAGGGCCTAAGAGGGAGGTTTAAGTGGTTTGTTGTTTTGTCTTGCTTAGAGAATGCAGGAGTGGTTAGAAACAATTCCATGCTTAGGAAGCCTCCTCTGGAGGGCTTCCTAGAGACGGGCATGGAAAACAGGTGAAGGCTGCAGGCAGAAGTGGCTGGGAGAGCCTTCTAACCAGTAGGGAAGGCAAAGTCGGGGTGGAAATGCAGAGTGATTTGCTCAGGAAACCCCGTATGCTCTATCACCATTGCAGTAGAAAGGTGCTGTCATGGAATAACATACGATGACCCTAGAACAAGATGGTGTGTCCAGAGCCCAGAGGACTCCAGGGAACACCCTCATCACCAAGGCAGCAAAAGGAGATTTTAAGGAAAGAGCAAGATGGTTAGAGTCATGCAGGGTGAGAGTGAGCTGGTCTCAGCATGTCCAGCAGATTGAAGTGAGACCAAGTGACCAACCAGGAAGAAACTGCCAGAAGCAGAGTGGTGACTGAGACAATGAATCAAAGAGGGTCAGACAGGGAGATGCACACCCGTAATCCCAGAGGGAGGCTGAGGCAGGAGGATTGCAAGTTCCAGGCCAGCCCAGGCAATTTAGTGAGACCCTGTCTCAAAAAAAGGGCAGGAGATGTAACTCGAGAGAGAGAATTCCTGGGTTCAGTCTCCAGTATTCACTTCTCCAAAAAATTTTTTAATAAATAAAAAAGAGGAAGAATGGGCAAGAGGGAAGGACATGAGCCATTTCTGAGGTGGGACCCAGGACTTCTATGGGGGTGGTGGGGTGGTGACTTGGAGGACAGGAAGGGTGTGGTCACTCAGATTGTCTCAGATTTGGAGAGAATCCCTAACTGAGGGACGAGTGTGCTCAGCAGAGCAGGAAACGCCGAGCCTGTGGGGTGTGGGTGTGTGGGGCGGAGGGCGGTGGACGCAGGGAAACGTTGGTTGAGCCGGTGAAAACTCACAAGTTGCAGGGAACATATCTGAGGTCCTAGTTGTGGGTTCAGATGTGGCAGCCATTTGCCTGGAAGTGCTGTGGAGGTGTTCCGCTTGAGTGGCTTCCTGTTAGAGGTTAACCGTAGGAACACCACTGATTAAAAAAGAGAAGAAAGAAAGAAAGAAAGAGAGAGAGAGAGAGAGAGAGAGAGAGAGAGAGAGAGAGAGAGAGAGAAAGAAAGAAAGAAAAAGAAAAAAGATGACTATTCCAAAACACTGGTGAAAAGAGTTCTGGTTTCAGATCCAGTTAAATAAAGAACAATGATTGCTAGCTAGTTAAACAACTAAAACGTTACTTAAAAGTTAATGGAATCAATTTTGAAATAGGGACTTGGAGATTTTCCTGTATACTGAAGGCACCCTAGTTGAGTTGTGGTCATGCTAGATTTCCTCTGCAATGTTTTTCTCCTTCTGGTTATATTTCAGACAATTAATAGCGCCTAATGACTCAGGGTTTCAAGTAATTATCACCAACAATTAGACTTTTTTATTAGAATGTGCTTCTCACGTAGGGATTGTGGAAGAGAAGGAAATGTATGAGTATTCATGAAAGTGCCTTTAATAGACTATAAAAAAATCATCAGACTTTAAAATAAAATTCTTTATTTCATCGCTAATTGTAGTTAGAAAAAAATTACCAAAATCATTAAGTACCCTTTAAGAAGTTCAATAGTTCCCCCCTCACTTTTTCTTTCCTCCAGTGTTAGAATGTTTGAGAGAAATCAGAAAGCAAATAGATGCCGTACATTTTAATTCTTTGTAGGGCTTGGCTTATAGGTCTCCCTTTTTTTTCCTGCTAGGTGTGAAAGTATTTCAGTGAAAGTTTCATGGAAACTTTGTAAATAATTAATCCTCTGTTTCTTCGAAAAGTCTGACAATGTAAGGGTAACAATAACAGGCCATAAAACACTCCCCCTAATTGTGCAAGGGCCCATTCTTCCCAGGCAGGGCTCGGGTGGACTGGAATGTGCTGAAGTCACATTCCAACACCTTCTTCTGGCCAGGACAGCCATGCGGGACTCCAAGGGGAATTAAGGAGAATCTTTATCTTTATTTCTGCTCTTATAGAGAAGGACTGGGAAAAAGGAAGAGGGCAGGAAGTGCAGTGGAAAAGGAGATGGGACTGGGAAACAAAGGACATAGGGCAGGACTATGGTCCATACTCATAGGATGAGACAGAGGACCAAAATAAGTCAGGGAAGAGGAAAGAAAAGATCAGGGATAAAAACAGTAAGGCGAAAAGGTGGGACTCACATTCAATGAAAAGGGACAACCTTCAGAAGGTAAACACTGTTCATCCACCAGAAATCTCATCCTCCTCCCACCAAGACAATGCACTTAGAAATAAAAATATACAAGTTCCTGGGCTGGGGATATAGCTCAGTTGGTAGAGTGCTGCCTCACAAGCACAAGGCCCTGGGTTCAATCCCCAGCACCACACACACACACACACACACACACACACACAAAGTACAAATTTCCTTACTAATCTGCTCTAGTGGATGATAGGATGAAAACTTACAAAACTAAACCTTGACAATTTTACTGGGCTCTATTTAGTAAACTCTTTAAAAATGAAGACAGGGCTCCATAAAGAACGCAAACAACAACATAGATAAACAAAAACCAAAATAAAACAAAACCCCAAAATCCAAACATTTAAAAATAATTATTTTTTTCTCTTGCCCAGGCTGGTCTTGAACTTGTGATCCTCTTGCCTCAGCTTCCCAAGGTGCTGGGGTTATAAATGAGCTTCAAAATTTTAAATTTCAAAGAAGCCAATTTATTGTTTCTTTTTTTTTTTTCTTTAATGGGTCTTTGCCTTTTGTATTATATCAAAAAAGTCTTTATTATATCAAAAAAGTCTAGTTCACTAAGATTTTTCTAGAAGTTTTATTTTGAGTTACCTTTTTGGTTATGGTGTAAGATAAGGATCTGAATCAATCATTTTGCATCCCATATCTTTCTAAAAAGGAATTTTTAGAAACCTACCTTCCTTGGGATAATAATTGGGATTCGTGACACCACTTAGGTCATTTGTTTGTTTGTGTTATGATTTGGACACAAAGTGTCCCCTGAACATCTCATGTGTTAGGCAATGCAAGAGTGTTCAGAAGTGACATGATTAGATTATGAGAGCTATAACCTCATTGATCAGTTAATCAATTTGGTGGATTAATAATTCGAGGACTCCTGGGTGGTAACTGTAGGTAGATAAGGTACGGCTGGAGGAAGCAGGTCCCTGGGAGTGTGCCCTTGGGGACTGTACCTTGTTCCTTACTCCGCCCCCACCTCCGCCATGTCCTGGCTGCCATGAGCCATGATGGTCTGCCTCATCTTGGACCCAGAGCAATGGAGTTGGCTGACCATGGACTGGAAGTCTGAAACTGTAAGCACCCTACAATTTTTCCTCCTCTTAAATTGTGTTTCTCAGGAATTTTGGTCACAGTACTGCAAAGCTGGCTAATAGCTTTGTTTTGTTTTGGCAGAACTGGGAGTTGAACCAAGAGGCCGTCTACAACTGAGCTACAGCACCAACCCTTTTTATTTTTTATTTTGAGACAGGGTCTCCCTAAGTTGCACAGGTTGGCCTCAAACTTGTGATCCTCTTCCTGCTTTAGCCTCCTGAGTTACTGGAATTATGGACAAGAGACACCATGCCCAGCTCACTCTGCAGTTAAAAGTACTATGGCGCCTGATATTTTCTTATTTATTCATGTATTTATTTATTTATTTTTGTTATGGGGGAATTGAACCCAGGAGCACTTTAACACTGAACTACATCCCCAGTCCTTTTTATTTTTTGAGACAGGGTTTATGCTAAATTGCTGAGGCTGGCCTCAAACTTGTAATCCCTCTGCCTCAGCCCCCCAAGTCAGTAGGCATGCACGGTGGTGACTGGCTCATTCATTTATTTTTTATTTCTTTTTTGTCTGTCTTTCAATTTGGTCAAAAACTAGAGGAGAATGTGACCTTATCTGAGTACCACTAATAAGATCCTAGACAGAATCTGAAGCTGAATAATATACTATTTTACCTAACAGGTTAAGCAACTGTCCTTGTGACCTTGTGTATTCCATTGCTATTTCCCTAATGACTGGCACATAGTAGGTGATCAATAAATAGTTGAAAAAATATTTGATTAATAGATGAATTGCTGGGCTAGTAAATTGGTTGCCAAAACCAAATCACCTCTGTTGGTGAGTGGGGAGTACAGAACTGAGGTTTTAGAGCAGGAAACTGTAGGTAGTGAGCATAGAGCTGAGAGATGAGGGCTTCCTTTAGGTTAGATTCTCCCCTACAACACGCACAAACACCTCTGTGATCGAGGACCTGTGCTGGCTCCTATAAATGTGTTAACAAAATGCTTTTGGACTACCCCCAGAATATCTGTTTAAGGCAACTTAATACAGTAGTTAAGAACGTAAGGTTTTCTGTTTGTTGGTTTTGAGGTAGGGTCTTGCTCTGCTGACTCCGCTGGCCTTGAATTCCTAGCTGCAAGTGATCTTACTTCCTCAGCCTCTTGAGCAGCTGAGGCTATCTGTGTGTACCATGGCACCTGGCTAAGGACATAAGTTTAAAACTTACGTATTGTTCATTTATTCAACACATATGTTTGTGTCCCTTGCCAAGTATCTGACACTTTGCTAGGACTTGGAGATTGAGATAGACAAAGGCAAGTATTGTCCCTGTCCTGAAGAAATGGTCAGCTCCCAAGCCTCTCACTAACTAGCTGTGTGATCTTGTGACTGTTACATAATCTTTCTGAGCCTGTTTCTTCATTCATTAAATGAAGATGATAAATCATATGATTTTAACAAATAATAAAGTAATTAAATAAAGGAAGGACAATTGCTTAACCTATTAGGTAAAATAGTATATTATTCAGCTTCAGATTCTGTCTAGGATCTTATTAGTGGTACTCAGAGAATTGCTGAGGGACAGGGAATTAATATATCTTAGGCAGGCATACTGGTACATGCCGATAGTCCCAACTGATTTAACTGATTTGGGAGCCTGAAGTGAGAGAGAAGATTGTTTAAGCCCAGAAAGATCATTGAAGCCAGGAGTTCAAGACCCCATTAAAAATATATATATATATATGTGTGTGTGTGTTATTGAAATATAAACATATGTACACATATGTTTATATGTCATATATATATGTTTATATGTCAATAAACATATTTATTTATTTATTGGTACTGGGGATTGAGGCCAGAGGCATTTTTCCACTGAGTTACATCCCTAATCATTTTATTTTTTTATTTCTAGGGTCTTGCTAAATTGCTGAGGGTCTTGCTAAGTGGTTAAGGCTGGCCTTGAACTTGTGATCCTCCTGCCTCAACCTCCTGAGATACTGGGATTACAGGCATGTGACACCTCACCCACTTCTTAAACATCTTTAAACTTGTTTATTATAAAGACAGTAAATGCACTAGGTAAAAAGCAAATTCAAACAGTAGTGTAGAAGCATACACAATAAAAAGTACAAATCCCATTCATACCCACACACACCCAGCTCATTCCTCAGAAGTGATCGCTATAAACAATTCTTGTTTTCCCTTCCAGAAAGATTTTATGCATAGAAACCCCATGCTGGCACACATTGTAATCCCAGTGGCTTGGGAGGCTGAGGCAGGAGGATTGAGAGTTGAAAGCCAGCCTCAGTTATTTAGCAAGCCCCTGTCTCTAAATCAAATATTAAAAAGGGCTGGGGATGTGGTTCAGTGATTAAGCACCCCTGGGTTCAATCCCTGGTACCAAAAAAAGACTGTGTGCCTAGAAAAGTGTACCCTGTGTTTGCATATCCTTAGAAGACAAGCGAGTACATTCAGATGACCAATTATCACGGGCACTGACACTTAATAACATGTACTGTCCAGGAGCTACGTTGTTATTATTCAGAATATTTTAAAATATTCTCAACAGTAAAAAGAACAACAAACCCTCTCAAACATTTGAGAACGTCTGTGGGCTCTGCACAGTCTTCCCTCCCACCCCCGCAGTCTCAGCTCAGCCCCATGGCTTCCAGCAGCCAGGGGCTGGCACCTGCCCACCCACAATCTCTTGGCCTGTGGCTGGCTGTGGTCAAACCAGCAGCAGAAAGTGAGTGTGGGGGTGGGGGAAGCAAAGAAGGAAGAGAAAACAGAATTTCCATGAGTAGTTGAGAAAGAGCAGTGAGAGCAACATCAGGGCTGGGATGCAGCTCAGTGGAAGGGTACTTACCACGCATGTTCAAGGCCCTGGGTTCCATTCTCAGTACCTAAAAAAAAAAAAAGTAAAATCAAATGAACACAGAAAGCAATAGTGCTCCGAAGTGTTTTACGACATGCATTTGCATAGGAGGTATCAAGGAGGAATGTTCTGCGAGCCTTGAAAAGACAGTGGGTGCAGGAACACCCAGGCTCTTAAAGTGCTAGAACCAGCTGTATCTGAAAGCACAATTTGTGGGTGTGGAAAGTAAGAGAGGCCTTGCAGTGTTGGGGGGACAAACCTGCTCCCTAGAAATGCAGTGGTGGTTGTAGGGCTGCAGGAGTGGAGAGAAGCTCTGAGAAGTGATATGGTGACATTGGGCCCAGTGCCAGATGATGACCCAGGGAACACTCTGTCTCTCCTTGCTGAATACTAGACCCCACTTCTTCCATTTTCCACCTGCTGCTTCTTCTCCCACCCTAGGGATCTTATCCCACTAACTTTACTTCACTTCTTTTTTCTTTTTTTGGCACCAGAATTGAACCCAGAGATGCTTAACCACTGGGCCATATTACTAGTTCTTTTTATTTTTTACTTTGAGGTGCACCCTCATTAAATTGCTTAGGGCCTCCCTAAGTAGCTGAGGTTGGTCTCAAACTTGCAATCCTCCGGTCTCAGCCTCCTCAGTCGCTGGGATTACAGGTGTGCACTACTGTGCCTGGCTTTACCTTACTTCTGTGTGAGACTTTAGCTGGAGCTCAGTCCCCACCAAGGCTCTGAGTGACTGACATCTTCCCCTGACCACACATGCTTTTCAGCGATTAGATGTTAAACAAATCAAATCTGGGGTAATCTTTCTGATGTCAGGAAGATGAAGAAAAGATCTTTCGTCTTTTTCTCTTTCCACTGGTTACTCATTTAACCTTGGATCTCTGGGGTATTTCTATTTTCACCTGTGCCAGAAAATAAGATTACAGAACGGTTTGGAGCTTCTAAATTGGGCTGTTTCAGGGGCCAGCCCCTCAGTCTGCAGGCTGGCATAGGGCACTCACCCAAGAAAGCAGAATCTCTCCGTGGGTAGGGCTTCCTAGACAGAAAGCTTTACCGTACTTCTAAGCAGGGGAAGCTCGGGCCAAGATTATATTGGGAAAGTAATAAAATTAAGGGCAATAAAACCAGATAAACCACCTCATTAGCAGCAGTTTACTGGTAAAGCCACTTCAAGAACAAGAGGTAAGAGGAAAGATTCAAATTCTTTGTCAAGTTGGGCATGGTGGTGCAAGCCTGTTAATCCCAGCAATTTGGGAGCCTGAGGCAAGAGGATCACAAGTTTGTGGCCAGCCTCAGCAAAACAGTGAGACCTCACTTCAAAATTAAATATTAAAGTTCTTCCATTAATTACGAAGAGGGAAATGAGAGGGGGAGGGGGTGGAGGTATGAAAAATGGAGGACTGAGACAGACATCATTACCCTGTGTACATGTGTGATTACATGGATAGTATGAATCTACAACATGCACAACCATAGAAATGAAAAGTTGTACCCCATATGTGTACAATGAATCAAAATGCAGTCTGTAAAAAATAAAAAAATAAAAAATAAATTAGAAAAATTAAATATTAAAAAGGTCTGGGAGTGTAGCTCTTTGGTAGAGCACCCCAATACCTAAACAAACAAAAACAAAACAACAACACAAATGAAACAACTTTGTCAAATTCTTTCATATAGAGTCACGTGTACCTTAATGATCGGGACACTTTTGACAAATGCTTCATTAGGCGATTTGGTCACTATGAGGACATTTACAAACCTAAATGGTATAACCCACTATACATGTCACCTGGGCCATATGGTGTAGCCACAGCTGCTTCCATGATCTTTTGTTGACTGAAACGTCATTAGAAGGCATTTTACTGTGGTCTCCTCTGCAAGGGGAACATTCTTTTCAGGATTTGGTAAGAGTAAAGTAGCAGCTCAGAGGAGTCTCTGGAATTCTGACCCCTCACTTGATTGCTTCTGAAATTACCACTAAATTGCACAACTTTCATGGAACTGAGAGAGTGGAAGTCATGCACCTGTCGAGACTCAACTCGTCACTGAGCACTGATCTACACAAGAAAAGAATCAGACTCATTTTGTGAGGATGGAAACATTTTCTTAACATATACATCATGGTGATGTGTTGGAGGCCAGGGGTGCAACATGCACGAGGCCCTGGGTTCAATCCCCATTCAACCAAAAAAAAGTTATAATCATATATTGCTTTATTTTATTTTATTGCTACTAGGGATTGAACCCAAGGGTGCTTAAGCACTGAGCCATATCCCCAACCCCTTGTTTATTTTTTATTTTGAGACAGGGTCTTGCTAAGTTGCTGAGGCTGGCTTTGAACCTGCCTTCCTCCTGCTTCGGCCTGCTGAGCTGCTGGGATTATAGGTGTGCACCACCATGTCTGGCAATATACTGCTTTTAAAGAATTAAGGAGGAAAAACTTGAAAGATCAATCAGATCCTCAAAATTGCCTGTGATGCACATACCCCTGCCTGAGAACCTGTACCTACACTCACATACACAGGTAAAATAACTGCATTAGAATGAGCTTCTAAGTATGTTTTATTTTTATTTTCTGTCTTATATTTTAGTAGCCAATTGTGTGTGTGTGTGTGTGTGTGCGCGCGTGCATGTGTGTATGCGTGTGTTACTAGGATTGCAGGAGTAACTACCATTGAGCTACATGCCAACCTTTTAATCTTATTGGAGATAGGGTCTCATTCAAGCTAAGGCTGGCCTCAAACTTGTTAGCCTCCTGCCTCAGCCTTCTGATTTGCTGGGATTACAGGTGCAACACTGTGCCTCACAGGAATCAATGTTTGAAATTGGGAAATCAATGCAACAATTCTAGACTTATAGAAAATGAATCAGTGCTGGGTGTGGTGGCACACACCTGTCATTTCAGCAGCTCAGGAGGCTGAGGCAGAAGGATCACAAGTTCAAGGCCAGCCTCAGCAATTTATCAAGACTCTGTCTTAAAACAAAATTTAAAAAGTGGGGAGCTGTGAGTGCAGCTCAGTGGTAGAGTCTTTGCCTGGCATGCTCTGGGTTCGATTTCTGTACTGCAAAAGAGAAATAAATCAGTAAAGGAATTCACAGGTCTCATCCCTAACTAGCATCAAGAAGCCGCTGCTTGCCTGGACCCCAGTTCCTCTCAAGTCCCAGAATGGACAACCAGGAGCCAGGGTCAGCCTGGCATATGCCTGCCACTTTCCAACACTGCAACCCTGTCCACCCCTCCCTCCCTTAATATACACCCTGGATCAGCAGGCTGGCCTAGAGGAGAGGACGGCAAGGTCCCTGGTATGGCAGGGAATCACAGCCACATCCCAACCTGCTCAAAATCTCAAATTAGTAAAGGAAAACAGAAGGAAGATTGGCATTTCCGCCCGCCTCCCTCCCGCAATATCCCAGACAGCAGCATCGCATTCCTCATTAGTTGCACTGTGATTCTGACGTGCCACTCCAGCTCCCAGGGACTCCACCAGCCTTGGATGACTACTACAAAGGACAAAAAGACCAGGGGGAGAAGACAGGCATTTGCCCCACTATATGCTCAAAATCAGCCAGCCAATATGCTATCCCCAACCCGGGATGCCAGGGTCCCTCTCCCTCCAGAACATCTATGGCTGGGAACCAACAATCCTCCTGCCAGAGAGAAGTTAGTTCTAGGAGGATGTTTCTTCCCTAGTCTGAGAGGAAGAATGGCCTATAAGGCCTGGGACAGCTACACTGGCTCCTTGGCTTCAAAGAAGCTCTGCAGGATGCTGAGGGCCCAAGGATGAGGCGTTGCACTCTAGTGTCCACTGCTCTTTGTTCTCACTGGTCAGCCAGAAGAGCTCCTCTTGCTACCATGACTGGGTCCTGCTCTTTCTGGATCAGTTCCACTTTTTCCACCAGTTGTTGCACTTGTAGCCACAACTCACCTAGGTTGTCTTGGGCAGCAAAATCTGCATGTTCCTGGCACGTTCATCCACATGGATGTCCAGCTGGATTCTCAGTGTGCCTCCAGTGAAAAGGGAGAACTTGGAGTAAAGACAGATCAGGTGCTCCCCAGGGGTATGGGAGGGAAAGTGAGCCTGCCCTCAGAGCCGTATAGCATAGCCAGCATGACCTTGTCCTCTGGATTCTTCACCTCCCTGAACATGCCAAGCCTGGGACTTCTCCTAATGCTTGTCATACAGCCATGTTGGTAGCCATGGAAAGCACTTCTCTGTCTCCCAAATAATGGAATAGAGCATGCATCTGATAGCTGCAAGCCAGAGAGACAGCAGGAGGGCCCACATCACTCTGCTTGGCCCTATGCTGGATCAGGGTGAAGACCCATTTGTTCTACAGCCATATTGTCCCACCTCTATTGTTTAATTTTTTGGTACTGGGGATTAAACCTAGGAGCGCTTTACCACTGAGCTATATCCTCAGCCCTTTTTGTTTTTTACTTTGTGCTGAGGGTTTCACAAAGTTGCTGAGGATGGCCTCAAACTTCTGATCCTCCTGCCTCAACCTCCTGAGTTGTTGAAAATACAGGCATGTGCTACTGTGCCTGGTTCCCACCTGTTTTTAAACATTAGCAATACCTTTCTATAAATAAATACTGGTCCTTGTCAGTTTTATTTCCACATGGTACAAACTTCCCTAAATATCATTTGGGGGCTGAGTCTAAATATGAAATAAAACACCTTCCTAACACCTGTAAACTGCTTTTGTCAGCTAAGAAGAAACATGCAGGACTCCATGGCTGTGTCTCGGGAGGTGGAGTGGTGATGGTGTGGGCTCCCAGCCCCCTTAGAACACATCATGCTGGTGAACCACTGATTGGTGACACACTGCCAGGATGGCTCTCATCCAGTTCCCAGGACAAGTTCAGTCAGCACCAGGGAATGGCCAGGAAAGGACTAGCCAGATGCACAAATTTCTGCCGTTGTAAGGATCCTAAGAATCTGGAGATTATTCTTTTTTAAAAATTAAATATATTCAATTTGGTACTAGGGATTGACCCTGTAGGCACTTTGCCACTGAGCTACAATCCCAGCTCTTTCTATCTTTTATTTGGAGATAGGGTCTTGCTAAGTTGCTTAGGGTCTTGCTAAATCCCTGAGACTGGTCTCCAAACTTGCAATCTTCCTGCCTCAGTCCTCCTCACTGGGATTACAGGCGTGCACCTCTGTGCCAACAAAGTAAATTTATTTTACATAAAAATTTATGCACATTTATGAAATACCATGTGATGTTTTGGTATAAGCATACATTGCATAGTGTTTTTTAATTTTTACTTTTGTTTATATATATAAATTTATATATACATATATATATTTTAATTTATATATATTTTTAATTTTTTATTTTTATATAATTTTATATATATTTTTTTAATTTTTACTTTTGTTTATATATACAAATTTATATATCTATATCTATATCTATATATATATATATTTGTTGTTGTTGAAGACTGGCATAATACCTTCATTTTATTTACTTCTTTTTATGTGGTGCTGAGGATCAAACCCAGGCTTCACACACGCTAGGCAAGCATTCTACCACTGAGCCACAACCACAGCCCTGTTTGCAGATCTTAATTGGCTTTATTTGTGATTCTAGAATCCAGCAGCAAAAATGGCTAAGAATGCCTCTCATTATCAAGTTAAACATACCTATCTCCTTGAACATTCAGCATCTCTTTATTTTGCTTGTTTTGTAGTACTGGGGACTGAACCCAGGGTTACTCTACCACTGCACTATGTACCCAGATCTTTTAATTTTTTTTTTATTTTAATTTTGAGACTGAGTCTTGCAAAATTGCCCAGGCTGGCCTTGAACTTGTCATCTTCCTACTGCAGCCTCCCAAGTGGCAGGGATTACAGATGTACACTACTGCACTTAGCTATCATCTCTTCATAGTAAAAATATTAAAAATACTTTCTTTTGCTCTTCTGAAATATGCAATATGTTATTATTACCTATTGCCAACCTGCTGTGTAATAGTATGCCAGAACTTCCTACTGCTAACTAGGACTTAGTGCCCATTGGTTAATCTTTGCCCATTCCTCCCTCTCCACTACTCCCAGTCTCTGGCCTCCACCATTATACTCTCAACTTACTGTGAGGTCAACTTTTTTCCATCCCACATGTCAGTCAGGATGATATGGTGTGTGTCTTTCTGTGCCTGGCTTCTTTCACTTAACATTGATGATCCCCAGTTTCATCCATTTTTTTTATGGGTGAATAGTACTGTGTAGTATTCTGCTATGTATTTGTACAACATTTTCTTTATCCCTCCATCAGGCTATAGACACACTTAGATTGTTCCCAGGGAATACTCTCCATACCTCCCCTTTCCCTCTCTTCTAGGTCCACTCAATCATCAACAGCTCTCCAATCTTTTCACTCTCTTTAATTTATCACCACTTTCCTATGCCAAGCTACCTAGATTATTACAAAATATTTCCAACTGGGAAAACTCCCTTCACTTTTGCTCCCTTCCAATCAAGTCCCCATACGAAGGCCACGCTGATTAAAAATCAAGCCCCTATTTGAACTACCTTTGCTCTCCCTATCGTACTCCAATGGCTCCCAGCTGCTCTTCGATTGAAGATCAAAACCCCCACCATGCTTAAAGGCCATGAATGAGCCTGTCCCTGCCCAACTCTCCAGCCTCGTTCTACGCTTCACATCACCATTCCCTATTCCCTCCACTCCACTGACCTGCTCAGGGCTCCTCATGTTTCAGGAGATTTGAGGACAGAGAAGACTCAAACCTGAACTCTCCCCAAAGGTCCTCAGGCAATTCTGAACCACGACTATGGTTTCTAGCCATCTAACTAAGTTGGAGTCAATTTGAAACTTGTACCTGAGGCTCCCTAGATAAATTCAGTTGCAGGCATCAGGGTTTGACTTAGGTTTATAGAAAAGGCCAGGAAAGTCCCCAGGTAGCAAGCCACAGGCAGGCTTCATAGAAGAGCAGTTTGCTGCTGTATCTTCAGCTATTCAAAAAGAGATGCAAAGGTGAATTACACACAAACCACGGAGAAAATGCTTTCTGACATTCTATAAAATCTAAATCTAGCTAAAATAAGCCAGCGTGAGGCTGAGGACGAATTCACAAAAGCTCAGGAACATTATCTTAGATGAAGCAGATGGTTCCTGCATACCCAAAAACTCAGCTGAAAACATGTCTTTCTCTGGAGGATAGAACTTCACATTTGCAGATTCTGTTTAGTCCTGCTATCACAGAGCTTGCTAAATGGATTTGGATGGGTAGCGGGTCAAATCCTGTTCCAGAAACAAGACAACTAGAAGGGCTAAGCTTCATCCACAGGATATGGCCACTCTCTTCCAATGCCGTTACGGAGAGATTCCAGCATGTTGTCAAGTTCCCTTTTCTGCAAATATCTCATGAATTGCATGTTAGAAGCAGGATTCATTTTATTTGTCACTGCTATTTATAGCACATACTGAGTCCTCAGCCAGCTGTGGGAGGATATGGCTACAGTTTAGATTCCCATCGAGTTGTGTGTGACAGTATCTGGCATCCTTTCAATGACTGTAGTCATAATTCCCAACATTTCTTGGAGAGTAGAGCAGAGAAGGAAATAAATCAACGTTTAGTGTCAGGATCTCACACCCTCTCTAATGTTTTTTGGATGCGAATGAGGCAGTAACTGTATAATTAACCTGGATCTTTCCTCTCTACAGCTAGATGATGACTTTATCAAGAGTATTATCTATAACACACAAGAATTATTTAATTAAAAATGAGAGCTTAACAGACTAGACAAAAATCCTCTGAAAATAATGATTATTTGGGGTGGGGGGTGTTTTCAGTGGTATGTACTTAAGCACACACAAAGGCTTTGGGTTCAATCCCCAGCATTTCCCTTTCCAAAAAATTAATTTTATATAGGTAGTATATGCAAGAGGACCCAAACTGAAAATGTTCGAAAGAACTTGAGACTATTATGTTAAGCAAAATAAGCCAAACTCAAAAGGTCTAGGGTCACATGTGTTCTCTCATATGTATAAGTTAGAAAAGAAGAAAAGAGAGATGTGTGTTGAGGTGGTGGTGGGGGTCTCATAAAATTGAAGGGAGATCAGTAGAGCAAAGGAATCAGGACGGAGGAGGAGAGGAAAAGGAGAAATATTTGGGAATGATATTGGCCAAATTATATGTTATACTGTGTGCATATATGAATCTATAATAACAAATCCCACCATTATGTACAATGATAATGTACCAATAAAAAATTTGGAAAAAAATGTTCAAAAGAACTAATGGTGAAAAATATGTCTGACTACCAACCCCACACCTCAGTCCAGCTCTTCTCCCTGGAGGCAAACACAGTGGTCAGTTTTATATTAATCTGTCTAGGGGTGTGTGTGTTTGGGTGTGAGTGTGTCTGGGAATTGAACCCAGGTCCTCATACATATTGAACAAGTACTCTACCCCAACCCTTTTTATCTTTAAAATTTTTTTGTTTTAATTAGTTAAATAAGACAGTAGAATGCACTTTGATATATCTTATATAATGGAGTATAATTTCTCATCCTTCTGGTTATATATGATGTAGAATCCCACTGGTGGCATAGTTATATATACACACATAGGGTAATAATGTCTGATTCATCCTTCTTTCCTTCCTATCTCCATACCTCCTCCCCTCCCTTCACTCCCCTCTTTGGAATCTAAGGCACCTCTACTCTACCCTAGTTGCCCACCTCCCTGCATTGTGAATTAGCACCCTCACATCAGAGAAAACATTTGGCCTTTGTTTTTTGGGGATTGGCTTATTTCACTTAGCATGATATTCTCAAGCTCCATTCATTTGCTGGCAAATGCCATAATTCCATCCTTCTTTAAGGCTGAGTAATATTCTATCATATAGATATGCCACATTTTTTAAATCCATTCATCTGTCGCTTTCAACCAAGGTTGGTTCCATAGTTAAGCTATTGTGAATGGAGCTGCTATAAACATTGATGTGGCTGCGTCATTGTAATATGCTGATTTTAAGTCCTTTGGGTATAAACTGAGAAATGGGATAGCTGGGTCAAATGGCAGTTCTATTCCAAGTTTTATGAGGAATCTCCATACCACTTAATATAATGGTTGCACCAATTTGCATTCCCACCGGCAATGTATGAGTGCACCTTTTCCCCCACATCCTCACCAACATTAATTGTTGTTTGTATTCTTGATGATTGCCATTTTGACCGGGGTGAGATGAAATCTTAGAGTAGTTTTGATTTGCATTTGTCTAATTGCTAAAGATATTGAACATTTTTTCATATACTTATTGATGGATTATATTTCTTCTTCTGTGAAGTGTCTGTTCAGTTTCTTAGCCCATTTATTGATTGGGCCCTTTTTTATCTTTTGAGATAGAGTCTCACTAGGTTGCCCAGGTTGGTCTTCAACTTATGATCTTGCCTCAGCCTCATGAGTAGCTGGGATTACAAGTGTGTGCCACCATGCCCAGGGGGAAAATTCTTGATCTTAGTGTTATGTCATTAATAAAACAGAATTAATCAATACATAGATTGCACACGTTAGATGTGTTAGGAGAGAGTTTACTGAGAAGGGTGGGAAGGTGTGGTAAACATCTATACTTTAATGAATGGATGTGCAACAATGTACTAGTAGGCAGATTAGAAAATGGCAGCAAAGTTAATAAAGTGCTGCCGAAGGACAGGGGGCAAAACCCATTCAAATTTACTTTTATGAAAAGAGCATTCTTGGTAAAGGGCCAATGTAAAATTGTGGCAAGTTTATGTGAATTTTTAAAAATACAATTTCAAGTGTGAAAATTAATTATATGTATAATTAATCAAAACTATCTTAATAGTAATTAATGTTTTATGTATCCCATTTCAATCTTTATTTTCCTCCTAAGACTGATATGCTTTTCTTAATTGAGCTCTATAATGGAAACCACGTAGAGGCTCCTGAATACGTATTACTAGATGGTAAACCGTTAATAGTAAAGACTGTAGGTCCTCAGAATCAAACCATGGTTACTTTAATAAAGTTCTTCAAAATACTGGGGTATAAGAAGATTGAATTATATTGCTATATTATATATTGTGTGCATGTATGAATATGTAGCAACAAATCCCATCCGTATGTACAACTATAATTCACCAATAAAATTTTGAAAAAATAAATTTGATTGAAAAAAAAAAGTTCTTCAAAACATATTTAAAGTTCTTGGTTTGGATCTGGAATATCTCCCAAAGGCCCATGGGTTCAAGGTTTGATCTCTAGGATGGTGGTATTAGGAGGTGACCGGGCCTTTAGGATGTGGGGCCTGGTAGATATTTCAGGTTATTGAGCATTTGTTCTTGAAGGGGAGTGTGGGACTGTTTTCTTCCTTTTTCTTTTACACCGACCCATGAAGTAAACAGGCTTCCTCTGCCATGCATTCCCACCATCACTTATTGCTTTGTCTTAGGCCTAAAGCAATGAGGCCAAAAGGTCATGGACTAAAACCTCCACAACTATGAGCCAAAATAAATCTTTTCTCTTTATAAGTTGTCTATCTCAGGTAGTCTGTTATAGCAATGGTAAGCTAATATAGTGGTAAGCTAATATAGTGCACTAATTAATTTTAAACAGCCTTACAAGCTGGGGGTATAGCTTAGTGGCAGAGTATATACTTAGCATGTAAAAGGCACTGGGTTCAAACCCCAGCAGCAAAAATAAACACAAAAATAAAATAACTTTATGAGATGGTCACTATTTTTACTCTGGCATTGGAGTACAATTGTATCATTTAGTTAGTGCGCTGAGGGTCACATGCAGAATAGCTCTCAATCTGTTGCTGACCTCTTCATTAAGTCACATTTTATAGTTACACTGGGTTCTGATAATGACTGGCATTTTTTCCTGGCTGGCTCTGACAGGTCCCAGGCCATGGTGCCAAAGGATTGTCTCTCATCATGTACTGCCTCTTGCATCACAGATTCTTCTCCAGCAGATTTGGCTCCATCTTATTTCATTACTGCCAGAAGCATTTATCCAGTCATACATTGCCCTTGATGCCATAGGAGCTAATCCTTGTGGGTCTTTTTCCAAACACTACAGTTCTTCAAATGGTGTTCTGAAAGAGAATACCGCAGGGGGCCTCCTCTTGGCTCCTATCCTATGAGTCTTCTGGAGGCACAGGATGGGGAAGCAGTAAGGGAAAGAGGGGAAGCTGGATAAGGCCTAGGCGTTAGCACAGGTTCTGGAATTAGACAAACTTGGCTTTGTATTAGGCTCTGTTCCTAGGGGGATCACAGCGTAGGCAAGAGGGACCAGCCAATGCCAGTCGTGCAGAAAGGAGACTGGTGTGGGCTGGGGTATCCATGGAAAACCATGTGGGGAGGGAGGAGGAACCTCAACCTTGGGATAAATAAACTTTGGACAGATAGAAGGAAGCACATAAGGTATTCCAGGCTGGAGAGGGCATCATGAGCCAAGGTTTGAAGTTAGGAATGAGTATAGATGTAAATAAAATAAGTTATAAAATGATCTAGTACTGGATGCGGTTCAGTGGTAGAGTTCTTGCCTAGCACGTGTGAAGCCCTGGGTTCAACCCCCAGCATTGAATAAAGAAGTGACTCTAAAACATTTATATACATACATACACACACGCACACACACACACACACACACATAATGTAATGTAATATAATATGATATGATATAAGGAGAAAATTGGACAAGGGAGCCAAACTGAGGAACAATGAGAAGTTTAATTTTGGATACATGAATTAGGATTTCCTGTGAAATGTTCAAATAGAGGTGTTGAAAGAAAAATCAGAGTCAAGAGCTGGAAATTTGCATAAGAAATTGTCTGAGAAAGATCTGTGCCTTAATGTAAAGGGCTTAGAGAGAAGAAAAGAGGATATAAATGCTTGTTGAAAGAAAGGGAGGAAAGAAGGAAAGGCAAAGAGAGAAAGAAAAGGGAAACAGATGGATATGTGAACCAATAGTGGAAAGAATAAAATCATGCTAATTGGTATCACAGAAGCCCAGGGAAGAGAGAATTTAAAGAAAGGAAAAGTTGTCAATAGAGTCAAATATGCCAGGATGCCAGAGGTTATTACAGCTGGTAACAAGGTCACTGGACATGATGCAATTTGAAGTGCATATTTTTAGTTGAAGGACAGAGGTAGTTATTTGCTGATTGAAGAGGGTCCAAAAGTGAAGGTGTGATTAGAATATGGAGACAGCTAAAATACCTTTAAATCCTTTTAAAAATAAGAATGCAAGATAAGACAAAGATGCCCAATATGATTTCTGTTACTTTCATTGGTTTGAAACCTCTAACCCAATGCATAAATACAAGAGAAAGAAAGAAGTATGGGGCTGTAATGTAGCTCAGTGGTAGAGTGCTTGCCTTGTGTGCAAAGGGCCTGGGTTAGGTCCCTAGCACCACACAACACACACACACACACACACACACACACACACACACACACACACAGTAGCTCAGGGCAAACTTTTACTCTTTTGTAAAACAGAGTGACTCAGAGCTAGGCATAGCCTGAAAACTGCTGTTCTACACAGCATGGAGTAATTCAGGCAGGGCACAGCCTGATCTTCACAACCGCACAAGGAAATAGATGTGAATTTTCAAGAAAAACTGAAGAACGTCTAATAACTTTTCTTCTTTTCTTTCTTTCTTTCTTTTTTTCTTTCTTTTTTTTTTTGTGGTACTGGGAATTAAACCCAGGGCCTTGTGCTCTGCCACTGAATTAGATCCCATCCCATTTTAAAATTTTATTTTGAAATGAGGTCTAAGTTGCCCAGACCTCAAACTTGCAATCCTCCTGCCTCAGTCTTCCAAATAGCTGGATTACAGGCATGAGCCACCGCACCCAGCTCTAATAATTCTTAAAGACCACATTGACATAAACCACATGGTAATGTTAGAGGTTTGTAAGCTTTTTTGGATCCCACCATGGGACAACCTGGGAGGATCACTTGCAATTAATCAAGTTATGCTCAATGACCTGATGATATGTTGATATAATTCCTATTGCTATAGAGCAGAACTGTACTTTATAACAGTATTTAGCACTGTAGACTTTTAGTCTATCTAATGTGTACCTTTCCTGTGTAAGTTCCTCAAAGGTATTCACATTTGTATTCTCCTGCACCTACTGTAATGCTCAGCACATGGCAGGTACTCAAAAATGTTTGGAGTTGACCTTGTTTGGCATCCAAATAATTCAGTGAAGTCAAATTTTAAAAAAAATGAGCCAGGAGTGGTGGCATACTCCTATAATCCCAGCAGTTCAGGAGGCTGAGGCAGGAGGATCTCAAGTTGAAAGCCAGCCTCAGAAACTTAGCGAGGTCCTAAAGCAACTCAGTGAGACCCTGTCTCTAAATAAAATATTAAAAAGGGTTGGGGTTGTGGCTGAGTGGTTAAGCACACTGGGTTCAATTCCTATTACCAAAATAATAACGATAATAATAAATACAAATATAATGGAATTACAAATTAATGACACTTACATGCTGACACTATGCTAAGCATGTCAGAGAACATCTCACTTCTTTCTTTCCTACACTTCAAGATGTTGGCACTATGATGAATTATAGCTCCCAGTATATTGATGGGAAATAGGATCATAGGAAGTTAAATGGTTTGACCTCAGTCTATGAGAGAAAATGCAGAGCTGGGAGGCCTGCGTCCTCCAATAATAAAGTCAAGGTTTTTTCTACTACTTTTTGCTTTTTATAAAATCAGATTTTGTCTTCATATTTGCAACCTTTTCTTCATTCAGTTGGGAAAAAAAACTGAAGCATCTTAAAATAAAGGAGTCTAAAATATGCAATAAATCCACTCTGAGCAGAGACTGTTTAGTACCAAAGTTAGCAACCCAAACAAAAATGTTAGACTTGGGGGGCTGAATTTCCAGATCATGACATTTAGGGAAGAAAGGGTTTGATTCCTGTTTCAACCAGTTCATGGCAGAGACTGCTCAGCCTAACATCACATCTTTACAAAATGCTACCAAATTTATCTCTTTATCTAAAGTGTTGGAGGCCATCTTGTCACTAAGTTGGGCGCAGAGGAAGCAGATTCAGCCACATCAAGTGAATCATGCCTTTGTTCTCCAGGCTTTCTTGGTTCTTTAGATCATTTATTACCCTTCTAGTAGAAATTCAGGGTGAGTATAGATATGCATCTGCACCTCTGTTCAGAAGCCTTGAAGGGCAGGGCTGTGGGCCTGCTGTGACCCTCCGCTCTGCCACATTCGGCTTGCTGATGTGCTGGGCCCTCAAGCTTGCTGGCTCACCCAAGAACATCCAGGGTGAGTGGCATCCCCAGCCCTGCCTTCCTGCCCTTCCTTACAGTTGTCAACGATGGGCATGGAGCAAAGGCAGGTTTGCTGGGAGATCAGCCAGGTGGAGCACATCTAGCAGGGGAGCACATTTGGGGGAACCACAAGCCAGAGCACCACTTGGCTAGGGCAGCAGGGAAGACTTTTATATCCACACCACAGAGCACAAGCAAGCGACAGGTTAACCACCAGAATGGCCATGGCAGGTGAGAAGCAGTGGGTAGAATAAAAGCAGAGAAGGGAGAGAGAACTGGAGGGCTTGGCAATCCCCACCTTTACTTTCTAAAGCCCTGGGTTGATGGCAGACAGCTGACTGGTTCCTTGTATGGCAGACACCTGGCCACTTCCCACCATGGGACCTAGGTATTACTTAAGACACTTGTCTGTTTAGGACCTTTCAATTCCTAAAATAAGCAGTGGCAGGAACCCAAATAATGTATTTTATTCCTAGGGTATCCAAATCCCATATAATACGCATATTTGTTTTCTGTTGCTATTGTAACAAATTACCACAAACTGAATGGTTTAAATTAGGACAAAGTATTAGCTTACAGTTCTGGAGGTCAAAAGTGAGTCCACTGGGCGGCATTCTTTCCGAAGGTTCTAGGGCAGAATCTGTTTCCTTGCATTTTCCAGTTTCTAGAGGCCATCTACTTTTCTTGGCTCATGCCCCTTCTTCCATCTTCAAATCCAGCAGCTTAGCATCTTCCTCATCCTTTTTTATCATTCTTTTTGTTTATAGGGTTCAACTATGTTGTCCAGCCTGATCTGGAACTCCTGGGAAAAGTGCTCCTCCTGCCTCAGCTTCCTGAGGAGTTGGGACTGCAGATGGAGCCTCCTTCCCTTTTGAGCTCCTGCCTCCTCCTTTTTCCTTCCTTCCTTCCTTCCTTCCTTCCTTCCTTCCTTCCTTCCTTCCTTCCTTCCTTCCTTCCTTCCTTCCCTCTTTGGTACTGGAGATTGAACCTAGAGGCACTTAACCACTGAACCACATCCCCAGTCCTTTTTGTTTTTTATTATTTTGAGATAGGATCTTGCTAAATTACTTAGGGTCTCACTAAGTTGCTGAGGCTGACCTCAAACTTGCAATCCTCCTGCCTCAGCTTCCCGAGCAGCTGGGATTACAGGTGTGCACCACCTTGCCTGGCTCTTTCTATATTGCTTTCTGTTTTCCTGTACCGAGACTTAAACACAGGGCACCTGGTCATTGAACTACATCCCCAGCCCTTTGTACTTTTTATTTTTAGATGGGGGTCTCCTTAGGTTGCCCAGGCTGGCCTCAAACGTGGAACCCTCCTGTCTTAGTCTCCATAGCTGCTGGGATTACAGATATGCACCACCACACCCAGTAAGGGAAAAATCTTTGAAGTAGGAACTATGGTCACATATGAGTCCTCCTTTCTGTCTTCACTGCCTTTTCCTCATACTCTTCTCTGTTAATCTAAATAATATTTGTCATTTGTGCAGCATTTAGCCTGTGTCAGACACTGTTCTAAGCATTTTACATACAGGGTATTACTTTCTTTGGGCTCCCCTCTGACTTGATTATCTGTGCTTTGGGTGTCAATTCTCAGTTCATCTGAGGAAATTTTCCTTTTCACGATTAGTGCCCTACAACAAATAGACCGGTGAGTTAGAAAACATCAAATGGCAAAGCTTGGACTCCACAGCACAGCATTGTTGTTTTGGCAACCAGAGGTGTGGTGTTTGCTGTGCCATATTGGTCACTGCTGAACCATGAGCTTGCAGACAATAAAACAGAGCTTAAGAACACTGGGTTTGGGGCTGGAGTTGTGGCTCAGTGGTGGAGTGCTTGCCTGGCATGTGTGGGACCCTGGGTTCGATCCTCAGCACCACATAAAATTAAAGAAATAAAATAAAGATATTGTGTCTATCTACAACTAAAAAAATATTAAAAAAAAAAAAGAACACTGGGTTCAAGGCAGGCACAGTGGTGCACACCTGTAATCCCAGCAGCTTGGGAGCCTCAGGCAGGAGAATCATAAGTTTGAGACCAGCCTCAGCAACTTAGTGAGGTCCTAAGCAATTTAATTAGACTCTGTCTCTAAATAAAATGTAAAAAAGGGCTGAGGATGTGGCTCAGTGGTTAAGTGCCTCAGTGGTTCAATCCCCACTACCAAAACAAAAACAACCACAACAAAAAAATTGGGTTCAAAATTAGGTGTGAAATCCTAGCTGGGTCACTCATATCTATGTGACTGAAGCCAAATTAATTTTCATTAAATCTTTGTTACTTCTTGTGAAGACTAAATGGCATGATGTGAAGTGACTAACAAAGTAAGAACTCCAGAAATATGACTTACCCTTTGCAGTTGTCTATTCTTCCTTACTGGGTGTCACTTCCCTCTAGACAGCTCCTGAAGCTGAAGAGCTGGAGACTTATTGATAGGTGTGTATATGAGCGGCAAACAGCATGTCATTTGATCCTTACACTAACTGTGTCAAATGACTGGCATTGCTATCCTCCTTCATAGATTGAGGAAGCCAAATTTAAGTAATTTTTCCAAGGTTACACAGCATGTGACGGAGCCAGACGGAGTATGAATGTTTGATTCCACATTCCACACCATTAAGAGCACCATTCAGATTTTGCGTATTTTGCCAGGATGCAGTTTCTAGATTCCAGGCGTCATAGATATTAATAAAGAATATAATGTCATGGCGTTTGTTATACACTACCTAGTCACTTGACAGTTCTCCCTCTGGATGTGGAACTTTCTCCTTCCACTGCATTATCTGTGAACATAGAACTTTCAGAGCAATAAATCACTCTGGTTTCCCTTCACCCCTATTGACCCACAGAGGCCTGTTTCACACTCCGTGAATGCAGTGTATATCAGCCAGCTTGTAAGAAGTGTAACTGTCACTAAAGAAATGAAGTAATTTTACACCCTCTTTCAAAAGCAAACAAACCTAGACAGCACCATGCACCGGGCCACAGTGAGCCTGGGTGTAAAGGAGGCCCCGTGCTATGAAAGTGGACTTTGTGAGAAGAGAAGGCGTGTTTCTTTTGGGAGTTCACTGGGACTTTCTGAGCTAACTTTGATCCCATTTTGCTGGCACCCTGGTTCCTGAAACCACCCTCTACTGCCCAATCAGATGCCTAAGCTCTCAGATGATTTGACATGCTTGACTCGAGGTGCCAGGGTGCCTAGATGGCATGCATGACCCAGGATGGCCACAGGATGTGGGGTTATGGAGTCATTCGTAAGAGACATCTTCCCTAGTCTATTTCCTGATGTTTTTGTATAGATAAAATCAGGTTAAAAATGCATTTGCAGCGGGGTGTGGTAGCACATGACTGTAATCCCAGTGAACTGGGAGGATCACAAGTTCCAGGCCTGTCTTGGAAACTTAGTGAGAACCTAACTCAAAAAAAAAAAAAAAACCCAGGAAAAAGGGGGGACTTGGTGATAAAGCACATCTGGGTTCAATCCTCAGGACCAATAAAATAAAGGGGGGTGTAGCAGAGGTAGAATGCTCCTTGGTTCAATTCCCAGTACCCCTTATCCCACAAAAGAATTTGTAGCATGTGAAGAGAGAAAAGGTGGTAACCACAGCTCCATGTGAGAAGGGTGAAGAATATTAAAGACCAACAGGACCCATGGGAGCACCAGGTCTGTTCAGTCCTTTTTCCCCATGTACCTCCTTAAACGTTGCTCAGGTACCAGGTTTCAAAGTCTGAGGCCTAGGAAAATTCTGGAATTCAGAACAGCTGGTACCATGCAGACCCAGATCTCAAAGCAGGAGGGGCCCTTAGGCCCAAGGGTTCTCTCATTCTCCCATGGGATTGTCACTTCTCCTCTCTCTCTCAATTCTTTGTTCCGGGGTATAACAATGACGGAATGGGTGACATAGGAAAAGAACAGCACAGACACCAACAGTTGTTGGTGCTATGATTAGTAGTTGCTGCTGCTTGTCATAACACATCAGCAAAGCAGCAACCCATCTGTTCCAAATTGATACAGTAGGGACTCTGAGAGAAGAGCTTATCCAGATTGTGAGGGGGAGCGTCTGCAGGGTACTGCACACTGACACGTGCGCCCGTCAGCGAAAAGATGTCAGACGCCAGCTCTCTACCTAGCTGTGTATCGTGTCACATCTGTCACCACAACGGCAAAGAGTTTTGACAAGTGGGCTGCTTTAGCACAAAAATGTCCAAGTGGGAGGAAGAATATCTTCTACCGAAAGTTAAATGCCACTTCGAATCTACAACACCACTTAGACTAGTCTACACTGAACATATAATAGGAAATGGAATCAAACTGCCTCTCCAAACCACAAAACAAATTGCCGTGACGCTCAGTGTTGGCCGATCCCAGGCCCTTCTCACTAGTGGTGATTAGCAACACATAAATGCTAATGAATAATTACCTTAGCCTGTGCAGACATGGGGATGGCTGACTTGGGTTCATGGTAAAATCCCAAGTTTCAGTGACTCCTAGGTTGGGGTAGGGGGAGGGAGGAAAGGTATGTGAATAAATTAATGGTACTAGGAACTTTGGAGGTAGAGCTGGGTGATTGACAACTGTATGCTGACTCTGAAAATACATTCAATTCAGAGATGCACACAAAGTCTCTGCGTACATTTTCTTGAAGGTCTGTTTTTCTCTAGATGTTCTGCTGTGAGGAGTGATACCTAAAACATCTGGTATCCTTAATAAAACATGTCAGATAAATGGGTGGCTTCTGGACAGCATATGTGGATATAATTCACTATTCTGGGAATAATATCAAGGTCAAGAGAGGACTCTTCATAACAAGGTGTTAATGAGGTGTCACAAGAACACAGGGCCCTGTCTATTAACTAACCCCCATTCCTGTGTCCTTGAGAGAAAACCAGTGCACACTCCAGAATTTCTATAAAGTTGGGGCTTAGGGACAGTGACAAACTTAATAAAATGGACTAGAGAACTTAGCTCCAAGCTGTGATGCCAATTAAATTTTTAAATTTTATAAAAAGTTTTGGTGATACTGGGAATTGAACCTAGGGATGCTTGAGCTCCATCCACAGATCTTGTTGTTTTCTTATTTTGAGACAGGGTTTTATTAAGTTGTCCAGATTGTCCTTGAACTTGTGATTCTCTTGCCTCAGCCTCCTGAGTAGCTGGGATTATGAGAGTGTTCCAAAGTGCCAATACCCATCCACAAGCACAGTTTTGACTAGCAATTTTGTTTAGTTTTGGGAAATGATTTGGGGAAAGGGGAGATGATAAGAAACTTGAGTCCCCAGCCGGCAACTCTGTGGAGCTGCCATTGGTGAGAAGGAAGTACATTATTTGGAAATTCTGATTCTCTGCTGATATTCTTCATCCACCTGGGGTAATATTTTTTTCTCAGAGAAATCAAAAGGAGGTCACTAAATTTATACCAATTAAACTTACCTAAAATCAAATGCCTGAATTTCAGATTCTGATGTCCTGTCTGATGCTTATCTGTCTATTGAATAATTAGCATAAGGCTTAGCTTTGCCTTTTGTCTTATTTTCAGTCTTTTAAGGGATTAATATGATTCTTTGGTGGCTGTGAATATAACTCAGTAGTAGAGTACTTGCCTGCCACATGCAAGGCCCGTGGTTCAGTCCCCAGTACTACCAAAAAAAAAAAAAGGTTTTCAGGATGAAATTTTATATGTGTATTTACTTCTCTCAATTCCATCCAAGCACCACCTACTAACTGAATATCACCCATTTTACTAACTCAGAATTTTCTCATTTTATTTCAGTTTCATAAGAAGGGAGATCTAGGATCTTAAACTACTAATTGATTCCAGTGTCTCTACACCCGACTCATAATAAAGTATATATATATTTTCTGACAAAACCCTATCAAATGTAGAGTGTTTTGTTTTTTAAAGCTGCTGTGTTTGTATTTCCCATAGGCTATTAGAAGATTTAAACACTATACTGACATAAGATTGGAAATCCTTTAAGATTTTTGGTAATGCAACTCTGTTCTGACCATGTCAATCAAACAACTTGTCGCTTCAGACACTCTGGTTACAATGAAACTAAGGATATGAATTAATATTCTTGGGCTCCTAAAAGTCAAAGATTACTTTAAACATAGTTTAGAACCTTGAATTTGAAAGTAGATGAATCTTATCTCATACACATCACAAATGCCAGGTCTAAACTGAGACAGATTAACGGGTTAGCATCCTTTCAAAAGGATGCTCTGTAAATACCCCTACTCATTATTTGCTTTGAGAGAGATTAAGGGGATGGTAGAAAGGAAGAGCATTGGAAGGTATGATGGGTCACATCTTGACTATTTTAGGCAGTCCAGCCATGGCCCCAATCTTACATATCTTACCCAAACACAAACTATTCCGAATTCAACAAAAATAGTTTGTTTTTTTTAAAACACAGAAGGTCCCTACCCACAAGTTGCTTATCAGAATACCTCTCTAAACACTTCTATGAGAGATATTCTGGAAAACACAGATTTCCTTGTCTGTTTATACTTACGGCAATGTTTTAATACTCGGTCACATTTTCGCACCCTTTAGAAATTGATACCTAAATAGTTGCCAGTTGGCCCTGCTTCGTCTTTTTCCTGTCTACACAATCCCTCCCGGGTCCTTACTGCCCTGTTCCAATGAAGTAGTTTGCCTCCTGGGGAAGCACAAGTATCCTATAGTTTCCAGTTCTAATCCCCCTCCTTTTCCAAATTTGAGAATATCAAGAAACAATGTCTGGGAAATGTCAGTCACCCCCAGTTTTCTTAGTTCTGTCAGTGAAGACTTGATAAGACTTAAGGTTCATATGTATCTTTTTCTGTTAAATCATTTCCAACTTTCTTCCTCTTGTAGTAGGAACTTTGAGGGAGAAGACTGATCAGAAAGGAACTTTTAAAATATTATACAGTAAGTAATACGTCAAAACAGATCTTGCTGTCATATATAACTAAACAGAACAAATTTTAAAAAGTAAAAAAAAAACCTGAAGATAAAAAAATTTTGCAGTGAGTAATAATTTGTAAAATTGATTTGTCTGGACAATAGAGAACTGAAGTTTCCATCTGTATTAGTTTCTCATTGCTGCTGCAACAAAATATCACCTTTAGTGGCTTGCAATAATATGTGTTTATTACCTTTGCATTTTGGAGGTCAGAATTTTATAATGGGTCTAAATGAGTTAAAATAAAAATTTTGGCAGGGCTGCATTCCACTTGGAGACTCTAGGGGAATATCCATTTCATTTTCTCATTCATGGATGCTGCCAGCCTTGCTTGACTCATGGTCCTTGCCTCCACCTTCAAAGTCTGCAACAGCTGGCCTAGTTTTTTTCCCATCACTCAGACACTCTATTGCCTCCTTCTTTCACAGTTAAATATCCTTGAAATTTCATTGAACCCATCTAGATAATCCTGGCAAATCTACCCACCTTAAAATCAGCTCTTTAGCAACCTTAGTTCCATCTGTTATACTGATTCCCCTTTGCCATGTAACATACGCAGAGATTCCAGGGATTAGGATGTAGACATCATTGTGAGGTTGTGATTCTGCCTACTACATCATCTTACTCATCTAAATATTACAAAGCTTGGCAAATACTTTCTTTTCAGTATTTACTCCTGGCTCCCTACTCACTAGAGTTCTTGTTTTCCAAAGAATTCCATAGTGGGTGGTGTTATTGCTTACAAGAGAATTAGTGGTTGATAAAAAGGCAAATGGACAGAGATTATCCAATTTCCTTGAGTTCACTGAAATGCTCCAGGGAGGAGAATTGAATATGACAGGCGAGAAGATTAAAAGTAAACAACATTGTCTATTATGACTCATTCCATTGCTACATATAAATTGAGCAAACTATTATATTAACTAATTTACCTTGGCAAGGTGGTACACACCTGTAATTCCAGCTACTAGGAAGGCTGAAGCTGGAGAATTGCAAGTTCAAGGGCACTCTGAGCAATTTAGCAAGACTTTGTTTCAAAATAAAATTTAAAAGGGCTGTGGATGTGTCTTAGTGGTGCTTGTCTAGCATGTGCAAGGTGCTGGATTCCGTCCACAACACCACCAAGACAACAACAACAACAACACCCCCAAACAAAACTTGCCCACTAACAGAAAATGTGTAAAAAATAAAATCAGCCTAAATTTCTACTGTTAGGACTTGGTGGCAATCCTAAATGATCTTGAATCCTGTCAAATCCTGGCTCCCCTAGATTATCAACAAAGGAGCCTGTTGATAAAACAAAACTTTGTTTCAAACTATTCTAATCGAAGCAAATGATTTTATTGCTTCTTGCATGAGAATGATTGTTACTCTAATGGAGTCTTTTTTTTGCTGGGGGAGGGTACTGGGGATTAAACCTAGAGGTACTTAACAACTGAATCACATCCCCAGACCTTTTTATTTTTTTGAGGCAGGGTCTCACCAAATTGCTGAGGCTGACTTTGAACTTGGGATCCTCCCGCCTCAGCCTCCTGAGTCAAGTCGCTGGGATTACAGGCATAGGCCACCACGCCCAGCAACATATTACTAATTTAAAAATAGTAATAAAAAAAAGTTCTACTTTAGTGCAGTTTAGTCCCCCTGTGCACATTGTTGGCGTCCTGCCCAAATTCCTTCCTCCTGTTCACCAACTGTCTACCCCCAGCTTCTGTGTGCTTTGCTGATATCTGTAACTAGAAAGGATTATCCTTTGGTGATGGAGTTGACTAACCCATAGGGAAAATAAGAACTGCTCCAGTCAACATTATTGTCAGGTCAGTGAAGACAACTGACAGGGTTAAGACTATAAAAGCTCACCTTCTTGCCTTAATTAGAGACTAAGTGTGAAACTTCCCTTGAAATCGCTTTCTTGCTTGGCTTCTTCTGTTTCCTATAGTGCTTATTCCACTTCCTTACTAGTTTCTTCTAGGATCTCCTCCTTTAAAAATCACTCGATCTAGGCTGGATGCGGTGGCACTTGCCTGTAATCCCAGCTCACAGGGCTCAGATAGGAGGATTGCAAGTTTATAAACCAACCTCAGCAATTTAGTGAGTCCCTAAGCAACTTAGTCACACTCTGCCTTAAAAATAAAAAATAAAAAGGGCTGAGGATGTGGTTTAGTGGTTAAGCGCCCCTGGGTTCAATCCCTGGTTCCAAGCAAAAACAAAACAAAAAAAGTCACTCCATCTGGGTGCGAGAGCACACGCCTATAATCCCAACTACTGGAGAGGAAGGAGTATCTCAAATTCAAGGCCAGCCTTGGCAATTTAGTGAGACCCTGTCTCAAAATAAAATAAAAGGGCCTATGAATGTAGATCAGCAGTATAGTGCCCCTGGGTTCAATCATCACCACTACCAAATAAATAAATACCACTTGAACCCAAATCCTTGGTTTGGGGTCTGCTTCTGAAAGAATGTGACTTACAGTTATCCCCTAAAATTCTATCATCTGGGCTGAGGGGTATCCCAGTGATAGAGCACTTGCCTATCATACACAAGGCCCTAGGTTCAGTCCCTAACACTGCGAACAAAAAGGTTGTGATCACTAAAATTCTATCACCTAAAATCTATGGAACGATTTGGTCATGCCACTCCTCTTACCTTTGATAGGTCCTCCTTACCTACTTAATGTCTTCATGTGGCATTCGAAGCTGTCCACGGTTGGTCTTTGCCTACCTCTCCTTCCCATCTCATCAATCCTAGCTTCCTTTTCTGGGGCACAGTGCCATCAGCTAGCTTTGTTCTACCCATGAAAGTTCCAGCAGCCCTGCAACCTCCAATAGCTCCTCCAGGTGAGTTGAAGTTTCTGTTTTGTACTTTCCCAATAATTGCCCTGACCACATTATATTGCAATTGTCTTTTCATTTGTCCTCCCGACTAGGCTGTGAGAGATCCTTAAAAGCAGGGGTCATGTCATCATCATTTTGAAGTTTATTAGCTACTATAATGCCTCCCACTTGAGGTCTGTTATAAAAAGATTTTTGAATGAATTCACAAGTCATTTTTTTTCATGCAGAGTAATCAGAGGTATGTAGGAAATTATAGCAGCATGCACTTTAATTTTATCTCTTGGATACTAGCAACACACTCAAAATAATACAAATGACAAGAACTTTCAAAACATTTATGATCTAGCAGCCAAACATAACTACAGGGCTTAAAGTGATTAGGCATTAGTATCAAGGTTTCATCCTACAGTATCTACCTTGGGCTTTTTTTGCTCAAAAACTTTTTACTCCATAACAGATAATAAGATGATAACTGGCTGGTGTGAGCCATTATGTAACCCTTATTGGGTTTTTTTTTTTTTTTTTAGTGGCTTTGTTTACAAAAAAATTTTTTTTTAACTCTGTGGTTTTTGTGGGCTCTGCAGGACTGCTCCCCTGACCTACCTCCTGGATTAGGAACACAGCCTACTAGATCCACAGCCACCACTCACCGCCATCCTCATTCCTTAGCTGGGTTGGCATAAGTGAAAATGCCACAGGAAAAACAAGAGAGGGAGCTAAAATTAGTTCGTTTGGTTTCATCCTGCCAGAAACTATCTGTGAGAATAATTTGACGTCCATCAAATGTGAAAATGTCAAAATTAGGAGAAAAAGAAATGTATTGGTGACTTTTAAGGAAAAGTCACATCCCCATGAATTGGAGAAGAGTGTTAACACATCCAGAAACCTGGCCGCAGGATTAGTGGTGTGCAGAACCAGGGTCACAGCGAGGCGAAAGGTCAGAGGGAATGTGGTCCACAGACACTTGGTTATGCAAGGGAGGGCTTTTCCTCATTGCAAATGGTTCACATCTGGAAGACATTGAGCAAGAGGCTGCACTGAAGCCCTCAGAATCACATTTGTGAGGGTCCTCTCCTGTCTCATTCCTTAAATTATGGTTTACCTGCAGCATCAACCCTTTTAATTTCTGTGCAGATTACTATTGGTCATCCCCTAGTTAGGCCCAGTGGTCAGTTCTTGTTCTCAATTCACTTGATTCATTAGCAACATTAGCACATTTGCTCCCACACCCCGCCCCACCCTGCTTCCAACATGGCTTCTAGGAAAATGTAACTCACTGATTTTCTTCCTAGATAACTGGTCCTTTCTTCTCAGTCTCTGGGCTGGTTTCTCTTCTTGGCTTCTTGACATTGGAACTCCTGGCTCAGTCTTAGGACTCTCTTCTTTCCTCCATCTACTCTGTCTTGGTGAACCCATCTAGTCTGGTAGCTTTAAAACTCTTTACATGCTAATAAATTCCAAATTTATATTCCCATCCAGAACTCTCCCCTGAACTCTAGATTCATATCTGTCTGCTCATTATTTCTCCTTGGATGCCTAGCATATATCTCCAACCTGGCACCTCCCCAGATGAATCTCTGGTTTTCCTCTGAAGCCCTCTTCCTGAAGTCCTTCCTCAACCCAAGGCTGTTCTCACAGTTGCTCGGGTTTATTTAATATCTTGGACTCTCACTCAAGATTTGGACTCTCCTCAGACTCCAAATACGTACCATGAATAGACCCTGTTGGTCCTACCTTCAAGATCTAGCCAAATCTGACCACTTCTCACTGTCTCCATTGATACATTGCGGTCTATCGAAATCACCACAACCTTTCCTGAATTGTTGCAGTAACTGTTTAATTGGGCTCTCTCCATCTAATTTACAAATGATACCATCACCACATTCCTTCTTTTTGCTTTGTTTTTCTTTATAGTATTTACTATCTTTTATATAAAGAATATATTTGATCACCTTTCTTGAAATATAATTTAGGTATAATGCAATATATTCCCCTTCAGTGTGCATTTAGTTTGTTTGTTTTTTGGTTCTGGGATTGAACTCAGGCCTGCTTAGCCACTGAGCCACATCCCCTGTTCATTTTTATTTTTAAATTTTGAGACAGAGTCTCACTAGGTTGCTGAAGCTGACTTCGAACTTGTGATCCTCCTGCCTCAGCCTCCAGAACAGCTGGGATTACAGGTATGTGCCACTATGCCAGGCTTAAGCATGCATTCTGATGAATTTGACAAATTTATGCACAAATAACTACTACCACAACCAGAACACAGAACAGGGCTGGAGGAGTAGATCAGTGGTAGAGTGCCATACATGAGGCCCTGGGTTCAATGCCCAGGCCAATAAAAATAAAAATGAAAAGAACATTTTTATCATGTCAAAAGTTTACTTTTGCCCCTTTCTTTGAGTAAATTATTACCTATCCCTGGCTCCAGGCAACAACGATGTACTTTTAACAACTGGGGTGGGAGTTAGAGAAAGAACAACATGTTTTCTTTTTATGGGAAAGATCCAGTTGAGAAGAAAAATAGATGATGCACATCACAGCACATTATACTGTATTGGCCTTTTCTAGAAGTTCATATAAATGGAATCATCACAGAATGTATTATTTTGTGTCTAGTGTTTTTGAGATTCAACCATGTTGTTGTGAGGATCAGTTCATGCCTTTTTATTTATGAGTAATATTTCATTTAAAGGATGTACCATGACTTGCTCATTAATCCACCAATTGATGGTCATTTGGGTTATTTCCAAACTGGAACTCTTTTTTTCTTCTTTTTTTTTTTTTTTGGTTCGGGGGATTGAACCCAGGAGTGCTTTGCCACTAAGCAACTTCCCCAGATCTTTTTACTTTTTATTTTCAGATGAGGTTTTACTGAGTTGCTTAGAACCTCACTAAGTTGATGAAGCTGGCCTCTAACTTGCAATCCTCTGGACTCAGCCTCTCAAGTCACTGGGATTATAGGCCTGTGCTATTGTCAGACCAAATGGAGACTCTTGTATATGAATAGAGCTAAGTAAATAGAAAACATTTGTATACAAATCTTTGCATTGATATATTTTCATTTCTTTTGGGTAAATACCAGGAATTACTGGGTCATATGATAAGTATGTTTAACCTAATAAAAAACTGCTAAACTGGTTTCTGCAGTTGTACCATTTTACATTCCCATCAGCAATGTATGAGATCTCTTTTTTTTTTCTTTTTTGGCACTGGGGATTGAACCCAGGGGTTATTTAACCACTGACTACATCACCAGTCCTTTTTTTTATATATTTTATTTAGAGACAAGATCTCACCTACTTGCTTAGGGCCTCTGAGACTGGATTTGAATTTGCAATCCTCCTGCCTCAGCCTCCTGAGCCACTGGGGTTACAGGTGTACACGACAGTGCCCAGCTGTATGAGATTTCTGTTTGCACTACATCCTTGGTATTGCTTGATATTTTCAGTCTTTTTAATTTGAGCTATTCTAGTGAGCATGTAATAGTTATCTCATAGTGGTTTCAATTTGTATTTCCTTATGACTAATGATGATGCTAACAGTCTTTTCATGTGCTTATCAGTCACCCATATATCTTCCTTGGTAAAAATATCAGTTCAAATCACTTGCCCAGGGGCTGGGATTGTGGCTCAGTGGTAGATCGCTTGCCTAGCACCTGTGAGGCACTGGTTTCAATCCTCAGCACCACATAAAAATAAATAAATAAAACGAAGGCATTGCATCCATCTACACCTAAAAAAGAAAACATTTAAAAAAAATCACTTGCCCATGTTTTTAATTGGGTTATTGTTTTCCTGTTGAGTTGTAAGAGTTCTTTATATACTCTAGTTGCAAATCCTTTGTCTGATACTTGCACTACAAATGTTTTCAACCAGTACATTGAATGTTTTTTCTTTTCTTAATGTGTCTTATGAAAAGCACCCATTTAAAAATATTTGACAAAGTCCAACTTAGCAATTTTTCTTTTATTGTTTTAGCTTTTTGTGTCCTAACAAATCTTTGCTCATCTGAAAGTTGTGAAGATTTTTTCCTATAAAATAATGTATATTTTACTTATTTCATTCTGTCTTCCATAAACCAAAAAAAAAAAAAAAAAAAGCCTACATTAATTTGAATTAAACTGACTGGTTCTGTTCACATTTTCTAACTTCTAGCTTAACTAGATTTTGTTTTCTTAGCTTGCTGGTAAGTTTTGCTGGAGTCAATATGGCAGAGTAATCAAGGGCAAAGACTTGTAAAACAGACAGACCTGGAACTGGAATCCACAGCCTGTCTGAGTGGCCTTGATTGGGCAAGTCACTAACTCTCTGAGCTTCTTTCCTCATAATCAAAATGAAAACAGTGATGATGTTATGAGCTAATACACACAAAACACCTGGTCTAATTCTGGGTGCACAAATAGAGTTTAATAAATTTTAGATTCCATGATTATTGCTACTATTTTGACAATGGTGATGTTAAACGTGCAGCTGCTAATGTCAGTTTAGCCAACACGATATGGTGAATATTATTTATAAAATAGAAGTTAGGAGTATTGCTATGATTATTATTAAATTATTATAGGAACACTTCCCAAATAGTAATGAGTCATACATTTCACAGTTGGCAGTATGTTTTCCTAACAAAAATTTGGGGGTGTTTGTAATTTGTTAGAGCCATATGTCAACAAATCCTTCCAAACTTCTAAGAATAGAATAACCTCAAATTATTTTTACCACAAAAGGACTATCTAAAAAATATGTCTTGGCTGCTGCTGACTCCGCTTTAGAAAGTCAGGTCTGGAAGAGTCTTTGTACGTTTAATGTATTTGTAGCAATTGCTTGTTTTTTCTTGTCTTGGACCATGTCGATCACTCATCAGTCACATGCTAAGTCTTAGGAAACAATATAGATTTACCTGATAGACTTCCTTTCCACTCATAGAACTTCTGTAATTTTGGGCACAGAGTGCCTTCGGCATGTTAGCAACATAACTAAGCCTCCCACGTTATTTGTATGTCATCTATAATTAAGTTAGCTTTTCAGGTTTACAATCCTGGACCAAATATTGAATAAGCAACCCCAGGCTCCACGTTGGTTGCATTTAATAAATAAATATTTGAAAGTAGCCACTCCAAAAGGGTGACTCTGGTTCCTTCTGATAATTGGTGAGTACTATGCACAAAAGCCTCTGTGGTGACTTCGCAGGAGGATATAAACACAGTAAGACAGAATTTGATGTCAGTAGGTTGTGATGACTGAGGGACTTTTGCTGTCTGGATGATTTTAAACCTGCGTTGCTTGTGCCCATTCTCCAGTGACACATTCTGAAAGCACAAAATGACTCACTTCTCACTCTCGCTGATCTATCGGCTTCAATTCAAACCGCACAAGATAGGTAGTTTGGTTTTGACAATCATATAGGTGGGGAGGGTTTAGCTAAATATTTGTATGCTTCCTTACCCCTGAACTGAAATTCTACCTCTCCACATTTGCTCAGGGCATAGTACATCTTTTTCAGTGATAGGATAGCTGGGTTTTGGTGTGACCGAATTATTCAGCTTTCTGATCACACACAGCCTGTCTCTGGGTGTCAGTGTGCAGCTGCTTTCTGTTTCATTACTTCTTTTGGGTTTTGCAAGAGACTGTTCCCAAGGACACCTGACCAAGGTACAGCTTCCTAAGCATAGGTGTGATGGGTATTGGGATGCTATCCGAGCCTATGTCCTAGGTGAATTAAAGCTTAATGCCATTGGTTCATTCTATAACACAGATGAACTGATGCCCTTGGGAGAGTAGATCTCTATATGCATATCTATTTACCTTTTTTAAATTGTTATTAATTTGTTGTCATTTTTTTTAGGGGGGAGGGTACTGGGGATTGAACTCAGGAGCACTTAATCACTGAGCCATATCCCCAGTCCTATTTTTTTGTGTTTTATTTAGGGACAGGGTCTCAGTGAGTTGCTTAGCACCTCACTTTTGGTGAGTCTGGCTTTAAACTTGCAATCCTCCTGCCTCAGCTTCCCCAGTCACTGGTATTATAGGCATGGGCCACTGCACCCGGCTTGTTGTTGTTTTTGTTTGTTTTTATGGTGCTGGAGATCAAACCCAGGGCCTCATGCATGCTAGGCAAGTGATACTCCACCACTGAGTTACTTTCCCAAACCCAGTTTTACCTATTGTAATGTGAATGGCTTCCTGATTGTTTCCTGTGATCTGATAACTATAGAAGAGAAGATGGAGGGAAGCAGAACCAGACAGAACATAAAAGCACTGTGAACGTGAGGAGGGATACAGAAGGGCCATGTTGAAGAACAGGAAATGGAGAAAGGGTGCCAATCCCCAAATCTTCATATTTCTCAGTTTTTCTGAGTGATCATGGAAGTGGGGTGCAGAGGTCTTTGTGGTTATCAAGCACACAGGCTAAACTGGTGGTTCTCAATCTCTACTGTATGATCGTATCACCCAGAAGGTTCTAAAACTACCTAACCATGGAACCCACTCCTTATCTCTAGCCAAGCTGATTTAATTGATCTGAAATGGGGCCAAGAGGTCAGTATTTTTATAAGCTCTCCCATTGTTTCCCAAATATGACTAGGATCAAGAAACCAAGCTTAAAGGGAGCTCAAGGAGTCCCCAAGAGTGGGGATCCCCACTTTGGTATCTTGTCTTAGGGAGCCTGGGGAAGTCCTAAAGATTGTTCAGCAATGGAAGAAATCCCCATTCTATCTTGTGGGAAGAGAAGAGTTGGTCTTCACCCTGGAAACTCCCTGACCCTCAGGCCTCTCCCAGGTCTCCATGAAGGCCCTGGCACAGATCCCCTTCCTAAGGGGGTGTGGGCTGCTGTTCATGCCCATTTTTTCACATTCTTTCAGACTAAATTCCTTTGGAGATATTTATAATTAACCTTTTCTCAAGTTAGATTTCAGACAAGTTGGTACAGTTGTAACATGATTTTCTGGTTTGGCATGGTTTGAGACCTACTTCCCCAGAAGCAAGAAGAGCCTATGGGCTTTTATAGTGCATTTCTTAAACACAATCATAATGCAATTTACAACTACAATAGGTGTGGACAAAATATGTTGTAATATAATCCAGTTTAAAATCAGATTACTTACTCTGTGCTTCTAGATTAGAACCAAAAGAAAAAAAAAAACCTAATCTCTTTCAAGATCTTGGTAAGTGTGATAAACATGGAACAATTAGAAAACAATTCTGGCATAGTGGAAAACCACTTAGTCTCAGTCTTCTCTCTGAGAAAAGGGACTACAGATACCTGCCTTTCCTGTCAAAGATTTGTTTATGAAGATTAAGTTAGGTAAGTACACTTTAGAAATCATAAATTATTTTTCAGAGAAAATACTTATCTGGTTCAGTTGAAATGCTTTTCAATTTAGAATTGATTGCATTAGAAACAAATCACCTTATTTAGTTAGCTCCCAATGTCAAAAAGTAAGAAAAATGAAAATGTCTATATAATTCATCTATACATCAATCTATATTTACTAAAAAGTTCTTATTTTGGTAGAGATTTTAAAATGAAAGAATAAAAACTTTTCAGAGATTTAGGCCATTTAATCTAAATTTTATCCTTACAATTGCTAAATAGTTAAAAACTCAACTTCAGGACTGTTTTTTTAACCATATGTTTTGTCTCATTTCTTCTAGACCAAACCACTTCCACCCCTTGAGCCCCACAGGGTTTTTTCTTTAAAACAAATCCCAGACTTTTAATCATTTCATTCATAAGTACTTTAATATTTAAAACACATTTTGAGATAAAATGGTCATAGTTTCAACAATACAAATGTGGGGAGGTGGAGGCTTCTGGCACCTCGTGGTAAGTCCCATAGCTTATTAGTAAAACTGGAACTTGAAACATGCCTTTTAGACTTAATTAGAAGCAAACAACACTTTTTAAAACCCCCATTAAAAATGTATTCCACGGGATGGGGAAAGAGCTCAGTTGGTAGAGTGCTTGCCTTGCAAGCACAAGACCCTGGGTTCAATCCCCAGCTACTGCAAAAAGAAAAAAAAATGTTATTTCACCTCATGGGTGAATATGTCCTGTTGTCAAAATACACTGGATATGTATTTGTTTTGATGGATTAAGTATTAAATAAGTTGTCAAAGAATTAGATAGGATTTAATATCTTGTCCAACCTCTTCATGTAAATGAAGAAGTTGAGATCCACAGAGATTCAGAGGCACACAGAAAAGTCTAGAATTTCATAGAGAGATTTGAAATGAGTTGGCATTTTGTAGAAATGAGGCAAAATATTTCAATGGGTAGAATAATTATGAATTTGCTTTAAAAGAGTTGAGAATGTAAACAAATTTTGTGTGTGTGTGCAGTACTGGGGATTGAACCTGGGGTGCTTTACCACTGAGCTACATCCTCAGCCCTTCATATTTCTTTTATTTTGAGACAGGGAGTCCCTAAATTGCTGAGACTGGCCTTGAACTTACAACCTCATGCCTCAACCTCCAGAGATGCTGGGAGTACAAGTGTGTGCCACCACACCCACCTGTATACTTTCTCAGTATTTTATCATGATGATACTAATACTGGGGACTTTACACATAAAAAAGGGGTGAGTGTCCATGTAGGTGAAATTCATTTTGGAGTCACTCAAGTAGGACAATGATCTCCATGATTGAGCAATGATTTCTGGACTGAAATAGACATGGTAAATTACAACCCTATGAAGAACACTTAAGATTCAAAGGATTGGGCTGCAGAAAGGAAGTTTACATTGGGGGAAAACAAACTAAACAGTTTTTAATTCAATAATTTTGTGTGGAATCCAGGTGTGTGTGTGTGTGTGTGTGTGTGTGTGTGTCTAGTCACAGGCAGTTGCAGTCAAATTAGCATAAATTTTAGTTACAGAGCTCAAGGTCATATAGGCTAGTGTCATTCATGAATATAATAGTCAAGAGAGTTATGATGAGCCAGAGAGGTGGTGCATACTCAGGAGGCTGCTCCTGGAAGATTACAAGTTCAAGGCCAGCCTGGGTCAACTAAGCAAGACCCTGTCTCAAAATAAATAAATAAAAAAGTCTGGGGATATGATAGAGTGCCCCTGGGTTCAATCCCCAATACCAAACACACACACACACACACACACACACACACACACGTGTTAAGATGGGCCAACAAGTTTGATGGAGTATCAAGGAAAGCTTCCAGGGGGTTAATTATATCAGGGTTCTTCTGAACCCTGGGCTTTGGCCTCAATATCAGCTCATAGTTACTACAATGATTAGGTTCTGTTCCTTGGGTAGAAATATAGGCAAGAAATACTTCGATTGCTTAAAGTGGTAGCTCTTAATCATGGAGTACTAAAAACAAACCCCACTGATGACTAGGCATACTCCTGGAGATTCTGACATAATTAGAGTGAGGTGGAGCCTAGGAGGTGGTATAATTTCACACGCTCCTTGTGATTCCAAGGTGTAAACAGGATTGAGAAGCGCTGATGTAGCTGACTGAGGGATCCTTCACTCCTGGGGGATGAACTGTCTTCAGTACCAGAGTCATCCACGTCACTGCCATGGAGACGTCATCCTCTCTGGGAGGATGCAGGGGTTGGTTGGAGGGGGCTCAGGTGGTATCTGTGTCCTCTCATTAAGTTGACTGCCCTTCAGTAGAGTTAGAGTGCATGTGAGGACCTCTGTATGTCATCAGAACTCTCATTATTAGGGACCTGGACCAAAGGAGAAAATTATTTTCTCTGAAACCAGAGGAGAAAATTATTTTTAGGTGAGTTTTTTATTTTTGGAATTGGGATGGAACCCAGGGGTGCTTGGCCACTGAGTCACATCCCCAGTCCTTTTTATATTTTTATTTTGAGACAGAATCTTGCTTAGTTGCCTAGGGTCTCACTTAATTGCTGAGACTGGCTTTGAACTCGCAATCCTCCTGCCTCAGCTGCCCCAGCCACTGGGATTGCAGGCGTGTGCCACCAGCAAGGTGAGATCTTAATAGAAGACTTCTCAGGTTGATTTCCATTTTGTGTCCGGCCTACATTTAAGGAACAGGAATGACTTGCAAGGTCAGGTCAAAGTAATTCTGTATTGCTTGAGAAGCACTGGGTGCATAGTCCAGAAGTCATGAGGTACAAACCAGGCTGTCTTCTTAGGACACATGGTCTCAACCTCTTACTTGTGGCTCACTGTGGCTGGGAATACACAGCAAAACTGTGCCCAGTTTAAAATGAGAATTATAAAGCAGATGATTTCCATGAATTTATAAAAATGAATAATATATATAATCATACTTTTTACCTGTAAACAGGAATGAGTTTCTTTACTTCCTATGACAGAATGTATTTTTTATCAGGACAATTGTGTTGTAAGATACAATTTATATTAGTCAAATGCTTTTCCCTTTAATCCATGTATTTAAATATTTTTCTTTTCTCTATTAATTGTATTTAAAAAGCACTACATGGGCTGGGGATGTAACTTAGAAGGCCCAAGGTTTGAACCCCAGTACCAGGGTTAAAAAAAGAGAGAGACAGAGAGAGAGAGAGAGAGAGAAATAAAGCACTACATGCTTCATCAAGAAAGCTTATATAACCTGGAAAACCAAAATTGGAAAGAAAAGAAGAAAGGTATACTTGTTACTTAGATAATCACGTTTGCCAGTTGGATTATATTTCCTGTTTTGGGGAGTGGGGAGTACTGGGGATCAAGCCCAGAGGTGCTCTGTCACTGAGCTACATCCCCATATCTTTTTATTTATTTATTTTTTATTTTGAGAGAAGTTCTGGCTAAGTTGCCCAGGCTGGCCTCAAACTTGAGATCCTCCTGCCTCAGCCTCCCAAGTCATGGGATTAAAGGTGTATGTAATTTTTTTTTTTCAGGTGAAACCCTTTCATGCCGGGGAGAGCAATGTCAGGAACAAAACAGGGCCCATCCTTAAAGAGACTACAGTAGTTAAAAGATTCTAGCAAGGGAAATTAATAAAGGATCAATTCAAAACCAGACTTCAAAAAGGGAGCCTGGTAATCAAACTTGGATACAGAGAGAGAGGGAGAGAGAGAGAGAGAGAGAGAGAGAGAGAGAGAGAGAGAGAGAAATATCAATCTGAAGCTGAACAACTGTGTCCAAGTCAGGAGTTAAAGATTTGATTTCTCAAATTGTATTTGGTTCTGGAAGCTAGGTACAGGTAAAATTCTCCATCTTCATGAGGAAGAGGAGGGCTACACATGCATCTTCATCCTTATTATATCTTGTGCAATAGCTCTAAAACCATCCCTCCGCCTACTCACCTCAAGATAATGTGTCCTGTTCATTTTCTCTGAGATCTGCTTCCTCCAGACAATCCTAAACTGTGCTGGATGAGTCTCCTTAAACTTTTCTTTTTTGTTTTTTAAGAGACAGAGTCTCCTTATGTTGCCCAAGCTGGCCCCAATTGACTAATCCGGCCAGTTCCAACCTTCTCTCCTTGGCTCTCAGGCTTCTCTACAATCTAGCACAAGCATTTCTGCCATTTGGTTTTCCAGCTCTTGCTCTTGCACTGTTCCCATCTTATCAGGCAGATTCACTGATTGTTCTAAAATGCATTATTCTCATTACCTTGATTCTACCCTGATCCCCACACTCTTGTCTTATCTGGAATGATCTGTCTTCTTCCCTCTATTGCCCACTCCCAGCCCTGGAACTCGTCACACCTCCTTTCTTGTATGTCCCTGGGTTCTTCCAGGCCACGTTGATTTGTTTTCTTAGACCACCACATTAGTCATAGTTTACTAATATTTATTTACTACTTTGATTTAGTCTTTTCTTTTTTTTAATTGAACTGAAGGGCACTCAACCACTGAGTCACATCCCAGCCCTATTTTGTATTTGATTTAGCAAAGGGTCTCACTGAGTTGCTTAGCACCTTGCTTTTGCTAAAACAGCCTTTGAACTTGAGATCCTTCTGCCTCAGCCTCCTGAGCTGCTGGGATTGCCGGCATGTGCACCACCACACCCAGATGTCATTTTTATTTTTGTCAACTGTTCCTCCTTAATTGTAAGCTTGTTGAAAATGAACTCTATATCTTGTTCTTTTCTCATCTGGTATATAGGGATGGATTTATAGAAATATGTGAACAAATACTCAGCTTCATGGGTGGGATATTAATATTATATACAGAATAATTTAATATTCAAATTCTGTTACAGTAGTTTTTTTCAATACTTTAAAAGAAAACGTGCTTTTCTTTCTCTACTCACTGAAATAGTTTTCCTGTGAATATAACTTAAAGGTGCATCAGTAAAAATATTGAGGAAAGGCTAAAGTTTACAGATCTCAAACATTTTGCTTCTTTTTCTCACATTCTCCAATGGCATGAGAACAGAGTAATTCAGTATAGATTTGAGTTTATCATACCCATAAAGACTACATGAGTTCAAGGATAAGACATCACAGTCTTTTCTTTTCTTTTCTTTTTTTGGACTACTGATTGAACCCACCACAGGTGCTTTGCCACTAAGCCATAGCCTCAGTCCTTTTTGTTTTTTCATTTTGAGACAGAGTCTTACTAAGTTGTTGAGACTGGCTTCAGACTTGTGATCCTCCTCCCTCAGGCTCTCAAGTCACTGCGATTACAGGTGTGCCACTGGCAGAGGCAGAGTCTTTTTAAAGGTCATTTAGCCGATGTAATTTCATCTCTATTCACCTTCAACAGTAATACTCAACTTTAGTATTTAGGAAAACAGAATATTTGAAAATCCATATTTAAAGAACATGTGTACACATCTGTGATAGTAATAGCTATGAAAGTAAATAAATAAGATCATAAGCTAAACCACAAAACATTGCATCATCTAGGTGCTATTTCTTTGTGAAAGATAGAAATATTTATTTGAATGATGTTTTCCAAGTTGAATATGTGTTCTTGTTTGCTAGTTACAAGATTAATAAATGTTTTAGGAAAATACAAAAGTCTTGGGGCTAAGGTTGTAGCTCAGTGGTAGAGCACTTGCTTAGCATGCACCAAGCCCTGGGTTTGATCCCCATCATCATCCCCCTAAAAATATTAAAAATTAAAAAAGAGGGAGAAAGACAGAAAAAGAAAACACTGCAGCATATGTTATGGGTTGAATTGTGCCCCCTACATTCATAAGTTAAAGAGCTAAACCCAGTACCTCAGGATAGGAATATACTGAAGAGGTGATTAAGTTAAAGAGAGGTCATATGGGTGCACCCCAAGCCAATCTGAATAGTACCCTCATAAGAAGAGGCAATTAGGACACAGATAACACACAGAATGAGGATGTGAGGACACATAGAGAGAGGGCTGCCATCTGCAAGTCAAAGAGCGAGGCCTCAGCAGAACCCAAACCTGCACATACCCTGTTCTTGGATGTCTAGGCTCTAGAATTGTGAGATAAACTTTTCAGTTGTTTAAGCCACCCTGGTTTAATGCCAGCCTGTGGCATTTTGTTATGGCAGCCCTAGCAATCTAATATACTATGCAAATAATAATCCCACCAGTTCTTAAGGACAGACTTTAGCTTGATCCACAGCATTCCATTGTCCTTAACCTTTTGGATTGCCAGTTAGGTGACTTTTTGTCTTTTTGTTACTATTAATGAAGGACATATTTACTTTTGTACATACATTTGTGTGTACTTAACAGATTAAGAGACATGACTTAAATGTTTTTCTTCTGGTTTTGTATTCATTGAAAGTACGGCTTGGGGTATAACTCAGTGGTAGAGCACTTTCCTAGCACGCACATGGCCCTGGGTTTGATCCCTGGTACCATCAGAAAAGAAAAGAATAACAAAATAAGCAAAAGCTAAAATGAATGAATGAATGAATGAATGAATGAATGAATGAATGAATGAAAATTAATTTTTTAAACCCCCTAAGCTCAACAATCAGAGGCAATCACTCATAATGTGAGGTCCTCTATCCATCCACACTCTCTCTGTGTGATTTAAAAGGATAACCATGTTTGTTTCTCAGTAGCACCAAAAGGTCCCAAATCCCCTTGCTCCCATGTACCCTATGGTGAGCTCTCATTGGGGGGTAGGGAGATCTGCTGTGAAATACAAACCAGGAACTGAATGTTGTTTTATCTGTTCCTTAAACATTCTTGGAGTTCAGTTAGTTTTCACTATGAAAACACCTGCAATGCTGGAGGCTGAGCCACAGGTGTTGGTGAAAATAGGTTGAGGAGAAGCATGGGGCAGCCAAGAGACGCCTGAGGAGGAAGAGGAGCACATCTGCAAATACCTTTGGGAAGAAGCCATTCTACTGCCTTTCTCCTTTCTCTGGGCAGTCGGGGTTTGTGTTTAGGCAAAAGGGGAAAAAGCAATACCATGATTCAGAATTCCAAATCCCACATCCTTCATTCCCTTGAAAAGAGTGGAATGAACTCAAACTTCCATTTTAGGTACGTACAGCACTTCGAAAGAGAGTAAAGAGAGAATAAAAGATAAATTGTCATTTGGAATAGGTAGCCTGGTCTTAACTCCCTTTCTGTGTATGAAATTTCTGGTTTATCAGGATGTTTCATCATCTGTAAAATGAGGGACACGGGCCAGGTGTTTTATAAAGTTCTTCCCAGCTGCAAGCTACAAAATTCTTGGACTTTGTCTATTTGAACCAATTTGAACACTACCACCACGCAGGGCCTAGCACAAAGCAGGCCTGCCACACACATTCGCCAAGTTAAATTAAAAAGGGACAGAAAAGATTGTGGCTAACTAGATTAATTAATTTGGAAAAAATTAAATTGAAGCTCTGTATAGATGATTGAAAAAAGCAAATTCCTCTGTGGCAGGATGTCTGGTAATTATTTTGCTCTTAATTAGCCTTAAGTTGATGATTATCAAAATGTTAAATGGTAATAGTATTAGAGATTGAGGAAATAAATATTAAAGTTGGAGTTCACTTTAACTGGACATGGAGTTCAAGTCCCATCAATTAGGGTAGAATCCATTGCAGATGTTCAAGAAGGAAGGTACCTGGTAGGTAAAGAGTGGCCCCAGGTTTATAATTCACCTCCTTCATCATCAAAGTAGAACTAGCAGGAATTCTCCTCCCGCACACTCACCCCTGATGGAGCATCCAAACACATCATGGTATTTGTCCCAGGTTGCCCTATTTCCAGTTGAAATGGAAGAGAACCTAGGCACTGGTCCTGTATCAAGGAGGAACTCACTGGAGAACTACCTCCTAGGCACCCTGGTTGGTTAAAATCCAAATGTCCTCAATGGTACCAGATTTTCATACACTTATATTTTGTCTTCAAAGAGAAAGTGTGTCAAGAGGAAATGTCAAGTAGTTGTGGGCCCTGAATAATTGATGCCTCCAAATACTTTTAACTCAAATACCAAAAGTTAGATTTTTATAAAAAAAATTTTAAAGGAAATGGAGGATTGTGTCAATGATTTAGTTTCCATGCATAGTTTCAGCCTAATTCAGTATCCCAAACAGCTACAGGATGTATGACCTTAAGAAAATCAATGAGGTGCAGTGGTACAGGCGTGTAATACCTAGGACTCTGGAGGCTGAGGCAAGAGAATTGCAAGTTCAAGACCAGCCTCAGCAATTTTGCAAGGCCCTAAGCAACTTAGCAAGACCCTGTCTCAAAATAAAAAAGGCTGAGGATGTGGTTCAGTGGTAAAGGTTCCCTGGGTTAACACTAGTACCAAAAAAAAAAAAAAAAAGAGAAAGAAGAAAGAAAGAAAGAAAGAAAGAAAAAAGAAAGAAAGAAAGAAAGAAAGAAAGAAAGAAAGAAAGAGAATAAAAGTAAAAGAAAAGAAAATCAACAATGGGGCTGGGGATGTGGTTCAGAGGTGGAATGCTTGCCAGGATGGGGCCCTTGGTTTAACCCCTATACTGTTAAAAAAAAAAAAAAAAAAGAATGCCAATGGCTGGTATTAGGTCAGTGGTGATTTAAGACACACTGCAGTTTTCCAGGCAATCCCAGCTGTGAGGTAATTCCAGGTGCATTTGTGGTTATTCGTAAGTACCACCATGACTCTGAGATCCACATCTTTAGGAGGTGTGCATTTCTTGTCTTTGTTGCCAGGTGTGCCACACCAAACTAGGACAGTCATCTTAAGAAAATCCATGAGATTCCCTGATGGAAAAGACCAATTCCATTTTACCTATCACCATAGAGTATTATGTCAGCCTATGACAGACTGCGTGGAAAAAAAAGCAGAAATGAAACGATCCTCAAGTGACCTCACCTCCCAATATAATATTGCTAGTCCAAATGGTATGATGTGTACCTGCACTGCAGCCTGGGATCAGTCACTGTGATAATTCTAAGTTATACTTACTCGTACTCCTACAGCATCCTATTTACTTGCTTCCCATTAGAATGCGTTATTTTCAGATTGTGCCAAATGAGTCCAGCACTTGGACTCAGCACATCTGAGCCTTTGAGACACTTCCACACTGTTGACTGTGGGAGCCTTTTGGACTGCATATTCGGCTCACACCTAGGAAATCTTGCAAATGAAGTCATCCTGGTCTGTCTCCCCAGTGGACCCTAATCAGCAGGAGTGTAGGGTTATAGCCTCAGCTTCTTTGCCTGGCCTTTATCCATTCAATAAATGTTTGCTGAGTGAAAATCTAAGACAGCAGATTTTTAGTGTTCTTATCAGAAAAAATGACAAGCATGTGAGGTGATTCACATGTTGTTTAGCATGATTTAGCCATTCTACAATGTATATATCCTTCAAAACTTCATTTTATACATGATAACTATATACAACTTTTTGTCAATAAAATATAAATTGATCAGATTAAAAATGTTGAATAAATTATATCCCAAAGCAAGAATAATTAGCAAATTTATTAAGATTATTTCCCTCTTGAGTTTGAATTAATATATTCTTCTACTAAGAAGGGCATTGCTTGAGATGAAGCTTATTTTTTCCTAAAGCCAAATGAATAAATATTATCCTTACTTAGGGTTGTGGTTTAGCATAACACCTGCCTTATCTTGGGTTCAACAAATTTTTATTTACTTAAACTGACTTAGCCACTCTATGTATTTCAAAGATCTATTGGGTTGAAAATAATTTTATCATGCTGAGCTTTTTCAAACTGAAATGATACAGGAAAACAACCATTAACTAATACAGTATCTGAAGTGTCTAGAAAAATGTCTAGCACCTAGTAGTGTTCCATATTGACTAATTCTTTTTCTTATATATTTTTAAAGAATAATGGCAACCCAAACTCTAAAATGTGGTGGAGCTGGCATTATCATCCACCCCTGTAATTTCAGGTACTCAAGAGGCTGAGGCAGGAGGACCAGAGGTTTGAGGCCAGTCTCACTAACTTGGTGGGACCCTATCTCAAAAATAAGAAAACAAAATGGGCTGGAGATGTGGTGGTAGAGTGCCCTGGGTTCAATCTCAGGTACTGCACACAAAACAAAACAGACAAACAAAAAACTTAATGGAAAATATAAAATTAGTAGAGGACAAATAACAAAAAAAATAGTATTATCTTTTGAGTTAGCAATTTAACTATCTCATCAAAATTTTAAATGCTATCCTGCCCTTCTCATATTTCTAAGCATAATCTGAAAATGCATCTAAATCAAAGGTGCCAGATAAAATTACATAACACCTAAATTTGAATTTCAGATAGTGAATAATTTCTTATTATAAGTATGACTCCATGTGATATTTGGGACATGAAAGATTTGGGATATATTTGTACCAAAAAATTATTCATTGTTGATTTGAATTTTAAGTTTAACTGGACACCCTGTATTTTCAGTTGCTAAATCTGACAATCTTAATCAAACAACAATGACTACCAGCCATTTGAAAAACAATAATAATTTGGTGAGCTCTTTTTATTTTTTAAGAATGTTTTATTGTCAGTAGACCAATTTCCTTTAAGCTAATTCTTCCCTTGATCCAGTGAACCTATGGTTAGTTTGCATAATGGCTCTGTATTTCACCTTCCTTTAGAAAATGCTCTAGAATCAAAATATCTATTTTGGCTCTCCATGGTCACCAGAATGTGGCTTGCAAAAAAAAAAAAAAAAAAAAAAAAGGAACAGTTGTTAGTCCTGGCTAAAAGCCAGACATTTGGTGTAGAATTATCAGTTGCTTATTCTACTAGAAGTTTCTGTGGAAGCTTGTAAAGCAGGTTTTCCTTATTGGTTTGGATCCAGTAGCCAGGAGACCATTTACATTGCTGTTTATTTTCATTACATAGCAAAGAACCCCAAGCATTCATGCTAAGGAAGAAAAGGGCCAAACTTGATAAGCAGTGTGGCCAAGGGATAATAAGGGGCCTGTGACCTGCCAGCGAGCTCTGGTTCACAGAGCAGAGGAACCGTGAGCCAAGTCTGGATGGAGGTCTTGGCAGGGCATCACCAGCGGAGAAAGAAAAACCAGAAGTTGCACTAAATTGGTCCTTTTATGGGCACTCTTTCCCTTCATTATTCACCTCTCTCATGCAACCATATAAATCATCTTGAGCCTGAACTCTAAACTTCCATAAAGTTGGTAGGTGCGCAGCTGTGGGAGGCCAGGGCCTCTTGCCAATACAAAACCCTAAGGACATTCTGGGTCTCCAGCCAGCTCCAGAAGGCCCTCTTTCCTTTCTTCTCTGAGCCCTAGGGATTGGCCAGCATGTTTCCTTTCCTCCTTTACCACCTGTTATTTCCAACTGTGTTTATCTCCTCCCCTGAACAGTGTGGGACAGAAGACAGCTTCATAGCTTCTGGCCCACCTTGTTCACACCAACTGCCATTTATGGTCTGCTCTCCGTGCCTGGTGTCCTCCTGTGTGCGTCACAGTGGTGATGTTTAATTCAATCTTTACTACAGCCCTGAGATGGTATGGTTGTATGCCATCTTACAGATGAGGAACTGGAACCCTTTGCAGAGCACAAGTCATGAAAATGTGCTTCAATTGCATCCAGTTTTATGATCTCAGTCCAATTTCTGAGAAAAGTAACACTGATTGTCTAAGTGATATTGCTCATAAAAATCACAAGAGAGGGGCTTTCCCTAATGCAACAGCAGGTCTTCTTACAGGAAAATATAAAGACCACAAAGGTGTGAATACTGGGTCTTTGAGGTTTAATGAGGCTTTCTGGGTGAGATAAGGAGATAAAGAGATTATCTTGTGAAGAAGTGGTTTAAAAATTTTGATGAGCATGGAATCATCTACAGGGGCCTATTAAAACATACAGTGATTTACAATTATTTTAAAAACCAGGATTGGATTGTGATCCAGTGATAGAGTGCTTGCCTAGCACATGTGAGGCCTTGGTTCAATCCCTAGTAGTAGGCGCGCGCGCACACACACACGCGCGCACACACCTCTTCTGAATTGACTGATAATGAAAACACAAGATTACAAAGTTTATGTTATGTAGGTAAAGTGGTATTTAAGCCAAAATCTGTGGCTTGAAATGTTTGTATTGAAGAGAAATTTTAAATTAGTGATTCAAGTTTTTATATTAAGCAAGAGGATTCTGTTTGAATAATTATAGTTTTAAAAAAGAAGAAAAAGAAAAGAAGTTGGTTGAAGTGACCTGTATCTATATTAGTCCTAGCTACTCTGAGGCAACATAGGGAGGCCCTGTCAAAAAAGAGAGAGAAAGAGAGAAAGAAAGAAAGAAAGAAAGAAAGAAAGAAAGAAAGAAAGAAAGAAAGAAA
>JAJEJO010003142.1:60243-103535 GCA_020662805.1 Glaucomys volans
AATTCCTCCTGCTCTCCCACAGAAGACCTTGACTGCTGGAGACCGCTAGGGTGGGGGCTTTCTGGCACCTGAGAGTCATCACTGTATCCCACTCATTCATTTACCTGGCATGTACTCATTTATTCATTCCGTGCCTACTCTCTGTCCACCAATATTGTTAGAGGACCACATGAAAACACTTTTTTTGAGTGGGCGGGTACCAAGGATTGAACTCAGGGGCGCTCAACCACATTCCCAGCCCTATTTTGTATTTTATTCAGAAGACAGGGTCTCACTGAGTTGCTTAGCACCTCACTTTTGCTGAGGCTGGCTTTGAACTCGAGATCCTCCTGCCTCAGCTTCCCCAGTTGCTGAGATTACAGGCGTGCGCCACCGCACCCAGCAAAAACACTTTTTAAAAATGTACTTCTAAGGTTATTGGTTTTTGATGATGCCAACACTTAATTAACTTACTTTATAAAGCAACAACCTGGGCATTATTTGACGCATGTCCAACCCCCTTCTCTAAGGGCAAGGGTAGCAACTTCACTTGGGAAGGAACCATGTTCTGATCTCTATTTTTTCAGAATGTAAGTAAAGAGATGATGTCAGGAATAGCTGTGGAAACACAGTTACATTAATTAGACATAGTAATATTAATTAGAAACATAGTTATATTAATTAGATCACCAATGACTAATGATAAGTCACACCTTCTATATTCAGAGTTCTTGTAAAAGAGTTTAGGGTAGTTTAGGGCTTTCCAATATGTGGCCTGTGGGCTCAAAGTTACTTGGGGTGTTTTTCAAAATTGTTTATTTCTGGAATCTGCCCCAGAGTGATTGAATTGGACTCTGTCAGAATAAAGTCCCTGAATCTGCTCTTAATGCAGGCACCCAAGGAAAGTCTTGTGTGCTGCAAAGTTGACAGTCATTGGACTACATGATCTCCAAGGTCCCTTCTGGTACCAAAGGTCATGACCAAGGTTTGCCACATGGAAGAGACGGTGTCACCTAGAAGATGGAATTTTTTAAAAAATTGAGATTGAAGGATGTTGAGGATAGGGAAATGATTTTGGAAAACAGAGAAATTTAGAAATTATGCAATTAAATACACACAGAAAAATTGTATTGCAATATTCACCCTTCAAAAAAGCAAAAACAATGGTATTTTGAAATTAATAATTCTTGAATGTTTTGTGAGAAACCTACTAGAAGTAACCATTTTAAAATGTGTGGTTGATAAATTTAGCCATAATTAGAAAGAGACTAAGGGAATAAATTCCAGATGCTTCTATTTCATGCAGCGGCACAGTGACATTGGGTTAAGCAAGGGCTGTTCAACTTAAGTTAGAAATGACAAGTGTTTGCCACAGAATGCAGTAAATATTTTTGGTAGAATGCCTTTAATCATCATTCTGGTGGTAGATTATACTTCACTGGTGATAGAAGGAAAATAAACTGAAGAACCATAGCATAACTGAGGAAACATAACATTTTGATTTACAGTTAACAGTGATTGTTTGGGAACTGTCATTCGCTCAGCTGTTTTGAGAGAGAGAGAGCAGCTGAAATAAAAAGCATATTTCTGGGTCAGAAAAATCCCAAAAAGGAAAACGCTTTAAAATACAATAAATCTCACTAGTGAACCAACTTCTTTAGACTGGTAGTAGCCGTGCACACTCCTTGGAATTTTCCATCTCTCCCAGGAATATAATTAATCAGTGGAAGAGCTATTAATCAGGTGAGATGATGTCTTCTAAACAGACGTAGCAGCTGGATGTGATGGTGCATACCAGTAATCCCAGATACTTGGAAGGCTGAGGTAGGAGGATTGCAAAATTGAGGCCAGCCTCAGCAACTAACAACACCCTGTCTCAAAATAAAAATTAAAAAGGGATGGGGATGTAGCTCAGTGGTGGAGCACTTGTATAGCATGCACATGGCCCTGGATTCAATACTCAGCACTTCAAAAAACAAAAACAGACATGGTCAATTCTTGCCATGTCAATACTTAGGCCATGTCTATTTTCTCTTCCAGACCTAAAAACTTGTACCTTTAGAAGCTTATTTGTGATACCCCTCTGGAGGGGTTAACCTTGTTAAATTTACAAACTTGTGGGTCTTGTAGAACTCCAAGTGCATCTTGACACTCTGACACCGGGACAAACAATTGAGTACAGCGTTTTCCTTGGTGATACAACAAATCCTAACTTGTGAGATGTGTTGCATGATGACTTTGTAAATAACGCCATGCCTGAGAGTGTAGAAGGCCCACACATTATACTGGGGGGTTAAAATGTGTTATTATCTTAATTTGTGTCTGATTATGTTGTTGTCCAGAAAAATCATGTGCAGCCCAGTTTGCAAATATATTGTCCTATTGCAGCCCTTAAGAACATTCCTCTCGTAGCACACTGAAGACAAAAGAAAAGAACTGAGATTTCCTTCTTTTAAAACTTATCTTCAGACGGCTCCTTTTCCATTTCCTCATTGATGGGCTATTTCCCATTTCTGCCACTCTCCTCAGTCCCTGCCCACTTTGGGTCAGCTCAACCACTTTCCTGGGGAAATAAAAATTGAGATCATTACATATGGCCTTGTTTTTTTTTTTTTTTTAGATGCTAGGGATTGAAGCCAGAAGCAAGTTACCTTGCAGCTACATCCCAAGCCTTTTCTTTTTTTATATATTTTGAAATCTGGTCTCTCTGAATTGCTGATCCTCCTGCCTCAGCCTCCCCTGTTGCTAGGATTATAGGCATGCGCCACCACACCCAGCTTGTGTGCTTTTATGCACGTTTTAACCCCTTTTCTACATTTCCTTTTCCTTACAAACTTACAGTCCTACTGCCCTTTCCTTTGTTTTCACACTTTACTCAACACTAATCAGTCCTAACCTTTCTCTTATTATTACTCACTCAAACCCAACCTTCAGCCTACACTCTGCTCCTGAGGTCCAGACCAGCAAATATTCCACTACAGCCTGTCCCACTTGAATGTCCCACAGACACCTTAGTTCACATCCCCTCAACTGCTGCCTCTATCTTTTTTCTCCAGAATGGATCCTTCCTTCTATAATGATATCTTCATTTGGTATCACGGTTATAGTCACAAGTATGAGTCATCCTGATCACTCCTGCTTATCATCTCTTCATCTAGTCAATTATCTGGATGAATCTGTTAATTTGGCACCAATATTCTTTGTTTTGGGGTTTTTTTTAGTTGTAGATGAACGTAATACCTCTATTTTATTTATGTGGTGTTGAGGATCGAACCCAGGGCCTCACGTTCTAGGCAAGTGCTCTACCACTGAGCTACATACAGCCCTAGCCTCTGGAACCAATAGTCTTTTCTTTTTTTTTTTTTTTTTTTACATTTTGACACTTTATTTTATTCCCTTTTTATTTTTATTTTTACAGACTTCATTTTGATTCATTGTACACAAATGGGGTACAACTTTTCACTTCTATGGTTGTACACAATGTAGATTCATGCTATTCATGTAATCATACATGTACATAGGGTAATAATGTCTGTTTCAGTCCACTATCTTTCCTTCCCCAACTCCTTCCCACCCCATTTTCCTCTACATCATCCAAAGTTCCTCCATTCTTCTCTTGCCCCCCGCCAACCCCCGCCATTATGTATCATCATCCACTTACCAGAGAAAACATTTGGCCTTTGGTTTTTGGGCTTGGTTTATTTTACTTAGCATGATATTCTCCAACTCCATCCATATACCTGCAAATGCCATAATTTTATTCTTCTTAATGGCTCAGGAATATTCCATTGTGTGTGTGTGTGTATATATATATATACATACATATATATATATATGTATGTATATATATATATATCTTTATCCATTCTTCAGTTGAAGGGCATCTAGGTTGGTTCCACAATCTAGCTGTGAATTGAGCAGCTATGAACATAGATGTGGCTACTTTATTGTAGTATGTTGATTTTAAGTCCTTTGGATATAAACTGAGGAGTGGAATAGCTGGGTCAAATGGTGGGTCCATTCCAGGTTTTCTGAGGAATCTCCATACTGCTTTCCAGAGTGGCTGCACCAATTTGCAACTCCACCAGCAATGTACAAGTGTGCCTTTTTCCCCACATCCATGCCAAAACTTATTGCTTGTGTTCTTGATAATAGCCATTCTAGCTGGAGTTAGATGAAATCTTAGAGTGGTTTACATCACCCAGGACACCTGTGTAGGACCTCACACCATGGCAGCCGTCTCTCAGCTGGTCATTTTGCCTCCTGTCTGACCCACCTGCTTTCCATCTTTATTTATTGACACACATAATTGTGTACACAAAATCATGTTCATATCAGTCTCCTAAAATTTCTTCTGGATTCCTATCCTAGTTTACAACATCACTTCAAAAAAAGTTCCTACTGATTTGACCCCTGTCTGTCTTCCCCAGCATTGTCCTAGTATTCATCCCTTCATTCAAATCACAACTGTGAGCTTTGGTTCCAGAATGTGCTGGTCTCATTCTCTCTTTGGGAATCTGCATTTGGTCCCTCCACCAGAAATGCCCCCACCTCCCTTTGTTCTCCTGGTGTGTTCATCCTCATCCTCAGTTCTAACTCTCTCCTTTCTGGCGAGGCATCCCTCCCTCACATTCATGGCACAGTTCAGGGTAGCTTTGTGCCTACCTCATATTCTCTGTCCAGCCACATCAGATGTGTCAATTCTGTAGACGTGCCTGGTTCTGCATTGCTCCTCAGCCTCTCCATACACCATTGCCTCTACCTGGAATTTTCTCTCCTCCATCTCTCTTTCTCTACTGGCTCACTGCTAACTATCCCTCATTTCTCAGCCTAGATATCCCTTCCTTTATGAGGGTTTCTTAATGGAACACTAGGTTAAGCCCCCTTTCTTAAAGACTCATAAATCTTGGTGCTTCTCTTATTGCAACTCCTCATTGTGACTACCTGGGAAATTTTCTGTCTTCCCCAATAGACTATAAACTACATTGAACCAGGGACTAGGCCTCTTTCTTCCCTGCTGTATCTATGGCACTAGCACAATACCTGTCACCCAATAGGAGCTCAACAAACATTTCTTAAATAAGTGGGTTTACTATCTATCACATTTCTGTAACACTTTGTCTATTATGTCTTTCCCGGCAAAGATTTTTCTCTTCATGGTCGTATGTCCAGCACCTAGTACAATGCCTGAACCAGTAGACAGTTAACAAATGTAAGATGAATGAATGAGCTGCAATCAGCAATCAGAAGAGCTTGATCTTTTCACCGAGCTGGTATGGGCAGTCTTTGATCTGTTCATGTTATAGTCCTCAGTTTATTTGTCTAGGAGCTCAGGTCCAGAGATAAAAGGCACATTATCATCAGTGGATTCACTCTGATCTCCCACCTGCAATGTATTCAAGAATAAGAGTTTCTCTTATTTTTCAAACATTCTGAAAGTGATCTTAAATTATTGATCAGTCTCTGTTCCATAAAAGAATAGGCAGAGAATATCCCATAAAAGAGTATTGCAGGAGAAGCAAGAAAAGGAAAACTAAGATCTGTTATTCTCACAACACCTCCAAGAAGCAGTATAATTATGCTTATTTTTCCAGATCAGAAAAATATTGCCCAATTGACTGGGAAACCTGAAGAAGACAGGCTGGCTGCTAAATGCCATACTTTACCCACTGTATCGTATTACAAAAGATCCCCTGTGAATATACTGCAAAACTCTTTGTGTTGTTCCTTCTCACACTTATACTGTAACTATTTATTATTTAAACAAATTAGCAAACATTTTTTCAGAGTCTACTCTGAAAAAGTAGATATATTAATCTTCAAAAAATTGTATGAACTTGGTATTGTACTCATATTATAGATGCTGAAACTGATTCTTAGCGAGACTTGAATATAATTCATAAAGAACAGAATGGGAATTCAAATCCTGGTTAGGGTGCATCAACCCCTGGTCTTGCAACTTTGAGCCAACACCTTATTTTGCTCTGTCTACATGACAGCTGAAACTTCAGATAATTCACCCACAATGTCTATGGAACTTGCCCCTGCCTTGGAAGAGCAGGACAGGTTTTAGCAGTGGGAAGATTAGCAGTCTATCAGACACTGATACCTTTGACCTTTTCAAAGCACAAGCCATACCATAGTGGTGAGCCCTTAGCCCTGAGGTCAGGAAAAGGGGGAATGGGATAAAGATTTGTGCAAGTCAGTTTACACAGGATAAATAGGAAAGTGAGTTAAGTTGCCAGACACTAGACAAATGATTATGCAAAGCACTTAATAACTAGTAAATATTAGTGTTGGACAGTAAGCAGAAAATAAGAATGATCCTCAGAATACTATTAGCAAAACACATTTGCAAAATGTATATAGCAATAATTCAGAATGAACCAAATAAGCTCTGAATTCTTTAGCAAGCATAATACAATAAAAAGAAGAAAGTGGTGCTTCTCTATGTTAAATACCTCTTTTCAAGATTAGTTTAAAAGCATTTTGGAGTTAATGGAATTTTTCAAATTTTTCCATGATGTCCATTTCTAGAGAGGCTATCTGAAGGTTCAATTTTTACCCAAATTAATATGCAGAAATGCAAGAACTTCATATTAACATCATCATAAATTTTTTAACCCATCTGCCTTATGCCAGGCATGGTGGTGTACACTTGTAATCCTAGTGACTCTGGAGGCTTAGGCAAGGAAGATGGAAAGTTCAAGGTTAGCCTCAGCAATTTAGTGAGACCTTAAGCCATTTAGCAAGATCCTGTCTCAAAATAAAAAATGAAAAGGAAAGGGGATGTGGTTAAGTGCCCCTAGGTTCAATCCCCAGTACCAAAAAATAAATTCATTCATTCATTCATTCATTCATTTCAGTTTAATAGCAATTTTTTTCCAGATCATCTCAGGGCGGTTAGAATCAAGTGTATATTCCAAATACCATATTGTTCCTGGATAGCAACTTTGTAACATGTGTATTCTAGAATTTCCTTAACATTTTCTTTCAGATAGTAGGAAAAGTCAACAGGAATGGAGCTAAGCTAAATTGTTACTTTTAGACGTCCTTCAAAGATCTTTGTGCTTCTGCATGTTGTGTTCACATAATCAGTAATCATAAAATCCCAACACGAAAATTGTTAATCATCAATCTATTCCAAGAGCTGGACTGTTGTTCAATGTGTTTTCTCATTACTTGTAAGAAAGGAGTGAACTTTTCCTAAGGTAATTAAGAAAGAAGTTCATGTAATCTTTTATTTATTTGTTTATTTATTTACTTATTGGGATCCTGGGGATAGAACTCAGGGCCTTGTGCATGTTAAGCACTTACTCTACCACTGAGTTATGTCCTCATCCCTTTCCTATAATATTTTTAAGATATTTTCTTTGATTCAAGAAACTATTCATTAATGTTTACTTAACAGTACCAGTGGAGGGCTGGGGTTGTGGCTCAGTGGTAGGGCACTTGCCTAGCATGTGTGAGGCTCTGGGTTCCATTCTCAGCACCACATATAAATAAATTAATTAAATAAAGGTCTATCAACAACTAGAAAAAATATGTTTAAAAAACACCAGTGCATATTTAAAAAATAAAATTTCCAAACTTGAATGCATGTTCTGATAAGAAAGAATATAATCAAAAGAATAACAAGGAAGAATTGTTGACATTGGTACCATCCCAGAAAATCTTGGACATACAATGACCATGACAAATCCTTTAACATTTTTCACTTCCCAATTTCCTTAAAACAAGTAGCATGTAATTCCTAAATGCTGGCGATGCAATGTTATAAATTGAAAATAACCATAATAAATCATCAGAATCTTCTTTTTGCATTTTAAAAAAAGACTTAATTCGTGTAGGGAATGTTTTATGGTAGCTTCAGAGGGCTTGTGTCAGTGGATTCTGTTGCTCTGAGAAACTCCTTAGAAAAGAGGAAATGATGGATTCATATTTACTTCTTAGGAGATTCATAAGGTGCATCTTCTTCTTTCATATTAATTTCCAGTTGCTCAATCAATGATCATGCTTCATTCATAAGAATCTGAGTTAGGAAATCAGAAAAGATGTATCTATAAGCTGTTTGCTGCCACTTACTGGATAATCACTCTTCTTGCCTGAAAAAATGGAGAAGAATTTGTTAACTGCTTCCTGGCAGTCATATATACAAATGTCAGAAAAATGTTAGAAACAAAATTAACAGGAATATTACTTTCTAAATATGTTACATGTATTCTCAATAAAATATGCACTTCCTCCTTCTATTAATATTATTATTATTTTATATCCACAGAAAGGAAAGCAGAAGCAAAACCTCAAAAATAGAATTTCTGAGCCAGGCGTCGTGGCGCATGCCTATAATCCCAGCAGCTCGGGAGGCTAAGGCAGGAGGATCGCAAGTTCAAAGCGAGCCTCAGCAAGGGCAAGGTGCTAAGCAACTCGGCGAGACCCTGTCTCTAAATAAAATACAAAATAGGGCTGGGGATGTGGCTCAGTGGCCGAGTGCCCTGAGTTCAATACCCTGTTCCAAAAAAAAAAAAAAAAAAAAAGAATTTCTGGGGAAAGGAGGAGAAGGAGTACAATATCTCATCAAACATAGTGAGTAAGGAACCAAGAAGAACATTAATGAATTATAACTTACAGAATGTTCCCATAGCATAAAGCTATAAAATGGGAAACTTTTCTCAGAACAAGTAGAAGTAGTATCTTTATCTCAAATATTTATGTGGTTTATTTGCTTTGATGTAAAACATTTCCTTTGGGTAGGCTATAAGACCCACAAATGCATGTCATCTTCCCCCATTCAATTAGAACCACAAAGCCAATAGAAAGAAGCCTTTGAACATTGTCATGGTCAAACAGGTGTCTAATCTTTATAACATTACATTTTTTGCCCTTGATCGTGTCTCAGCTGTTTCTGAAGTTTTCACACTTGAAGATAGCAACAGCAACTCATCCAAACATTCCCTTTGCTTGGGAGTGAGTCTGGCATGTGAAATGATTGTAGCCTTTGTGGAATTCTGTGTAAAATTAGTTGGAATATCTATTGTTCTAACCCCAAATGCAATTTTACCAAAAATTATCAGAAAAAAATATAAATGAATTAAATCAGCCCCATCTGATGTAATCTTACATCTCTGAGCTAGAGTCAGCTTTAAAGGGAATTAGTAATCATTAGATAATCAGGTAGGCTGGCAGTTTCTTTCTTCCAGGAAGATGCCCATTTGTTCAACTAACATTACAGGGTACTTTGCATGGATTAAGCAAGCATATATTGTTACATTTTCTCTGCACCACACCTACGTAGGTAAAAGGATTTTTTTTTTAATTGGGAGTTGAACCCAGAGGGGCTTAACCACTGAGCTAAATCCCAAGCCCATTTTATTTTTTTATTTTGAGACAGGATCTCATTAAGTTGCTTAGGGCTTCACTAAGTTACTGAGGCTGCTCTCAAACCTGCAATTCTCCTGCTTCAGCCTCCCAAATCACTGGGATTACATGTGTGCACTACTGCTTCCAGTAGAAGAATTCCATTTTTTTAGATAAAGAAACTGATATTCTAAAAGGCAAAGCTACTTGTCACAGGGTGCACAACTAAGTAGGGTAGAGCTAGAACTCTAGTGACTGCCAGCAGAGCACATCTTTTTTTCCCCCACATTTTTTTTCATTGGTGCATTATAGTTGTATGTATGGTGGAACTTCCTGTTACATATTTGTACATGCACACAATATAACAATAAATTTGATCAGTATCATTCCCCAGTATTTCCCTTTTCCTTCTCCTCCTCCCTCTCTCCCTGGTCCCTTTCCTCTACTGATCTCCCTTGCATTTTCAGGAGATTCCCCTCCATCCACACCTGTCTTTTCTTTTTTCCTCTCTAGCTTCCACATATGAGAGAAAACATACAAACCTTGACCTTCTGAATTTGGTTTATTTCACTTAACATGATGTTCTCAAGTTCCATCCATTTTTTCCTAGAAATGACATAATTTCATTCTTCTTTATGGCTGGAAAATGTTGTTTTTTTTGGTTTTGTTTTGTTTTGTTTTGTTTTGTTTTGGTACCAGGGATTGAACCCAGGGGCACTTAACCACTGTGCCACATCCTCAACCCTCTTTTATATTTTATTTAGAGACAGGGTATTATGGAGTTACTTGGAGTCTCACTAAGTTGCTGAGACTGGATTTGAACTCACAATCCTCCTGCCTCAGCCTCCTGAGCTGCTGGGATTACAGGCGTGCGCCACCATGCCCAGCCTAGCACGTTTTCTTTATCTGTTTTTCTGCTGATGGACATGGAGGCTGGTTCCTAGTTCAGCTCTTGTCAATTGCAGAGCACATCCTGTAACACTGTGCCCTCCTGCCTTGCCAATCAGCCTAGAAAGTCAAGTATTCTTTTTCTTGATATATGTAATGACACATGTAATGACACTTTGGACTATCATTAGTTGATATTAAAATTAATAAAAATATTATTAGTTTACATTCTTTTCAGATCTATAAAGAATAAGTATCTATTTTTCCAAGCCAGATCTGTCTGGGAGATTCAGACTCTGAACTGCCCATCTCCACTCTCATGACCCTCAAGCTCCATACAACCAGCCCTTCCCATCCACAGGTTCTGCATCTAAGGATTTAACCAACTGTGGATCAAAAATATTTGAAAAAAAAATGGGCTTGTACTGAACAGGTACATACATTTTTTGTCTTTGTTCCATAAATGATACAATGTAATGCCTATTGACTTCCCATTTACATTGGATTAGCATTTTAAATAATCCAGAGATAACTTGAAGTTTATGGGAAGATATGGGCAGGTTTTATTAAAGTGTGCTCCTCAAAGATGTTCCTGGGAGGGGGCTGGGGTTGTGGCTCAGTGGTAGAGTGCTTGCCTAACATGTGAGGCACTGGGTTCAATTCTCAGCACCACATATAAATAAATGAAATAAAGGTTTAAAAAAAAGAAAAAGAAAGATGTTCCTGGGAAAACATTTGGCCTTTGGTTTTTTGGGATTGACATTTCACTTAGCATGATATTCTCTAATTCCATCCATTTACCTGCAAATGCCATAATATTAATCTTCTTTATGTCTGAATAATATTCCATTGTGTATATATACCACAGTTTCTTTATCCATTCATCTGTTGAAGGGCATCTAGGTTGGTTCCATAGTCTAGCTATTGTGAATTGAGCTATAAACATTGATGTGGCTGTGTTGCTGTAGTATACTTGGTTTGGGGGGTTGGGGGGTGAGAGAAGAATGGAGGAACTTTAGATTACCAAGGGGGAAATGAGAGGGGGAGGGAACAGGGGTATGAAAATGGTGGAATGAGACAGACATCATTACCCTATGTATATATATGATTACATGAATGGTATGAAAAGGTGTACCCCATTTGTGTACAATGAATCAAAATGCAGTCTGTAAAAATTAAAATAAATAAATAAATAAATAAATAAATAAATAAATAAAAGATGGGGGCGGGAGATGTTCCTGGTCATCCTATGCCCTGGTGGTGACAAAGAGGACATCATCAGTCACTCAGTTGCCCAAGCCAGAAATCTGGATGCCATCCAGATTTTTCCTTTTTCCTTTCTCTCCACATAAAATAATTAAATCGGTTGACGCACCCTCTCCACATCTCTCCAATGTACCCAGCTCTGTCCACACCCAGGGCCCTTTCCTAGATCCCGCCATCAACATCCCCAGCCAAGGCCACTGTAATAGCCTCCTCACGGGGCTTCCTCTACCTGCTCCTCTTTAAGCTGGCTTGGCCCAGAGATAATACAGGTGTCATTGCCTTCCTCTCCCCCTTGAAAGTTCTCACTGGCTCTGCAGTTGTCTTGGGGTCCAGTCCCTTGTCCTCCACAGGACCTTTCCTCAGTCTAGGAATTTATCCATAGATGGATAGCACCTCTCTATCAAGGGAGACAGATGGACAGACAAGTCAACGCACAAATACGGCTGTTTACAAGTTGCTCTAAATGGTATGAAGGGAATGAACAGGAAACTGAGTCGGAGGCAGCAGTTGGGGCCTGTGGACACTAGGGTTCATTTAGCTAGGGAGACTGAGTGAAAAGCACTATAAAGGCCCTGAGTGGAGCACAGTCAGGGAGTTGAAAAAAATCTGTGTGATTGGGGAAAGATGAAAAGAGAGAAAGCGACATGAACTGAGATTCTCAGCCCTAGACCCTGAGATGGCATTTGGATTCCCTCCAAAAGAATCCACTGTCATTTCAAGAGATATTTCTGGCTGCTCAGTGGAGGGCAGGACATTGAGAGGGAAAGCAGAAAGGTGGTCAGGAAGGGGTTGCCGAGGGCTAAAAAGAGGTGGGCCCAGGTGGCAGTGGTGGCAGAAGAAGGAAAGTTGTTCAACACATCTGGGTGCATTGTAGAGACAGCACTGGCTTGACATGATATGGATTGGGAGTGTTCAGCAAAGGGAAGAACAAAGGCTGACTCCAAGTTCCTGGCCAGCAGTCTCAACTGGACCATCCCAGGAGAAAGGAAATCTGGGAGAAGAGCAGACTTGAAACCCAAAGGCCCCTTTTGACAAGTTAATTTTTAAATGCTTGTGAGTATCTCTAGCAAGTGGAATTGTCAAAGAGCTAGTTGGTTTGGAGTTAGAATTAGAGGATACATCTGGGTCAGAAACGAAGAGTGGGAATTTAGGCAGGGCGGAGTGATACACACCTGTAATCCCAGCTTCTCGAGAGTCAGAGATAGGATTGCCAGTTTGAAGTCAGCCTCAGCAATTTAGCAAGTCCTAAGCAACTTAGTGAGACCCTATCTCGAAATAAAAAAATAAAAGGGGCTTGGGGATGTAGCTCAGTGGTAAAGTGCCACTGTGTTCAATCCTCAGTACAAAAGAAAGAAAGGAAAGAAAGAAAGGAGAGGGGGAGAGAAAGAGGGAGAGAGGGAAGGAGGGAGAGAGGGAGGGAGGAAAGGAGGGAAGGCAGGAAGGTGGGAGGGAAAGAAGGAAGGAAGGAAGGAAGGAAGAAAGGAAGGAAGAAAGGAAGAAAGAAAAGGAATTTGTCCATACATGGATAGCACATGGAACTCCTCCAGGAAGCTTGCCCTGAGTCCAGTCTGGTCTAGAATCCCCCATATCTAGCTTTACATTCTGGATTTCCACTATCACTACCCAGCTGATTTCTCCAGCTCTGTTCTTGAGACTGTCCATGACTACTAGTCTATGTCCTTCATCCAAGAGAAAACCAATTTCAAGAGACCAGTGGCTCATCTCAAATTCAGTGCTGCACCTTCAATCTGATCCTAAGAATGCCGTCCATTCAAAAGAAGCAAATGTGAGCACCCAAAGGCAAACTGCACCTGATGACAGTTGTGTTCCGTGTCCTGGTATTGGGGTACATGTATCCAAGAAGTACATTAATTTGACACTCTACAGCATGTACCCAGAGTAGATTTTTTATGTGCCACATCTGTGTAGTCAAGGTACATGCCACTGTCCTCCTTCTGAAGTTCCTGTTGTTTGGGTGTGACCAAGAGGGTGTGACCAAGAGGATGCAAGGGTTGTAAGGGGTGCACAGCTCAAAACCAAGTGCAGACAAGAGCCCTGACTCCTAAGAAAGCCAGCCTCCAGGGCCAAATGGCAAACAGATGTTTTATTTAAGAAAATCAAACTTCATTCTACTTTCTTTTTTTAAATTGTTTTTCTATTTAGTTATACATGACAACAGAATGCCTTTTGATTCATTGTACACAAATGGAGTGAACTTTTCATTTCATCTGTGCACGATGTAGAGTCACACCATTGGTGTAATCATACATGTACGTAGGGTAATGATGTTTGTCTCATTACACCATCTTTCCTTCCCTTGCCCCCTTCCCTCCCCTCATTTCACTCTACACAATCCAACCTTCCTCCATTCTTCCCTTACCCCCTCTTCATTCTACTTTCAAAAATGAGAAACTGGGAATGGTTTCTGGAAATTCTTGTGTGCCTCCAAAACTTTGCTGATGTCCTCCATCCTTGGAGAAGAGAGATGAGTTCTCCTTGTGGTGGAACTTTTCCTACCTGTTGGCCTTTCTCCCAGTTGTTGTTCTCAATTGTTTGGCTAGCACTATGGTTTGTTATGATATTTTTACTAGAGGTAATGACACTGGCTTTAGAATCCACACTGTAAAGTTCTAGTGGTGGTTCTGTCAATGCAAACTGGAATGTCTTTGGCAGGTCAAATAAACCCTAGGTTCCCTTTTTGTAAAACAAAAGGCATGAATTCAAGTTTCTTCTCCTAAAATTCTGTCATTCTAGAAATTGATTTGGTACTGTTTCCTGGTATTACCTCAACAGTGTATGTAGAACAGTGTGAATTTGCTGGTTTTGTTGGTTTGCCCCTTCAAGTTTCCCCTGGCCACTTTTCCCACCCCTGCCCCTGGTCATGTGGGACTGTTTCCTTTTGAGTTCAGAAGAAACTGTCCTTCTTACATCATGTGTTGCTTATCTATAGCTGCCTAACAAGTTTCCTGAAAACTTGCAGTTTAAAACAATAAACAAGCCAGGCACAGTGGTGCAAGCCTGTAATCCCAGCAGCTCAGGAAGCTGAGGCAGGAGGATTGTGAATTCAAACGCAACCTCAGCAACTTAGCAAGGTACTAAGCAACTCAGTGAGACCCTGTCTCTAAATAAAAATACCAAAAGGCCTGGGGATGTGGCTCAGTGGTTGAGTGTTCTTGATTCAATCCCCAGTACCAAAACAAAACAACAAAACAATAAGCATGAATTATTTCACACAGTTTCTGAGATTCTGAAATCCAAAAAGAGCTTAACCTGGTTTCTCTGACTCAGGACATGTCAAGCTATGGGCAGAGGCTGTAGGACCTGGAAAACTGGCCTGGGGTTGGAGGCTTCACTTGGAAGTGATGATGGGGATGAGGTGAGAGAGAAGAAAGAGGCGAGCCTGGATCTTTACACTTTAATTGCAAAAGGGACAACCTTGCATCTATCAAATTCCATTCTCCTAGAAGCAGCTCAGTACGTCCAGCCTGTGCCCGAGGGGAGAGGAGTCAGCTCTGCCTCTAGAGGGGAAGAGTTTCAAAGAGTTTGTGGACTATAGTTCTTTAAAAGACCTACAGTCAGTTGAACGGCTAAATATTCTTCTATGTGTGGGGGCGTGTAATAAAAACAATCTCTGCATGTAGTAATATATGTGATGTCATTCCTATTAAACTTTTTTAAAAAAGATGATTGGTTGCAAACCAAACACTCACGTTTCTCAAATTCGATTACAGTATTATCCTTGCTTTGAAACTGAGCTTGGAATTAACAAGAACTTTATGACTAAAGAATTGGTCTTACAAATAAACATACACGAAGGGGCACTCAATTTAACTGTCACTGTCAACTGCCAGTCAGAATACACAAGCTTCCTGCCACCAGACTTGTAGGAGAAAGCGGAGAAAGAAAACAACCAAAGAAGAATGCCTACCAATCTAACAATGCATAATTCTCTGTATTTTTCTGTTATTTTTTCTTGTGCATGTGTGGGGGGCAGGCGCAGTACTAGGGATTGAACCCAGGCATGCTCTACCACTGAGCTACATCTCCAGTCCATTTTACTTTTTTATTTTGAGATAGGGTCTCACCAAGTTGTCCAGGCTGGCCTTCAATTTGTGATCCTCCAGCGTCAGCCTCCCACATAACTGGGATTACAGGCATGTGCCACTAGGCCCAGCTAATCCTGGGTTTTAATTGTTAATTTACTTACATTAATTTACAATAGGCAGTAAAATGGTTAATTGCCACTCTTATCAATATCAGTTCCTTCAGGAAGGTTTGCTGGGAAGTAGAGCTACTGCTGCTGGTCATGAGGTTTTTGTTTGTTCTGGGATTAGTAAGGTAAAGAGAACCAAAGGCCAGTTGTAGAATCCATGCAATATTCTATATTACCCCAATGTGTTATTAAACAAAGATTCTACCAATTTTTTTAAAGCTGATACAAATCCCTTGTTTAACTTTGCTTTTAAGAAACAATTTTACAATGTCATAAAATACAATTATTAGATTTTCAAAATCAAGGCAACAATGGAGATAAAGGATTTTAATTTGGATGTTGTAAGTCCTAGATGCTGTTAACTTTAAGAATTACAATGACTGTCTTTTCTTTCTCCTTCTCCTTCTTCTTCCAATGCTGGCCTCAAACTCCTAGGCCCAAGCGATCCTCGTGCCTCAGCCTCCCAAGTAGCTGGGACTACTGGCATTCCATCAGGCTCAAGCTCTGGCTCTGCGTTTTTTCTGCCATCATGGTGTTTCTTTATACTCAACTACTGTTACTGTTTCCAGCTATTTAAGACCTTACCTGAGATATTTCTCTTTATTGAAGTTCTAATTACAGAATATTTTCTTTCTTTCTTTTTTATTTTTGGTGCTGTGGATTGAACCCAGGGTACTCTACCACTGAGCCACATCCCTAGCCCTTTCTATTTTTTATTTTGAGACAGGGTCTCACTAAGTTTCTGAGGATCTCACTAAGAGGCTGAGGCTATCTTGGACCTTGCAGTTCTCCTGCCTCAGCCTCCCAAGTGGCTGGAATTTTAGACATGCACCACCGCACACTCATCTTTTTTTATACTTCTAGTTCACCCTATCTTTCTTATTTGTATTTGTGAGTCTGTTTTGGTGGTATTTGTTGCATGATTATTTTTGGAATTATTTTGACTCAAACATATTAGGCACTTATGCTGCCTAATTTCCTAACCTACAAAGATAATTTTGAATTCTGTGTATTTGCTGTCCTTCCCAGCTGTTTGGAACTATTAGAAAGTCCAGTTGCTCTTTGCACCCCTACCCTTTAGACTTTGCAAGATCCAATATATTCTTTGCCAAAAAGAACAGCCTCCTTACTCACGACTCTGTGCCCAGCTCGCCTGGAGCAGCTCCAAGTTCCTAGTGAGCTACAGGCTCGTCACAGTGCTTCCAGGCTCCAGGAATCTGTGAGTTGTTTCTCTTCCTTACAAAGGTCAAACGGCAAGTGACCTATGTCCTGTATCCTGTGGTGGTCCCCTTCTCACACGTGGTTTGCCCAGGGGGTCATGTCAATTCCAATGAGTTCTCATGCTCCAGGTTACAATACTGGTTACCAGGTGCTTGTGCTTTAGGCTCTTGGGCAAAGATGGTAGAATTTTGCAAGAGGACATGTAGGTGGTTTATTCCCCTGAACAGATGCCAACACTAGTTACATTCAGATTTTCGAAAAATAGGCTGGTCTTCTCCATTTGGTGAGGACAAAATGCCAGTATGTTTAAATTTCTTTCTAATTGGATTATTTTGGACAAATTAATGAACTATTCTGGCAATAGTAAAATGAGTGAGTTGGCTTAAGATCACCACCAGTTGCCCAAGAACTAGAATTCTATAGTTCATTTCAGTTCTCTGCTTCCATTGAGTGACCAGTCTTGGGGGAGATTCTCCTTAGATGGTATTGACTCATAGTCTAGGTATTTTCTGTAATAAAGTACTCATGCATAGCATTGGATTAAGGTTGAAAGTACCGTATGATGATCATGATTTTCAACACAAACCCACAGCAAAAAATTATCCTGGTTACCTCAATATTGTCAACCACTTTCAAAAGTTATTTGCCTAGAAAAATTTGTTTTTTAAATGATATGCAATATGAGTTCTAAACTTAGACCTTATTGACTGACCAAGAGATACCTAAAGCTTAACAACTTTCATACCAAATGACCTCTGTTCATGAATTTCCTATCTTGGGGAGCAGCAGTACCAGAGAATTGAGAGAAAACCTAGATGTCTTCTCTTCCCTTTCCTGTGCTCCAATCCCCTGCCCATTTTAACAATGTATAATTCCAGAGGTTTTGTTCTTATCATTGTTGTTTTGCAGTACTGGGGATTGAATCCAGGATTGAACTGGAGATTGAACTTCTGTGTTCAGCCACCATTTATATTATTTTATTTAATTGATTGATTTATTGAAGCAAGGTCTCACTAAGTTCCCCAGGCTGACCTCAAACTCCATCCTCCTGCCTTAGCCTCTTGAGGATCTCGGATTGAAGGCACGTGTCATGGTGCCCAGCTTGTTCCTCCATCATTTAATCAACAAGGACTGCTGATGCAAGTTGCCCCACACCAGTCAAAACTGCCCCCTCTTTCTGCCTTCCTTCTGCTGCCTGAGTCCAGGCTTTTCTCCATAATAGTCTTGCTTACTCAGGGTTCACAGTCCTCCCATCTATTCTTTGCAGTGATGGCATCGCAATCATTGAAGAATACACATGAGGCCATCAGGCTCCCTTGACCCTTCAAATCTCCCTCCATGGATTGACACGTAAGATTTACATAATCCAGAGAGCCCACTGAGTCAGGCCTGCAGCCTCGTGTTCTGTTGTTGTGCAGGGTAACCTACGCTCTTCCCTCTCCTTCATGTCTCTGCCTGGCTGACTTCACTGTATTCCCTTTTAAAAAGTATATATTCTTAAATTTTTAATTGACTCATAATAATTGCACATATTTATAGCATGCAGTGTGATACTTCAATGCAGGTATATAATGTGTATTGATGAAATCAGGACGATCAACATTTTGATTGTATCAGACACTTACCCTTTCTTTGTGTTGGGGACACTCAAAATCCTCTCTACTAGCTATTTTGATATATTCACTTTATTATCATCAACTATATTTATCCCACTGTGCTAAAGAAGATTAAAAGCAGTTCCTCCTATCCTACTAATCCTCTGTACCTGTTAACCACCCTTCTTCCACCTTCCCTTCCCCGACTGTATCTTTGGGACTCAACATGAGGGTTACCTTCTTTTTTCCTTTTTTTTTTTCTGAACTGGGGATTGAACTCAGGGGCACTCAACCACTGAGCCACATCCCCAGTCCTATTTTGTATTTCATTTAGAGACAGAGTCTCACTGAGTTGCTTAGTGCCTTGCCATTGCTGAGACTGGCTTTGAACCCGCGATCCTCCTGCCTCAGCCTCCTGAGCCACTGGGATTACAGGCATGTGCCACCATGCCCAGCTGAGGGTTACCTTCTTTAAGAATCTTCTGTGACTTTCCCTTTCCAATCTTTATTCAAAGCAAGACGCACCTCCTTGGTGCTCAGGAGTATCTTGGGTCCTTGTTGATTTGTCAGTCTGCCCACCTGCCCCCTCATGAATACAAAATAAAGTGTTTTGTTTTGCAGTGCTGTGGATCAAATCCAGGGGCACATGTATGCTAGGCAAGAGCTCTACTACTGTGTGAGACATCCCCAGTTACCAGAATGGTATCTTTGACGCCAGTACAGTAGGAATTCACTGAGAACTGAAGCACATTTTGCTGCCTAGATCTTTTTTCTAGAACACACTTTTACTAAAAATCTCCTTTTCACTTTAAATTTTTGAGACAAAATAGGTAAAGAGAGCACGAATGGTACAAGTTCATTTAAAAAGAATTCTGTCTCAAGCAGTTATAATTCCAAATAAAGATTTCATTTTCTTGAAATTCTTCAGAAAATACTGTGCACTGGGGAAAAGTTGTCTTAAAATGTACTCATTAATTAGTTTCCTCAACAAATATTTACTGAGGGCATGCTATTTGCTGAGCCCTGAAATAAGCACAGGGGGATGGCAGGAGGGCATGAGACTAAATTCTCGTTCTTGCAGGATTTGGAGTCTGATGGGGAACTAGAAGCTAAACAAGTAAAACACAGACCAAAGAAAATCTAATAGATGAAGTGACAATGGATTGGTAAAGGCTGGGTGTGAGCACAGAAAACGATAGTGGAACCTGTGTGGGTGGGCAGATCTGAGGTGGCCTCATGACACAGTGACATATAAGACAAGTTCTAAAGTATGGGAAGAAACCAGTCGTAGAAAGAACAGAGGAAAGGGCCTGCCTGAAGTCCCAAGGTGGAAAAGGACTGGAGAAATAGAAAGTGCCCTTGTGATTGCCACCTTGAAAATGAGGGAGGTGCATGGGAGGAAGGCTGGAACAGTGGGTAGAGGCTGACACTTTGTCCAAGAAGTTGGGATCTGATTTGAAATGGGAGGGAAGGGGATGGAGTGTGGCTCAGTGGTACAGCCTGTGCTTAGCAGGCATGAGGCCCTGAGTTCAAACCATACACCCGCATGCTCCCTGCTCGCCCACCAAAAAAGGCAAGAGGAAGCCTGCTAAAGGTTTCTTCAAGGGCCAACATGCTTCAATTTCTACTTTAAAGATGTGTGTGGAGTAGGAGAAAATCTATGGATCAGGGGCTAAGGGAAGACTTCTTAGACTTGAAACCAAATTCCAAAAAGGGAAAACTGAGAAATTCGACTTCATCAAAATGAAAACCTTTTCATCTACAAAAGTTCCGATCGAAGGAGATGAAAATTCAAGATACGGACAGGGAGAAAAATGTTTGCAAATCACATATCTGACAAGTAACTCATAACTGGAATACATACAGAACACTCAAGATGCAACAGTTGAAGAGAAAAAAGATCCAAACAATCCAATTAGAAAATGAGCAAAAGACATGAAAAGACATTTTGCTGAAGAGGGTATACAGACAAGCATATGAAAAGATGCTCAAAATCATTAACCATCAGGGAAATGCAAATTAAAACTACAGTGAGTTATCACCACACATCTATCAGACATGTCTGGAGCAAAAAATAGCGACACCACCAAATGTTGGCAAGAAGGATGTAGAGAAACTGGATCACTTGTACACTGATGGGTGTATGAGATGGGATAGTCACTCTATAAAACATTGTGGCAGTTTGTTAAAAAAAGGAAACATAACTACCATAGAGCTCAGCAATTTTACTCCTTGGCATTTATCCCAGAGAAAGGAAAACTTATGTTCACACTAGAACCTGTACATGAATGTTCACAGCAGCTTTCTCTGGAATAACCAAAACCGGGAATTAGGTTAGCTGTCCCTCAATGGCTGAATGGTTACTCAAAATGTGGTGTATACGCACTGTGGAATACTACTCAACAACGAAGAGGAATAAACTTCTGATATACCAAGAAGGTTGCATGGCTCTCCAGAGACATTTGCTGAGCCAGTCACCAAAAATTTCATACTGCATGGTCCCATTTATATATATTCTTGAAATGAAGAAGTTTTAGAAAGGAACTGAGTGATTGCCCATAATTAGTGAGGGAGATCAGTTGGTTATACAAGGGCAAAAGGAGGGATTGTTATGGTAATGGAGCTCTTCGTATGTATCTTGACTGCAGTGAAGAATATACATAAAATAAAATTGCATAGAATAAATATACATATACACACGTGAGTACAAATAAGCTAGGTGTGGTGGCCTCACCTGTAATCCCAATAGCTTGGGAGTCTGAAGCAGAAGGATTGCAAGTTCAAGGCCAACCTGAGCAACTTAGTGACACCCTGTCTCAAAATAAAAATAAAAAGGACTGTTGATGTAGCTCAGAGGTAAAGTGCCCCAGGGTTTAACCCTTGGTGTCATACCATACCAAAACAAAACAAAATAAAAGCAAATGAGTACAGGTAGAACTAGAGAAATCTGAATAAAATCAGTAGATTGTATCAATGTCAATATCCTGATATGGTAATATACTATAACTTTGCAAGATGCTACAATAGGGAGAAGCTAGGTAACAAGGGAAAAAGGCACACAAGGTTGTTTTTGTGTTATTTTTATAACTGTTTGTGAATCTACACTTATCTAAAAGAATTCAGATTTTTTTTAAAAAGGATACCTAAAGAGAATGAATGTATGATTAAAATTTATGGATAGTCCTTTCCCCTTTAGTCACAAAGATACAAAAATAAGAACAAAGTCAAAGTAGGAGTGGATACCGAGCCTGGAGACCCTGCGGATCTCGCCTTCCTTGATCTCCCAACCTCTTCTTCTTGTAAGTGGAAGCTGGTGCTGGGCCTCCCTGCTGCACCCGCCAACCCAGTATCTGCAATCCCGCCTGGGTCCGGGGACCTCATCTTCTTCATCTCTACCTCAAATGACAAACGGGACAAGGAAGCTGGCAGGTCAGGCCTGCTTCCCATTTTCCAGGCACCTGAGAGTTCAACATCAGCACACACCACTCCCTCTTCTAATCTCATATGTCTTCTTCCTACCCTGTGCCCAAGGTTAAATCCCATTCCTTCAAAATCATACACATACAAAATCATACACACTTCAGGGCCACTCTGGGTTGAAATCGTCAGTTCTCATAGGCCATTCATTGACTCCAGGTGGATGGGTCAGTGTTTTTCTCTGAGTGAGATCAATGTCTTTTCTCCAGAAAGGTTTTCAGAGTCATAAATAATAATTTAGGAACTAAACAAGGTCCTTGCCCCAAAAGATGGGAGAGAATCCAAAGAAAATGAAGTAAATTCTCAAGAAAATGTAAGAATAGATAAATGGTGATGGCTAACACAGGAGCGTACAACATTTATTATACTAAGAGCACTAAGAGTGAGGCATATCAAGCTGAGCAGCCGAGAAATATTGTGGATTGTGACTGTTTTTGTCCTGATCCTTCTCAGTAACTTGAATTTTCAGGGAAGCCCTAGACATCTGGTCCTTTGTAACTGAGATGGTGGCTTTTAGATATCAGGCCAGCAGGAAGGGAGGTGATGAGGTCCAGACATGTTCCTGGTGAGATGAAAAAGAGTTCAATCCTGGAGGTCCAAGTGGCCCCTTCTCCAGTGACCTCTCTCCCTGCATTCGAAGGTGATCAGGCATAGAGGACTTCAGCTACAAGAAAACCAAGACCTTAGGATGAGGAGAGACGTTTCACAGGGTCTGCGAAAGTCAATTTTTTTTTTTTTTTTTTTTGTGGAACCAGGAATTGAACTCAGGGACACTCGGCCACTGAGCCACATCCTCAGCCCTATTTTGTATTTTATTTAGAGACAGGGTCTCACTGAGTTGCTTAGGGCCTCACTAAATTGCTGAGGCTGGCTTTGAACTCGCGATCCTCCTGACTCAGCCTCCCAAGTCGCTTGGATTACAGGCGTGCGCCACCATGCCCGGCGAAAGTCAATTTTGACAGCCCACATCCAGCTCATAGTTTGGGTAGTTTGAGGAGATTGGCAACTGAAAGTTGGAAGATGAGTCAAGTCCCCAGATTCTTCAGAGGGGGATGGAGCATCACATTCAAGATGGAGTGGGAGGTGATGGAGCTTCCAGGAATGAGAATCCCACAGGAGAATGCGTAGAGCTAAAGAAATAAAAATAAAACACAAAATCATATTGGGTACCTGAAAATACAAGGTAAAGCTCAGGGGGAAAAAAAAGCATGTGTTTGTTTCATGACACCTCACTATTTTGACTACTTTCCTATCACTTGAAATTTTACTCTTAAAAAGATTTACTTTGGAGCACATACATGGGTGACAAGACAGGATGCTTTTCACTGTATGTTTTGCTTAGGGCTGCCATTTTGAGACCTCCTCCCCCTTTCCTTTTCCCATCCTCCTTCTCATCCATCTCCTCCTTTTCTTCTTCCATCTTTTTGTCCACATGAAATGTAAATCACATGCTAAGCACATGAGAGGAAGCCCTGGGTTTGATTCCTGGCACCAGCACACGAAGGGTCTCTCTCTCCCCTCCCTGACACCAAATAAACTTCAGACTCAGAACCCTGGATCTTCTTGATTGAATGCCTTCCTGATACCACACATTGCATTAAGTGGTGGAGACACAAAGATGAGCAAACAATTCATACTTCTTTTTTTATTTGTTGTTTTTAAGTATACATGGCAGTAGAGTGTATTTTGACATTATACATACATGGAGTCTAACTTATTCTAACTAGGATTCCATTTTGTGGTTGCATATGATGTGAAGTTTCACTGGTGGTATATTCATATATGAACATACGAATAATACATGCTTTTTTCTCCCAATACATACTTCTTTTTGGGGGAAATCTTTGTACAAAAAAGACATAAGAAAAAACAATTCCAAGGGAAACCTTTGTGGTCTTGGATCACAATGGTTTGCAGAGGATACAGAGGCCCAATGGATGCACTTTCGTTGTTGCATTTGTTAATCTATTTATTTAAATGCTTAATTTTTTGGATTTCTTTTACTAAACGATGGATGCCTGTTAAATGACAGAAACGTAGAAACAGTTAGTAGTCTCTGTAGAATCCTTATTACCCTCCAGGCCCTGAGAAATGCCATTCGTGTCACAGAGCTGTTAACCTGAGGCTCTTTTGGATGCTTATGACCCCCTGTAGCACTCACATGACACTTAAAGTAAGGAATGTGGGTCCCTTGAGAAGAATTGAAAGCATCAAAGGTATTCTGTTCATAGCAAGTCGTCCATAGGTTAGTAAGAGAATGTTAGGAGATAAGAATGGAAAACAGGGGATGTAGCTCAGTTGGAAGAGTGCTTGCCTTGCATGCACAAGGTCCTGGGTTCAATCCCCAGTACCACACACACACACACACACACACACACAAAGGATAATTTCTTGGGCTGTGGTTGTCTCTCAGTGGTAGAGTGCTTGCCTAGCATGTATGAGGCCCTGGATTCGATCCTCAGCACCACATAAAAATAAACAAATAGAAATAAAGGTCCATTATATTAAAAGAATGGAAAACACACAGTGTGCCACCAGTGGCACACACATGTAATCCCAGTGACTTGGGACACTGAGACAGGAGCATCACAAGTTTGAGGCCAGTCTAACTAATTTAGCGAGACCCTAAGCAACTTAGCAAGACCCTGTCTCAAAATAAAAAATAAAAAGGGCTGGGGATGTGGCTCAGAGCCCCCTGGATTCAATCCCCAGTACCAAAAAAAAAAAAAAAAAAAAAAAAAAAAATTCTGCTTATAAAGCCTCCCCAGATCAGGAGCCATCTGTGGACCATGTGTACCGCTGTGTCACAGCAGAGGCTGGCGACCCATCTGCCCACCAGTCAGCTGCAGCACGCATTCTTCTCTGTATTTAAGAGCAGATATAATAACATCAAAGAGAAAATTACTTACAGAAGTCTTAATGAACTCATCAAATTGTAGGAATATGTGTATATCTAATAAGTGAGAATTTGGGTCTAACCCCATCATTATGAGTATCTCATTCTTTGAAACTTGCCCTGTCTATAAATACTGAGGTTTCCTACTAATCGCATGTCAGTTCCTCAAAGTCACCACAAGAGAGACATCTGTATGAAAGAAATCATTTCCCACTCTCACTAGGGAAAAAAAAGCCACAATGATAGAATTTATAAATATGCAGTTTAGCCGGGCCTGGTGGCGCACGCCTGTAATCCCAGAACTTGGGAGGCTGAGGCAGGAGGATTGAGAGTTCAAAGTCAGCCTCAGCAACTTAGCGAGGCCCTAAGCAACTCAGTGAGACCTTGTCTCTAAATAAAATACAAAATACGGCTGGGGATGTGGCTCAGTGGTCGAGTGCCCTGGGTTCAATCCCCAGTACCAAAAAAGAAAAAAAAATGCAGTTTATACAAATGCATGGAAAAAATCACTAACAATCAACTTCTCTGCTGTTAAGGGACTATTTGTGGCCAGGCACAGTGGCACATGCCTGTGAGCCCATCAGCTTGGGAAACTGAGGCAGGACAATCATGAGTCTGAAGACAGTCTCAGAAACTTAACAAGGCCTTAAGCAACTCAGCAAGACCTTGTCTCAAAATAAAACATAAAAAAGGGCTGGGGATGTGGCTCAGTGGTCAAGCACCCCTGGGTTCAATCCTTGGTACTGAGAGAGAGAATATTTGTATCAAAATAATGTAATACTGTCTTTGGGGGGGTGGGGAAGAATGTACTGGGGGTTGAACCCAGGATTGCTCTATCATTGAGCGATATCACCAGTCCTATATTTTTAATTTTTATTTGAGACAGGGTCTCACAAAGTTGCTGAGACTGGCCTTAACCTTGAGATCCTCCTGCCTCAACCTCTGAGTTGCTGGGATTACAGGTGTGTGTCAGCATGCCTGGCTGCAATACTGCCTTTTAAATACTTGTAATATGATTTTACATGTCAGTTGAATGTACTGGGAATTGATTTTTAGGAAATGTGACTCTAAATAACCTATGTAACAGAACATGTAATAGGAAAACACAGTATCACCATGATGATGCCCCATTGGTGACTATTGTGGTGACATCTTGCTGCTCATTTCTGAGCACCAAAAGTGTGCCAGAAACTTGGTTAGGCACTGTATACACATGAACTTTTTACTGACACCTTAAAATCCCAGTTTCTTGGATGTTCAAATTAACCTCACAATAGCTGGATTGTGGAACCAACCTAGATGCCCTTCAATAGATGAATGGATAAAGAAACTGTGGTATATATATGCAATGGAATATTACTCAGCCGTAAAGGAGAATAAAATTATGGCATTTGCAGGTAAATGGATGAGTTGGAGAATATCATGCTAAGTGAAATAAGCCAAGCCCAAAAAAACCAAAGGCCAAATGTTTTCTCTGATAAGTGGATGATGATACATAACTGGGAGGTGGTGGCAGGGTAAGAGAAGAATGTAGGAACTTTCGTTGGTGTAGAGGGAAATGGGGTGGGAGGGGATGGGGGAAGGAAGATAGTGGACTGAGACAGATATCATTACCTTATGTACATGTGTGATTACACAAATAGTGTAAGTCTATATTGTGTACAACTATAGAAATGAAAAGTTGTACCCTGCCGGGTGTGGTGGTGCACGCCTGTAATCCCAGCAGCTCGGGAGACTGAGGCAGGAGGATTGCAGGTTCAAAGCCAGCCTCAGCACAGGCAAAGCACTAAGCAACTCAGTGAGACCCTGTCTCTAAATAAAATACAAAATAGGGCTGATGATGTGGCTTAGTGGCCAAGTGTCTCTGAGTTCAATCCCCAGTTCCAAAAAAAAAAAAAAAAGTTGTACCCCAATTGTGTGCAATGAATCAAAATGCAGTTTGTAGAATAAAAAGCAAAATAAAATAAAATAATTTTTAAAATTTACCTGAAATCCCCAAGAGGAAAAAGGGCAGAAATCACCTTCGTGGGTAGAACACTCAAAAGCAATGCTTACAGGGGAGTGGGTTTTTAAAGCATCTGTAAATGAAATGAAGCTCCATGGATTGCTTAAGTCAGTATCAGAATTACTAGGATGAACAACATGAAATTGCAAATATGGATGAAATATTGGCTATTTCATATGATTCAGCCTTACTGTAATTAGACAATTTCTTATGGGCAGACCAATGCTGTAATGCTGTAACTGGACCATGAGATAGAAAGAAGAGAAAGGAGCTGGGCGCAGTGGCGCATGCCTGTAATCCCAGCAGCTTGGGAGGCTGAGGCAGGAAGATTGCAAGTTCAAAGTCAGCCTCAGTAATGGCAAGGCGCTAAGCAACTCAGTGAGACCCTGTCTCTAAATAAAATACAAAATAGGGCTGGGGATGTGGCTCAGTGGCCAAGTGCCCCTGAGTTTAATACCCGGTTCCAAAAAAAAAAGGAAAAGAAAAGAAAAGAAAAGAAAAGAAAAGAAAAGAAAAGAAAAGAAAAGAAAAGAAAAGAAAAGAAAAGAAAAGAAAAAGAAAGAAGAGAAAGTTCGGGAGACTGAGACAGGAGGATCTCAAATTCAAAGTCAGCTGCAGCAAAAGCAAGGCTCTAAGCAATTCAGTGAGACCCTGTCTCTAAGTAAAATACAAAATAGGGCTAGGGATGTGGCTCAGTGGTTGAGTGACCTTGAATTCAATCCCTGGTACAGAAGGAAGGAGGGAAGGAAGGGAGGGAGGGAAGGAGGACGAGAAAGGGAGTACATGAAAGTTTTTTTTCATGTGGTTGGTTTGCAATGCAGAACCATCTCTCTCATGCTATTGTTTATAGACTATCTTAATGACAACTCCATAACTTGACTGCCAAGAAGAAACTTAATTTCTGTGATGAGCCATTGGTTGGGATGCCCTTCATCTGATGATTTCCCCAATCATCAGAGAAAAAGTTGACAGTGTGACAGGGTGGAAATCAATTCCACAGCAAAAACCTTTCTTGTTTATTTCTTTAACTGACTGGAAATGTACATATGAGGTCTCTGCTTACTGATTATACCTTCTTTGAACTAAAACTGTAAATACCTAAAACGCGAAGACCTAAGGGGAAATGGCTATCTCATTGTTTAAAATTTGTTGCCAAAAAAAGCTAACCTGACACAAATAACAAGCAAACTATGTTTATGTTCAAGATGTCTTATTTCCTGTGATCACATTTTAAATGCATGGCCAATTCATGCTTCTTGCCTGAGGGCTAATTTTGTATCATAGCAGAATAATAGGATGAATAAGTTCCCCAACAATTGTGTAGAGGAAAAATGATTGTTATCTGGGAGTTTGTTAGGAGAGAATTATACACTGAGTTTTAAATGATTTTACAAAACCTGAAAAGGTCAGAGAAAGGCTAATCCAAGTAGATTATTTCCAAGCTAAACAAAATGGAAAGAATGAACAGGAAATTAAAAATGGGTGCTATGGATTACTGATTATATTACTAAAATGCCTGAAAACCAACAGTCCTGGACATATAGAAAACATTCAAAATTTTCACGACTATTAATATTTCTATACTACTCACCACTATTATCATTAATGTTAATAATATTGACTACATAGAATTACTTTTGAAATGATAGTTTCACTTATTTTATTTTTAGATATGCTCAAAAAGTGTCGATTTGGTTAGTTTTCTTTCGTCAGGACCAGAGAGTAAAGACACCTTATTCTGCAATAAATTATAAAATTAAGTATGCAGGTAATGCCTTACCTGATGTTTGTATGGTGATACTGTAAACTCTCATAGAATTTGTGTAAAACTGGATCTACAAGCATAGATCTGACTATGGCTCTGCTACTGTTAACCAGGGAGAGTAGTTGCTTGAAGTCTGTGAGCCTTAGTTTCCTCATCTCTAAAATAGGTTTAATCACAGTAGCAGTACCAATAGCTAATGGGTAGAGTATGATGCTTCTGGTGTGCCAGGGAATTTTCTTAGGATTCTGTCTACATTAACTCAGTTACTCATACATTACAGAATGTCTATTCATTTAGTAAAGGGGCATTGGGTAAACCAGTCTCTACACTCTACCACTCTCTGTTGTCTGCTAGGACGCTCACCCCTGCAGATCCACCACTTCGTTTCCCTGAACACCTGACTTTCGGTTGCGCTTAGACAGGGGAAGGCATCAACAAGAGATTAGAAGGGAGGAGGAGAGAGAGGTTGAGGTCATCTCTTTCCCACTTCCTCCTTGACTTGGCAACCTATTCTAATTTGAATGTGTTGGGGTGAGGGGGATTACCAGACTAAAGCTCCTGCCAGACAGCCTCTTTTCCATAGCTCTTTTTCTCACTGGGCTCAGTAAACATTATGTCCTCCTTTTATCTCTTCATGCCCAGAATGGTAATGACTTCCTGCTGTTCCAGTTTCTTGGTACCCAAACATCCCTCTCTAGTTCCCTAGCCACATCTCTGTAAGGAGTTCCCTCAGTAACGTTTCTTGTTGTTGTTTTTTAAAGAGCAGAAAAGTTCAAGGAACTTTTCCTCCTAAATGGTTAGTTTTGTCGTTTTTTCCTTTCATGACTGGGGATTGAACCCAGGGCTTTGCGCATGCTAGGCAAACACTCTCCACTGAGCTACATCTCCAGCCCTATTCAGTATACGTTTCTTGATTTGAACACTACAATGAAATACACTTTCTTGCTGGGTCTCAGATTCTTAGGAGGATTTATTATTTTAGCATTTTAGTCAACTACTTGTTACTGAGTACAGTATGAGGATGTTTTAAACAGTTTTATTTTCTAAAACAGAAAAGAAATTGGTATGTTAGGAAAGGTAATCTTGCATTTCGATAATTTTAGAAAACCAAAAGATTTTAATTCAAATTTGAACTAGTTCACTATTTTTTAAAAAATTTTTTTAACAAACAAAAATCTCTTTCACTTGGTTCACACTTTGGGAAATAGATATCTGGGATTCGATGTAGTTCTGGAGCTCACCAAATTGGCTTGGTATATCCCAATTAAATGATCATGTTTGTTTTGGTTCTGATTCAGGCATAAAACACTGAAATACTGGAAAAGTTAAGTTGGAGTAAATTATTTCTCTGAGTGGGACACACTCTATGGGGATATGTTACTAGAATAGTAGAAACTCAAGGTCATCCTAGTAATAAAACAGAATTACTCTCTTAGTCACTGGATTTCCCATTGTTTATAGTTTAGTTTCCTAAACAAAGTCAGTAAGGGCCTGACGTGGTGTGGTGCACACCTGTAATCCCAGCAACTCAGAAGGCTAAAGCTAGATAATCACAAATTCAAGGCCAGCCTCAGCGATTTAGCAAGGCCCTAGGCAATTTAGCAAAACCCTGTCTGAAAGCAAAAAATAAAAAGGGCTGGGAATGTAGCTCAGTGGTAAAGCATCCCTGCGTTCAATCCCCAGTATCTGCCCCCCCCAAAAAAGAAAAAAAAATCAATAACAAACTATGTATGACAGTTCCCTAAGTGCTATTTTTTCTTTCTCTTTTGTAAATTAGATCAATGCTTCTCCAAGTGTGGGCCCCAGATCATCACTTGATATTCAGAAATGCAAATGTTTAGGCCCCTCTCAGATTTACTAAATCAGAAATTCTGAGGGTAGGTCCCAGAAATCTGTATAAAAAAGCCCTCCGGGTGATTCTGATGCATGATAGTTCAGAGTCATAGAATTAGATTGTATGGTTTTTGAAGCCAAATTTTATCTAGTATTTCTGTGTTGGGATTGGACTCCACTCAAAACTCGTGCTGATACTATTAATTCTTTGTGTGTGTGAGTGACACACACAAAGATAAGAGGGTGACCTATGGTGTGCCCAAAGACAAGATAGAGCAGTCTTCGCATGCAAGCAAACTCCAGCGCTGATTCCTCACCACTGTGCAAGAATGCACCCCCAAAGGCCGTCTAGAAGTAAGGTGCGAAAACAATATAAGAACCTGAGCAAAGTTTAAGGAGTCTCACTTGAACTTTTTTTTTTTTTTTTTTTTTTTTTTTTTTTGGTACTGGGGTTTGAACCCAGGGGCACTCCACCACTGAGCCACATCCCCAGCCCTATTTTGCATTTTATTTAGAGACAGGGTTTCACTGAGTTGCTTAGGGCCTCGCTAAGTTGCTGAGGCTGGCTTTGAACTTGCGGTCCTCCTGCCTCAGCCTCCCAAGTGCACCACTGCTCCCGGCTCACTTGAACTTTTTAATCCTCAAACATCCTGAACCTGGGAATGAAATATGTATTTACAAGAATACACATTTGGGCTGGGGTTGTGGCTCAATGGTAGAATGCTTGCCTAGCATGTGTGAGGCACTGGGTTCGATTCGCAGCACCACAGTTAAATAAGTAAAATAAAAATACATTGAAAACTAAAAAAATATTAAAAAAAGAATACACATTTGCTTTATTTTCTGTATCTAGCAGAAAAGGGTCAAGATGTAATTTTGCTAACACACATCTAAATTTTCAAGCACAAGTTTCTGATTGCCCTGTAACTAAATAAGCTTTCACATTTTTTGCTCATTTCTTTACTTAATGAAAAGCAGGAGAAGAGAGAGCAGCTACAGTCCGTGATAAAGCCATGGACACCTTGTTCTAAACATTCCAAATGCGTTTAATTGTATCTTCTGGCCTTCATATTTCTTCTTCCAGGACAATAGGTCTGTTTTTGTGTGTGTTTGTGCATGTGTGTGTGTACTTTTATTTTTTGCGGGTGGGGGTTGGGGGGGTGGGACCTGGAGCAGGGATCTCACAGCTTCTAGTGAAAAGCACAAAATGGGCAGGAAAGGCAGGACTGGGGGCCGATGGGGGTCGATTTCTAATCTAGGGATTCCCTTAGTTGGAAGCTAATGAGTTTCATAGCACAGGCACATCTTTAACCTCATGGTGAATAATGTATAATGGTTTAGAGAAAGATTTAATAAAAGATCCTTATGCTGCAAAGCCAGTAATTTGGGAGTTATGCTAGTTCCTCCCTCTCTCACCCCCAAACACAATCTGTTACCAAGCCCTACTGAATCTAGCTGCCAAGCCATTCTCAAACCTGTCTTTTCCATTCTCGTTACAACTGTCTTAATTTAGGACCCAGTCTTTTAATTGGACTTCCGTTCCCTTGCTCCCTCTTGTCTCATTGTCATGACAACTGTAAAGGCTTTTCTTAATATCACATTGCTTTCCTATTTTATATGCCTTTAACACCCACCTGAGCAGGCGTACCTCCTACCTCTTCTCATTGCTCAATCAATATTCTAGCAATGTACTGTACAAGCCAATCTGTTTCAGGCTTTCAGACTTTGCTTTCCAGCTATTTCTTCTGCCTGGAATTCCCTCCCTTCTCCTAGGTCAAGAGGAAATCATATTGTGTTCCCTCCAAATCTCACTTAAAAGCCTCCTCCTCCAGGAAGGCTTCCTAGCCCTGTGAGCAGGAATTTCTCCATCTCTTGCCATAATCCATCACAGGATTATTGTAGTTATTTATTTAGAGGTCTTCCTAATTTGGAGTTTCCAGACATTTCCACACAAAAGCTAATACAAAACAGGCACACATAATTTAAGGGATGATTGCATTCATCCACACAGTATAAGAGTCAAGAACTGTGTGAAATGACATCAAGCATGGATACAACTTGAAAATTTTTCTCTCTTGTGCAAATATTCTCAAAAGCCAGATGTTTGAAGTTGAATGATACAGTATTGCCACCTGTCACCTATAACATGTTCTCATTCTTTGTGTTTAGTTACAAAGGAAGAAAAAAAATGTTTCAACTACCACAAAAATCTCCTTCCTATTGTTGAAATCATATTAAAGCAGCATAAAGGAATCATAGAGAAAAGCCAGTTGACCCTCGCCTTATTCTGCCAAGTACACATTTTTGGTGCCCACTCCTGATATGTCTAAGTATGTCCAAGAAATCTGCCCAAGAAGGTACAGCAGAAATAACCAGATGATTAGGTGTAACTATTAATCTCAATAGTCAGAGTATAAAACTTGAGGTATAAAATGAAAAACCAATGATATAAGATAAAGACGTTTTCAAACATTTTGCTCTTCCTATCCACTCCTGCCTAAGCAGGAGGTAGTTAGAAATCAGAGGGCTGCTTGTTGAACGTGAACTTGGAGCACAGGAAGACTGCTAGTCTTCCAGACCAGAAAACAGCCAGATGAACTCTTCCTGTCCTCACTACCACCGAGTACACCTAGTTTCCAGGTTCTGGACACATTGCGTCTGGCAGGGCAGATGCCTCCTCCTCCTGGACAATTCAGAGGAGCTCGACCAGATTTTGGTTTAGGGCTGATACCTTTGCTCACTCCCATTACTTTGCCAATCCTCTTAATTTTTGTTTTGCCTTGTTTTACAGATAGGCCATAATAAACAGCTCAGAACTCCGCCTTTCACCCTCGCCTTTCTTAGCACTTGCACTACCTGGCCTTTTGGCCTGTCCTGTCCTTTAATCCTACTTTTGATTTTCATTTCCTTTTGCTCACCTCAGAGGAGGACCTGGCAACAAGACAATAACTACTACAAAACTTTGGTGCTGGCAGGTTTCTTCACTCACCCAACTATGGCTCTGTCCCACCTTTAGGAGACAAATCCCATCCTTTCCATGTTTTTTGCCTTTCTGATTTTCTTTTCAGAGAATAACATTCTGAGAGTACCTAGTAACTCTCTAGATACTTACTATACTTGAACATGATGTGACAACTACTGTCCCATTATTTTTTCTTTTAAGAAAAAAAGAAAATTAGACATGATGACCTGGATCTTTCTCATATAAATTCTTCAAAACACTTTTCTTTCTGCTGACACTCAATAGCTGAAGATGGGAGGTAACCTTCCTAAGGTTACATTAGGCAGAAGAATTAATCACTGCCAGAAGCTAGGAAGAGTGGTTCTGTTCATGTCATCTCTGCCAATGTTTTCCATAGTGAAAAAGCAGATGCCCAGAAGAGAGTTTATGTTACAGGTATTCTCTGTGTGGCTCAGGAATTGACTTCATTTTTAAAAAGTTCTCCTTGTGGGATACCTGACTTCTTGCCCAAGGTTGCCACAGTTATTCATGGCTTTGAAGGGCATAACTTATTCATTGTCTGCACTATCTTTTGCACCTGTATAATGAGGATAAAAAATTCTTGGTCTTGATCTACTACACAGATATAATCCAATTTCAGCACCTAAAAAATTATTCAATGTCTTTTTTTAAGTTTTTGATTTTGGCTACTCAGTTTGGGGCATATTTCTGAAATATGATTCTAATTTTCAGATAATACAAACAAGCTAGGCCTCTTTCAATATAGGACTTCTTTCTACCCACATGCAACTTTTTAAGTCATCTTTACACCAGGTGTGGTGGAGCATACCTGTAATCCCATAGACTCGGGAGCTGAGGCAAGAGGATTGCAAGTTCAAGGCCAGCTTCAGCAATTTAGGAGGCCCTAAGCAACTTAGTGAGACCCTGTCTCAAAATAAAAAGTAAAGAGCGGGAAAACCTGCTATTGGGTCCCCTCTCACACTACAAGAGTTCTATTCCAGTTTCTATTCTTCAATAAATCCTACTCCTTTCATTCTTAAAAAAAAAATAAAGTAAAAAGGGCTGGGAATGTGACTCAATGGTAAAATGCCTTTGGGTTCAATGCCCTGTACCAAAAAATAAAAATAAATTAAAATCACCTTTACAGTAGTAAGTACTTGTAATACCAGCTACTTGGAAGGCTGAAGCAGAGGATTATAAGTTCAAGGCCAGCCTGCGCAACTTACTAAGACCCTGTTTCAAAAAAAATATTGATATATTCTGGTGCTTAACTAAATTGTAGTTGGCCACTAAGAAATACTCAGTAAAACTCCCAGTGGTTCCAGTGAGGGTCATTTGTTTTGAGTAAAACAATTTGTTTTGAGTAAATCAATAGATTTACTCAAATTCCCACCTGGATTCTTAATTTTTCCTTCTTCTCATCATAAAACATTTGGGAAGACTGGATTTCTGTGCTAGGGACCATGCAGAGAACACTGCCAGGAAGTGGACCTTGTCTTTAAGATGTTTGCAATTTTACAGAATACCAACTGATGTGTAATGTAAGGACAGCAAAACAAGTCACTGTGCAATTAGTAAATTAGATGTGGACTGTGTATATCAGGACTAAGTGGATTTAGGATTAATAAAGGTAGATGAGGCAGATAAGGCTGACTTACCTTTACAGAAGGATGGCAGTGCCATGCAGTGGTGGGAAGAAAGGCAATGAAGTCAACCAGGGCTGGCTCGTGTCCCAGCTCCACTGGTTCTTCCCATGCACCAGCCATATTCATATGCTCATGTCCTTTGGACCTCGGCATTATAATCTAAGCCTGCATTTCCTCATCTGTAAAATTGGGTTAATAACACTTTGCCTTATTGTTTCTTGAGATGATTGAATGATATAAATCATGTAAAGCTCTGAGCACAGTAAGAGCTTTGTATTTCTTCAGTACTTTCAGATATATCATATTATTTGACTTGGGCACCAATTCTGTGGAGAAGATAAGGCAGGTATTATATACCTCTTACATCTCCCTACACTCACACACACATCTTCCAGATTCCAAACAGAGAGACACAGCAAATGGAAATGGCTTTTAAAGGTAGTGATAGAGTTGATACAGGACCCTGCTCTTTTTCCATTCTCTCATGGCGTAGGAAACACAGCCAAGGGCATTCCCAGGTCCAGACAGAATGACATCATGTAAACAGTTAAGTTTTCTGAACAGCCTAGGAGAACTTCATAGAAAACATGAAATATTTCACAGGCTATTTGTCCAGTGGGGAAAGGGCGTGTTTTAGATGAGGTAAAGGATTGGAACTGTACTTAAGGTCTTGTGGAGTCTGAGAGATGGACCAAAGGGACTTTAATAAGAAGCTTCTTGAAAAGAGTAGAGCTCTTTCAGTTTCTTCTGTAAACTGAGGATACTTACCCACTCACAGAATTGTAATGAAGATTAACTGGGGTAAAATACATAAAGGAGTTTGTCTATGGAATTACTACAGAATTTAAGGATCTGGAAGTAAAGAAAATTGGAAGAACTTTTACTACCCTTGAATATATCCTACCCTCAAAAAAGTTAACTATCTTCACTTCATCACTTTGCCTGAGTTTACACTCATTAGAGCTTCATCGGGGTTGATAACCAACTATTTGTAAGATGCACATATTTCTAAAGTTTACTTATATATCAGCCATTTATAGATTAATGTCTTGCTTAATCAGATTGCTTTCCTCACTTTTAAATGACAGTGAAGCAAACAATCATTTTGGTCAAGACCTGAGTGCCATGGCATATGCCTGTAATCCCAGTAACTGGGGAGGCTGTGGCAGGAGGATTGAAAGTTCAAGGCTAGGGGCTGGAGATCTAGCTCAGTTGGTAGAGTGCTTGCCTTGCAAGCACAAGGCCCTGGGTTCAAACCCCAGTCCTGCAAAAAAAAAAAAAAAGAAAAAAGAAAGTTCAAGACTAGCCTCCACAAATTAGCAAGACCCTAATCAACTTAGTGAGATCCTGTCTCAAAATAAAAATTGAAAAAAGGCTGGGAATGCAGCTCAATGGTTAAGTGTAACCAAAAGATTGGTCTTTGTCACCATTGCTAATCCAATAACAAGGACATGGTTTTGAGAAAAAGATAGTTTATTGCTTTGCTAGCAAAGGAGAAACGCTCCTGTCCCAAAGGCTGGAGAGATCAGGAAGGAGAAGATCAGGGAAAAGAAGATCAGAAAGGAGAAGGTTAAGGAGGAGAAGATCAGGAAAAAGAAGATCAGGGAAGAGATCAGGGAGAAGAAGGTTGGGAAAAAGAAAGAAAATGTAAGTTTCAAAGTCACAAGGGATATAGTCAAAGCATCAAGTGAACCCCTGTTACGTAAGTACCCCTGGGTTCAATCCCCAGTACCAAACAAACAAACAAAAAATCCTGGCTCCCAGATTTCCCATCTCTGGATACTTCTTGGGTCTCAGCAGTACCTGCTCACATGTATCATGCTACTTTCTAGAATATGATCTAGGGCTGGGGATATAGCTCAGTTGGTAGAGTGTTGCAAGGCAAGCACAAGGCCCTGGGTTCAATCCCTAAGACCACAAAAGAAAAAAAAAATAGAACATGATCTGGACTTAGCTCCTTCCACAAATTACCTACCACAAGTATTTTACCCATTTATAGCTATCTCTGGTTGTCTTCTCTTACTGCTAGAGTTCCAGCTCTAGGAGAACGTGGATCTTGCTTTATTCTCAGAGGCTGTCACCTGGAACCCTTCCCAGTACAGACAAGTCATTACTCGGTTGAACTCACAATATTTTAAACTATTATAACCTGCATTTTAGAATCAGAAAGAGACCTTAAAGACTATAAAGTATGACCTTTTCATGTTATAGATTTAAAAATAATAGCACATGCGGAGGTTAAATGGCATATTTGGAAAGTGTAAAGGCCAGTACTAGAATCCAGTTCTCCCAGCTTCACAGCCTTGCAAGGCCGCTGCATCCCAGGGAGTCGCCTGCATTCTTTTCCTAATTCTTCAGCTAGCTTGGTCATATTTCTCCTCTTCCTTTCTTAGACAATTTTTCTAAGCTATTGTTTTGTCCATTCATCACAGAAAGTGTAATTCATTTATTTGTGAAGCTTACTAGCTCTCTTATTAACTCTATGAAATGCTTTGTGATGCTAGTAATGAAGAATCTTATGAAAATAAACCATAATGTGAAAAAAGCCACAGTCTACAGCAGTACTGCACCCAGTGCCTATAACAAAGGCTCAGTTATGCTGCTGCAGGGAAGAGTCAATAATTAGTAACACATTTCTAAAGGTCTCTCTTGCATAATTTTTGTGTCCAGATGTCTATGACATTTGGGTTCTAAAATAGAGTTCCAAATACCACACATTCATGCACATTTTCCAAGAATAATTGGATGATTTTTGAGTCTTTCTATTTAATAAACATCAGGACCAAAGATGGACTACTTCACTATATCAAATTTATTCATTTTAAACATCCATTTTGATGTGGAAAGTGTTTGGAATAAACACAATTAAAAGAGTGCCAGATTGTAAATCCTTTGAAGTTTGTGTTTATGATATGTCTCTTCCAACTGCTAGTAGTGTATAAATGGAAAGTAATTTGCATAAAATTTTTCAATTCACATGTTCTAGGAGATTAACTATTAACAGCTCCCACAAAACACTATGGTGGATGCCAATGGCCTGGAGTACAAAGTCCAAGAGCCTTCATGAGGTACAAGCTCCCTCTCCTGCTTGGGGACCTGACTCCCTCTCCAGCTTCCACCGCCACCACTCCCTCCTCAACGCTCAATCCCTACGAACACGAGTTTCTTATAATTCCTGGAACACAGTGGAATGTTTCTTGCTTTGATGATAGTCTGCATGCTGTGCTCATTCTACTTTTCCAAGCTTAGGCCTATGCAACTCACAAGTTTCAGTTAAAGGGTCACTTCCTGTTGGAAATTGTCTCTGATGCCCTCAGGTTGGGTGAGGTAGTCCTTGGAAGGTATCTCCTTCACTGTGCCACACTGAATTGTAACTAACTAAGGCATTCCCTGTTGGACTGTGGACTACTGAAGGGAAGTCATCTTGCTCTCCACAACATGTAGTAGGAGTTAAATAAAAATAAATGAATTAAAAAGTGTTTGCACAATGAAATTAAGTCATGGAAAAGCAAAAAATTGAATGCTATTGATTGCTAGGTACAAGAATAAACCTTAAAACCAACTGAGTGAGTAAATTTACTGGACTTTCTAAAGGAAGAGGATATCCATTGTTCATGTTTTTAAAATCTCAGGAAGAAATCATTTTTGTTTTTAAACCAAGAATCTCTTAAAATGAACAAAAAGCCTGGGAGCAATGGTACAGATCTGTAATGCTACCTACTCATAAGACGAGGCAGGAGGATCCCAAGTTTGAGGCCAGCCTCAGCAATTTAGCAAGACCCTGTCTCAAAATAAAATAAAAAGAGCTGGGGATATAGCTCAGTGGTAGAGAACCCCTGGGTTAAATCCCCAGTAACACAAAAGAATGAAAAAGAGAAGACAATTTCTAGGTTATGTCATAGTATACATGACATTTAGTAGAATAATCTTCTAAAGCTCATACATGGCCCCCAGGAGCACTTTATCACTGAGCTATTCATTCATTCATTCATTCATTCATTCATTCATTCAGACAATAAGGTCTCTCTAAATTGCTTAGAGCCTCACTAAATTGCTGAGGCTGGCTTCAAACTTGTAATCCTCCTGCCTTAGCCTCCCAAATTGAGGCCGGCTTCAGCAAATTGGTGAGCAACTTAGTGAGACCCTGCCTTAAAATTAAAAATTAAAAAGGGCTGGAGATGTAACTCATAGTAAAGCACTCCTTGGTTCAATCCCAGCACTGAAAAAATGGGATTCAGTAGTCAACTACCAGGTGTAGTTCCTGCCATCAAGGTGCTTTTAGTATAGTAGGTGAAACAGACAATGAACAAGTAATAACAAAATGGGTGAATCCTATGCAAGAAAAAATCTTAAACTATTTTAGGAAAAAAAGGAGATAAGGAAACAAACTTTCTAAGGAAGTGACTTTTAGATCGCGGTCTAATGCTAAGAAGCAGGCAGCGCAGAAAGAGATGGAGGAATAACATTCTAGACAGAGGGACTGGTATGTGCTAAGGCCCAGTCAAGAAACAATCCCAAGTATATGAAAACTGAAATAAGACCAAGGTGGATACAGGACACTGGGAGAAATGGAGGTGGCGTTGGAGAAGTAGAGGAGAGACCAGAGCATGCCAGACATGTGGGCCAGTAAAGGGATTGCCTTCTAAGCACAGTATGAAAACATTGGAGACAGGCAGGCTGGCCACTGTCTATCAAATTACTTCATACAGTGCTAACTTGGGTTGCGTGTCAATAAACACATTTCCCAGATATTCACGTCATATTTATGAAAATATTTATTTTTCAGAATACAGAATAAACTATCATCATTCTGAATATTTTTCCAGAATATGAACAATTTATTCTAGCAGAGTTGGTCAATTGTATATTGATAGAAGCTTAGGCCTTCATAGCACCCATTTCATCTAAGTGCAAATGAATATCCTCAGAGCAAAAAGGGCTATTGAAATTAGGACCCAGAGGGCAAAATTTTTTTCTCTTTAATTCTGGGCAACTGGTTCCAAATGGCAGCAACATTCTCTCCAGTTGGTTATTGTTCTGGTCACAAAATTCCAAAAAGAATATGACCTGACATAAACTGAGGGAGGTGACAGAAGCTTTGACCAGAGATGGATGATGCTGTCTTCATACTTGAATTTCAGAATATCACCATACTGTTTGCTTTGAGTTTATTCTCATTATTTATTCTTGCATAAGCTAAATTTTTGTGCTTCCAAAGTATTCTCCTAAATGAAGGGGAGGCTGTGTTTCTATATCCTTTTGGATTTGAAGAGTAGCCTTGAACTTGAAATAAGAATGAAGCAATCCTAAACATACTCATGAATATCAATCTAATATTTTATGATTTTTAAAGCACCTTCAGAGATTTGTGACTGTGTAGTTCCTATAACTTGAGGCATTTGCTCTCTACTGTGCTCTGAGGAGAGATTGAGAAATCAGCTGTCAGCGATTTCCCTGAGGTCTTGGAAGCCTTGGTGATGTAAGCGCTTTTCTTCATTGGGTTAAAGTTAGGAGGAAAGGAAAATCTGCTGAGTTGGTGTTTTTTGTGGCAATAAGCCAATTTTCCTTTCCATATGTTGTTTGCCCTGGGGCACTCTTATAAGGTACTTGGAATTCATTTCCACTGAAGAAGAAGCCTTACAGCATGGGGGGAAAAAATGAATGACACAGGATGGTATGATTAGCTATTTACTATGATCTGTAAAATACTACAAAATTGAGAATGGATGCTGAGGATTACAAATGTGCACAGATTCAGACAAGCATTCCCAGAATGTAAACAGATTGTCTTGATTGGCTGTACAAAACAGGTTGCTGGAAGATCAAGGCCAGGAAAGTTTGGTCTTAAAGTATAGGCACTCACTGAGATCACAGTCCAGTGGGATTTCAAACAAAGAGACCATAGTTTAAGTGCTCTGAGGAGGGAAGCAGACATTACTTCAATGGCAGCATGAGAAAGGATTTGGGGCTGTGGGGAGAAAGGCCTTCTGAAGGAAGAAGCCCTTTCTTATCTGAGATCTAAATATAATGAAGACTCATTTCGGGCACAGGAATGGGATGGGGAATGGGGCGGGGTACACTGGTAAGAGGATCATGGAAGAGGAAGTGTTCATGAAAATAGAGTTCAATGGCAATGGGAGGTGCCTTCCAGGAACTGAAAGTAACTCAATATGCTGAGACACCACACGCAGGTGGGGAGAGAGAAGGGGGATTAAGAGAGGAGGCCCTAAATGTGCATCCATTTATGATGGAGAAGACAAAGATTTACCTGAAGACAATGGCGACCCACTGAGGGCTTTAAGAACGAGAGAATGATCACTTGAGAAAGATCAGGTTAGCATCTGTGTGAGGAATGAATTGGAAGGGTCAGGAGGTAAAGAAGGGGCCCAGTAGGAGTCAGTTGCAATATGTAGGTGGTAGGTAATGACCTGAGCAAAGGTGGTGGTAGTGGAATGGGTGGAGGTAGATGGAATTAGGAAGTGCATTAGGACCTGAAAAGTGTTCGAAAGAAGGGGTGAGGGAGGTAAGCAGTCCAGTGTGCCTGTAGGTTTCTGGCTTAAGGAACTGGTGGATGGTGTGACTGTCCTGTAGGATACACCCAGGAGAGTGGGATCAGTGTTCTTCACACCAGGCTATGGTGTCTCCCTGCTGTTGCAGGTCTTGCTGCATTGAGTCAAACTGAGGCAACCAAAAGGGAGCCATGAATTTGGTATCATAGTCATGATTTCCCAAGACAGTCCTGCTCTATACCTATTGATATCTCATCTGGTTTATCATCTTTCTAGAGAAGAATGTACTGATTTTTTTTTTTTTTTTTTTTTTTTTGGTACTGGGGATTGAACCCAGGGGCACTCTACCACTGAGCCACATCCCCAACCCTATTTTGTATTTTATTTAGAGTCAGGGTCTCACTGAGTTGCTTAGGGCCTCGCTAAGTGGCTGAGGCTGGCTTTGAACTCACGATCCTCCTGCCTCAGCCTCCCAAGTGCTGGGATTACAGGCGTGTGCCACTGCGCCGAGCTAGAACGTACTGATTTGAACTATAAATGATAAGCCACCTATTATGGGTGACTGCCCTTAGAAGGAAAAATATGTTTGTCTGTTTTGATGTTGGGGATTGAACCTAGGGCCTCACAAGTGCTAAGCAAGTGCTGTGTCACTAAGCTACACCACACCCCCCAATCTCCTTATTCTTTTCTTTAACACAAATGGCACTGGGATAGCAGCCCAAATTAGTTTTTAGAAGGGTTAAATGGGGTAAAAAAAAATAGTAATGAATAATCTATTTTTCTTATTTTTGAGTAATATTAACATAGTAGAAATTCTAAATTAAATCTGTTCTGACAAAAAAAAGTTATTGAACTTTGGAAATTATTTCACACCAACCCACCATTTTAATTTCCAGATTGTGAATATATATGATTCTAAATACTACAAAGAGGTATAATAAACTATGGATATGACTAGTGTTATGGTTTTTTGCAGTGCTTTTTATTCACATGGATGTGATTTAGTGTAGATGAGGTTGTTTTTAGGATATAATTGGGACTCACACCAAATTGGGCAAAATCCAATTATATTCTAATGTGAATATAGTTGTCTTCCTTTATTCCTGGAGGACATGTTCCAAGTCACCCATGGGTACATGAAACCGAGGATTGTACCTAAACCTATGTATACTATGCTTTCTCCTATATGCCCTGCAGTGTTGCCACATACTTCCAAAGTTAGTCTGTCCTCCCGTGTTTTGTGCTCCAGTGCCTCCTCTGCATTACCACTTTTGTGGTCTGGAGTCATTATTCAGTAAAATAACATTACTTGAACACAAGCACTGTGATACTGTTGATTGGATAACCAGAGCTGGGCTACTAAGGGACTACCAGGTGGATAGTATACACAACGTGGATACACTGAACAAAGGAATGATTCACATCCAAGGTGGGACAAACAGGACAGCGTAAGATTTTATCACACTGCTCAGAATAGCATGCGCTTTAAAAACTTATGGATTGTTTATTTCTAGAATTTTTCATTTGATATTCTCAAATGGTGGTTGACTATGGATAAGTGAAACTTCAAAATCACAGATAAGGGGTTACTACTACAGTTCGTTTTAGGGCTATGAAAAGGTAAAACTTCCATAGCTCATCTCTCTCTCTCTCTTTTTTTTTTTTTTTTTTTTTTTTTTT
>JAJEJO010003142.1:103635-207312 GCA_020662805.1 Glaucomys volans
GTGCACCACTGCGCCCGACTTCCATAGCTCATCTTAAAGTCTTAAAATCTACTTAAGTACTTTTCTCTATAAGGTTCATTTATATACTCATATATATATTCATTTATGTATTCATATCCAAGAAGTATCTAAGATAACTCAAAAAGATTCATCCTGTTAGAAAATTTTTTCATAGCAGTTAATGTTTTTAACTTTCTTTTGAAAGCTAACTTATACAGGCTTCCCTGTTTTTTCATTTTCAAACAGATTGCATTCCAAAAATGCATTTGGGGGTTGATTCTTGGAAGATGGAATTCATTTTGCTTTCAGGAACACTGTGAGGGGTGAGTTCCCAGCTATTGCACACAAAAACAGTCAACCTTGGATGTACACTACTCACTTGAGTTCTGGATCCTGGAAGTATTACTGGGCAGAGGAGAATAAAAAGAATTATATACAGAAGATAATTCCAGAAAATGTGAAGTCTGTCTTATCTCCACCCTTTTCTGTGTGTTTTCTCTCTCTTGCTGGTGCTTCTCCAGCCCCAGTGCTATCTCAAGTCGTAACTGCTTCCCTCCATTTGGTCCTGCTCCAACCCCTAATAATGTCATTTCCCCTAATCATTGCTTCTTTCTTTGCTAATAAAACTCCAGTGCCTGCAGAGTAACGTTATCTTACCTTCCCTTTAAAACACTGATTGAACACCCATCTGTGAATGACTAATGGATTCCGCATATTTAGAGTTCTTTGAAAAGAGACAAGGAATATATATTATTTCAAACATTTATGATTTGGGAGGAAAGAATGTAGTACACATTAATAATAGAAAGGGAGGAGATTCGGGTTAGGATAAGGTGTTCTGGGTTCAGGGCCTCCAGAGTTAGATTCTTTAAATTCTTACTTTTATTTGTGTGTTCATAGTGTCTGCCTTTATATTTAAATGGGAACAATAACTGACTTAAACACATCACTTTATAAAATGCTTCCATATATGTTTGAACCCACTAGGAATTATTTTTGTTTGACAGAAGAGGAAACCAAGATTCAGAGAAGCTAAGGGCATGCCTTGCCTGGGATCTCTAGCTATTGCATGAAAGCTTGGGCTGATATTCCACTTCTCTGTCAGGTCAGTGTCTTCGACCATCCCTCCAAGTTTCCAAAGTTCTTGATCTCTCCATGTTTGTAGGGAAGGCTTAGACATGGAAAGTCAAGAATCTGGCTCAGGATTGCCATCCTGAGTAAAAGTCATTTTTGTCAGAATTCAAATGTGCCTCTTTCTCTTGGGAGAAAAAAATGGTTGCTATGCTAATGGTTGATGCAAACTTGAGATTTAGTCAAAAAGGAGTAGGAAAGGGAATACAGAATAAATGGAAAGACCCCCGACTGGTGGTGCCCACCTGTAGTCCCAGTTACACAGGAGGCTCAGGCAGGATGGCTTGAGGCCAGCCTGGGCAACATGACCAGACCCTGACTCAGAAAAGAAAGAAGGAAAAGATAAAGACAACTCTTGGGCGATAACACCATGGTTGCAATCAAAATGAAATGAAGTCCAATCCAACATACCTCAGTGTCACTTGAGGGAAAGAGGCTTTACCACCAGCTCTGAGCTTGACAGAGACCTTCCTGTTCCTGAATGCCAAGCATGGACCTGCAACTTGATTTTCTTACCTTTTTCTGTGGGGGGTGGGGAATCAAACCTAGGGCTCCATAAATGGTAGGCACTTACTCTAGCACTGAGCTATACTCCCCAGTCCTTGGGTTGCCTTTCTCCTTTGAGGTCAATTCAGCTCTTTAGCAGTGCAATACGTTAACACAGAAAAACACTGGTGCTTAGAAATCAGAGACACAGCTTTTTGAAACGAAGTATTGGGGGACCACCGGGGTACTTCTCTGGGTGCTTAAACCCACCAATCCCTGAAAGTCTTGATCTGTGTCCTGCTAGAAGTACTCTGAAGTGGTGGGGAAAGAGCAGAGCTAAATGGTTTACTCTTTTCATGTTAAAACATTTAAAATACTGCTAGGCAGACATTTATCAAAAGCCATTCAACCAGGAAAAATCCTGACTGTTGAAAGGAAGGGGCTACCCCATTGCCTGTGTTCAAAAGAGCAAGTCAGAACAAGGTGAGGTAGCACACGCCTGTAATCCCAGGGACTCGGGAGGCTGAGGCAGGAGGATCACAAGTTTAAGACCAGACTGAGCAATTTAGGGAGACCCTGTCTCAAACAAAAATAATAAAACAAACCAAAAAAAGTTAGTGGTAGGAACCTGTTATGAGAAAGAAAGGGGTTCTTATCAGGGAAGAGGGAGGAGTGGGGAGAAAGCCAAGGAAGGTTGAAGAGCCTTGGTGGGTTTGTTGTAGCAACAAAAAACAGATTAAAATGTTCGTGCTCCCCAGGGAGATTCTCCAGCACAATCTGGAGAGTCAGCCCCACCCCAAATCCCAAATCCCCTCCCTATAGCCCACCCAATCCCAAATCCCCTCCCTATAGCCCACCCAAATCCCTTCCCCCGTCCCTATAGCCCCACCCTAATCCCTTCTCTGCCCTATAAAAGTTGGCAATAGAAGAATTAATGCGTGATTTCCCGGCACCCCGCTTTTAGGCCTAAGGGCGATTGTCGCTGGCCAGCTTAAAAAATAAAGGCTTCTTTTGGCTTTATGTGATCGGCTTGGATGATTTTATTTTCTTTGGGTACAACAGGGTTCTTTAAATTTCTAATAGTTTATCAAGCCTAGATTAGAGAAAATCCCAACAATCAAAATGTTAATCCATTTACAAAGGCTAAGACTAAGTGAGCAGATAGGATCTTGTTTGTTTCTATTTGAGAGTGATTGGATCCATTTGAAATTCTGAACCTCCTCAAAGAATGCTAAACTGAAATAAAAGAAGCTTTTTTCACTTTATTTTGAGTTTTATTTTGATGCATGGGGGATTCTTTTTTTTTTTTTTTAATTTATATGTGGTGCTGAGAATTGAATCCAGGGCCTCACATGTGTTAGGCAAGTGCTGTACCACTGAGCCACAACCCCAGCCTATGGGGGATTCTTGTTTGTGTTGAAGAAGCACATTTGGGTTTACTAAGGCATAGTAATATTTGTTTACTGCACTACATTTTATTAATAAAATTTTCCAAAAGATGTATCTCACATATTTCTTTACATTGGTTATTCTTTAATCTTCTTCCTGACACCCTCCCCACCACACTACTGGGGCTTGAACCCAGGGGTATTCTACCACTGAGCTACCCCTGCCCCAGCTCTTTTTTTTTTTTTTTTAATTTGGTGTTCTGAGAATTGAACTCAGGGCCAGGAAGCACTCTACCACTGAGCCACATCCCCAGTCTCCTTTTTATTTTTATCTTGAGACAGGGTTTCTCTAAATTGCTGAAGCTGGCGTTGAACTTGGTTGGCCTGGAATTTGTGATCCTCCTGTCTTAGCTTCCTGAGCAGCTGAGATTACAGATTCCCAGCAGTTATTCTTAATATTCTGTACTGTGATGATATTTTATTATTTATTTAGACACAAAAACAATCTGTGGCCTGGGGAGGTAGCTCAGTGGTAGAGTGCTTGCATGCAAAAAGGGCCAGGGTTGTAGCCTTAACATGAAAGGGAAAAAAAAACAATCTGAGCCTCTATAACCTTAAATTTCAGTGCAAATTATGATTATTCTCCATTATTTTCCACTAACATACTTTGCATTATGCTAGCACATGATTCTCATAGTTTAATAAAGCACTTCTTTCCTATTTATAGTCATTTACAGAACAAGTCTATCTTTGAATGTTATTTTAGATCAACTTTACATTAGGATCTGCTACCTTCATAACTCTGTGCTGAGACCATTTTTTTGTTAAATGAATATTTGTTAAGTAAATGAATTCCCATGTTAAGAATTTAAGAACAAAATTTAAAAAATTAAAGCAGTTTGAATTAGATAAGACATGATATAGAACAGATAGAGCTGATAAAATGAAGTTTCATTGGTAGTAGAGTAACAATGCAGTCCTCCTGCTTCCGCAAGACCCAGGGGGTGATGATAAAACCCCAAGTATTCCTAGAATTTTGTAGTTTACTGAGCTTGTTTAAATCCATCATTTCATAAGATCTTTATAATTCCTATCCCCCAAATTTGTTAAGTATGTCTTTTCTATCTACCTACACTGTTATTCCTTCACATGAACTTTTGTTTCCAAATTTGCTTTTTAAGGTTATAATCAATGGTTTTTCATTTATCCCATTCTCTGCATAAATGGTAGAATACTTTCTCAAAGTAAAAATCAGAATATGTCACTCACTGGCTTAAAACTTTCTTGATATTCCACAATCCTTAGAATAAAATAGATATATCTTATTGTGGTCTATAAGGCCATATGGATCTGGGCTGTGTATACCCTGTGACATCATCTCATAACATTCCTCTCCCTCTTCTACTTCACTCCTAGCAAGAATCTTCTTTCAATTCCTCCAATATATTATTATTATTATTGCTGAGAATTGAACCCAGGACCTTGAGCATGCTAAGCATGTAGTCTGTCACTGAGCTACATCCTAGTTCCTCTCCAATATTATAAATCTGTACCAATCTCAGTGTCTCTGACCATGATTTCCTACTTCAAAAACTCATTCCCAGCCGAGCACAGTGGTGCATGCCCTGTAATCCCAGTCACTTGGGAGGCTAAAGCAGAAGGATCTCAAGTTCAAAGTCAGCCTCAGAAAAAAACGAGGTGTTAAGAAACTCAGTGAGACCATCTCTAAATAAAATACAAAATAGGGCTGGGGATGTGGTTCAGTGGTCCAGTACCCCTGAGTTCAATCCCCGGTACAAAACAAACAAACCACAACAACAAAAACCCCAATACTCATTCCCCATCATTAGTTAAGCTAATTCCTTCTCAGTTTTTGGCTAAAATAGTATCATCTTCATCCTCATCTAAAGTTTCTTTCTCTTGTTTTCTTTATAATATTTGTCACAGTTTGTAAATTCATTTATTTATTTTTATTTAGTTTTTTCCCCAAAAGTTATAAAGAAAATGGGTTCTGGAGGAGCCACATCTGAGAATGGCCTTTTTGCTGGCAGAGTCCAGAGGCAGACAGCATCATGTTGCAAGAGACAGTGTACATGTCTACTGACTTAGTTTTTAAAAATTCATTTCCCTCCTGGATCCAGGACCATACTCTGTCCATCTTGTTGATTGATGAACTAGTACCTAGTACTTAGTACCTAGCACAGAGCCTGCTGAGTAATAAATATGCAATAAAAGCTTATTATAGGAGAATTAAGAATAATAAAATGAACAATAACAGTGATATGCATAGACTTTCCATGGTGGTCAACATTATTTACTAATGATAACACAACTGTTAAGTGGTGAACCAAATAAAAGTGAAGGCTTTGTGATTGATAGTCTAGGGTTCAGTCCATTCATGGTGTGGCCATCTGGCTCTCTCTCCTTCCTGCCACACACTTCTATTGAGAAAATTACTTAATAGAAGCAAAACTGAGAGCGCAGCATACTGTTTTACAGTAAGTCTTTTTTTTCTTTTTTAAGTAGAAGGAATATTCCAGAAGGATGCCCTATTTTTTCCCCAGAGTTGGGGATCACAGGCTAGACAGTTGCTCCTCCACTGAGCTACATCCATGGCCTTGAAGTATACCCTAATAAAACTTTTAAAAATATATAATGTAGTAAGAACATAAATCTGTAACAGAGTTGTTTATTATTTTCAAGTATTATGTATTGTACATAATTGTATATGCTGTACTTTAAAGACTGGGAGCACAGTTATGACATTACTATGGTTACCATGCCATGATGTCACTAGGGAATATAAATTTTTCAGCTCCATTATAATTTTTTTTTTCCTTTTTTTGTGGAATGGGGGATTAGACCCAGGGCCTCATACATGCTGTACCACTGAGTTACACCTTCAGTTATCTTTTTTTTTTTTTTTTTGAACCAGGGATCAGGGACACTTGGCCACTGAGCCACATCCCCAGCCCTATTTTGTATTTTATTTAGAGACAGGGTCTCACTAACTTGCTTAGGGCCTCGCTAAGTTGCTGAGGCTGGCTTTGAACTCACGATCCTCCTGACTCAGCCTCCCAAATCGCTTGGATTACAGGCCTGCGCCACCACGCCCAGCCCTCTTTCTTTTATTTTTAGACAGTATCTCACCAAGTTGCCCAGGCTGGCCTTGAACTTTCCATCCCCCTGCCTTGGGCTCCTGACTAGCTCCTGCACCAACTTACCCAATTGCCATTATAATCTTATGGGATCACTGCCATTTATGTAGTCTGTCATTGACCAAAGATTATTGGGCAAAGTATGGCTATATTTAACCCTCATAATAACCCTATAAGACAGATATAATTAATTAACTTGTCTAAAATCCCCACCACTAGTAAGTGGTAGAGATATAAACAGAACTCAAGTTTATCTGGGTACAAATCATCAAATTTTATAAATTGATTACAACGGAAATCTTGAGAAACATAAGAACTACAAATCAGTTGAAAGAGAGTGGTACCAAGAACAGTTACTTGTGAAATAAATGAGAATAAATAAGATAATTTATACTTAAAATGATCATTTAGGGAAGTGGGCAAGGAGTGGACCACAATTCAAGATATTTTTCCACTCAATGGCAAAAAATATTATTACCCACTCTGTGTCAGATATTGTGCTCAGCACAATATCAGAGTATTTCTGCTCTTTGGGCCTTACAGGCTAATGAACCTGATAGATAGATATTTGTGGTGTCAGGTGTAAGTGTGTGTGTGTGTGTGTGTGTGTGTGTGTGTGTGTTTTGAAAGAAAAACAAGGGCTTTTGTTTTGTTTTGAAAGAAAAACAAGGGCTATTTTGAAATCTGGGGACCTGAGCTACTCTGTAGCATTCTTGGCAACTGACATTTAAGTTGGAGCATGAAAGCTAAATAAGATTTTGTTAAGCAAGTAAGTGGGTATGAGCATTTAAAGGTCTCAAGGCAGAAAGCAGCAGGGTGTTGGAAGAAGGGGACCAGTTTGGGTGGAGAATGGTGAAGAGAATGGGTGAAATGGGGGAGATCATGCAGAGACTTCAAGACCTAGGGCTTTTCTCTAAGAGCAATGAGTAGACATTGCATACATTTAAAGCAGAGAGGGTTAAGATCAGATTTGTGTTTTAAAGTGATCCCTTTGTCTGCTTGGTAGAGAACTGGAGGGAAACCAATGTGAATGAAGAAAGACTACGTAGGTCATTACATAAGGAGACTTGGTAACGTATCACACTGGTACAAAGAATTGGATGGATTGAAGAAATATTTAAGAGGTACGATAGTATCTGGTGACTGATTGGATAAGGGTAAGAAGAAAGGTTTCTGGAGTGATTGGTCATAGTATTTAGGTGGTACTAAATTAATGGGATTGAGACCCCATGTGTAATAGAAGAGTATGGGGAGTGACTACCATAAATTCAATTTGAAGAAGGAAGCACTGAAAACATGAGGTCTGGGCTGGGCTGTACTACCCAGTTGTGATACAGGAAGATGTGAAACTCATTGGTTGAGAACAGTGATCTTTGAACTTTTTTGTGAATAAATATTTTTTAGTAAGTAGCCCTATACATTATTTATTTATAATCATAAAATATGGTCAATATTTACACTAATATTAATAACAACTGATTTATTATAAAGATAAAATAAAAATTACTATTGCTGTATCAAATTCTTTAAGTTCCCCCAGTAGATCATGCTACTTAGGAGATAATCAGTCCAGAGAATTTTTTTTTTTAAGTACCATTATTTTAGGTATACAATTCCTGGAAGTGTCAAAGTCTCTTTAAAGTTTTTATTTATTTATTTATTTATTTATTTATTTGGTACTGAGGATTGAATCCAAGGGTACTTTATTACTGAATAACATTCCCAGACATTTTCATTTTTTATTTTGAGACAGGGTCTCATTAAGTTGCTCAAGGCCTTGCTAAATTGTTGAGGCTAGCCTCAAACAGGGACAGTCATAGCATACATGGAGAGCAGGAAAAGGATGTAAGGGCTAATTAGGAGAGAGAGAGGTAAGGGGAGGAAATGTGAAATGAATCCTTTAAAAATCATGGTATATGCATATATAAAAATACACAGGGAACTTCACCTTAATGTATAAGTAAAAAGAACCAATCAAATATAAACAAATAGTTGAGCAAAAGGAAGTCTGGTAGAGTAGAGGAAGGAAAATGGAGAGGAGAGGAAGGGAGGACAGGAGAGAAAAGCAGGGAGAGAAATGAGGGGACCATGAACTGAAATTGAATTCCGTGCATGTATGAGTTGGGATGAACCCAACTACTACTGTATAACTATAAAGCTCTAATTTTTTAAAAAATCATAAAAATAAAAGGCATCTCAATTTTTTTAAAAGAACTAATTAGACATAACTTGATGATTTGTTGAATTCGAGAAATATGGAAAAGTTGAAGACAACTGTGAAGCATAGCACCAACATCAAGCCCAATAAAGAACACAAGAAAAAGAGTAGGGAAGGAGTAGAGGGAGAAGGGAAGTGATGTCTTCCATAACTTTAGTCCTGTTGAGTTTATGATACACCTTGAGCATACACGTGGCAGACAGCAGCTCTGGAGAAGGGTTTCAGGGTATAGCTGTAGACTTGGTCTCAATAGTCTAAAAGTACTATCAGTGGGTCGAGTAACTCAGAAAGAAGGCAGAACGAGAGAATTTTTCTCTCAACTCACTGTGAAGTTGTACTTTTAGTAGTGTGCTCCTCTCTGTCATTAACTCTGGATTTTGAATACAGTACTCTTCATAAATGGATCTGCCTACCTGATTTATCATTAATTTATGTATCTTTAAAGTTAAAGTTTAGACATGGAGGCTCATGTTAAGTGAAGAAGCACACAAGAAAAAAAGCAACTGGCCAGGTGTGGTGGCTACTGAAGAGGCTAAGGAAGGAAGGTGTTGAGTTCAAGGTCAGCCGTGACAATTTAGCAAAATTTTATTTTGGGCCAGGCGTGGTGGCGCACGCCTGTAATCCAAGCGACTTGGGAGGCTGAGTCAGGAGGATCACGAGTTCAAAGCCAGCCTCAGCAACTTAGCGAGGCCCTAAGCAACTCAATGAGACCCTGTCTCTAAATAAAATACAAAATAGGGCTGGGGATGCGGCTCAGTGGCCCAGTGGCCCTGAGTTCAATCCCTGGTTCAAAAAAAAAAAAAAATTTTATTTTGGTTTAAAATAAAAACTACAAAAAGGGCTAGGGATATAGATCGGTGGTAAAGTGCCTTTGAATGCAATCCCAAACAGTACCCAAAACAAAAAAAAGAAAAAAGAGAGAGAGAGAGAGAGAGAGAGAGAAAGAGAAAGAAAGGAGGGAGGGAGGGAGGGAGGGAAAGAGAGTGAGAGAGAGAGGAAGAAATAGGAAACAAGCAACTAAACAAAGTATCTAAAATTAAACATTTTGACTGTCCTTCAGGATTATTTCTTACCTTCCAGGGTTGAAAAGACCCCCAACATATTAATTCTTCAGTTTGTTGTACTTCTTATTTCAGTTTTTATATTTTTACTGTATTTTCAAGTGCTCTAATTCTTAGTTTTTAAATACATCATTTGAAAATATGCTGTTAAGGCAACAATTTAGCATTGCCACCAGAAAATCTCCTGTGGAACTTTTCAAATGACTGCTGAATTCTTTGATTAATTTCTAAATAAACAACCTCTATTACTTTTCCTTGACTTCTAAGTCAAATCAAGAGTACTTTCTGAGCAGCTTCAAGGAAAGAACCATGAATAAAACTCTTGTAATGACATTTCAGAACCATGTGTGGCAACCATGCAGATTAGCACTCCAAGGGCTTCTAAAAATAGATCTTGTATAACTGGGCAAAATGAGTGGGTGAGGAGATTTTTTAGTAGGGCCATGACCTCTAAGATTTTCTGTTGTCCTTCCTATGGTCAATAAACCGAACAAAGTGCTATTTTCTTTTTCGTAGGAAGAGTCCATTAAGAGTCTGGAACCAAATGACCTCATAGGAATGAAGATACTATTCATGTTGTTGTTTTTAAACTTTTTTTGTCTTTTTTCTTTTTCATGTATATATATATGGGGGGGCGGGTACCAGGGATTGAACCACTGAGCCATATACTTAACCCTTTTTATTTTTTATTTTGAGACAAGGTCTAGCTAAGTTGGTTCGGGCCTAACTTGCTGAGGGTGGTCTTGAACTTGAAATCCTCCTGCCTCAGCCTCCCCAGTTGCTGGAATTACAGGTGTATGCCACTGTACCTAGCATATTGTTGTTTTTAATGGCAAAGATGGGTAACCTGTACCTTCTCTTTTCTGTCCCATGTTCATGGTAAACAATTTACTACCACAATTCCAACAATTTCAATTTGTCACATCATTTCATAAGCCAAGACTCTACTTCAGAATCCTTAACATCATATTTGTTCAGCAATAACTAAGTTAATACTAATCAACTGAAGGTGACAAAACAAGATGAAACTCCAGTGCCATCACTGGTCTTTTGTCACACTTGATTTAGGGCAGGCACCCAGTATGATTCTTGAGATAAAATGTGGACTGAGAGCTGGCTTGATTGTGCACACTGCAGTCCCATTTACTTGGGAGGCTGAGAAGGGAGGATCACTTGAGTCCATGAGCTTGAAATCAGGCTGGGTGACATGAGTCTCTATCTCAAAAAAAAAAGGAACTAAGAATACAAAGATAACCAGGATCATCCTCTGTCTTCAAGAAGCTTACAGTGGAGTAAGAAACAGACATGCCAGTCATCAATGAGCAATACAATGTGATAAGAGAAATAAGGGTGATCATTTCATACACACAGTTTAAATCTGCTTTTGCAGTTTAAACAAGAAAAGGGGGAAGAAAAAGAACATACTCTTTTTTGTGGGAGGGGGTACTGGAGACTGAACCCAGGGGCACTTCACCACTGAGCTACATCCCCAACCCTTTTTGTTTATTTTAAGATAGGGTCTCATTCAGTTGCTGAGGCTGGCCTTGAACTCCTACCGTAGCCTCCTGAGCCACTGGGATTACAGGCATGCACCACTATACTAGGCAGGAACTCTTAATCTATGTCATCTATGCAAATTCATGGAATACATTCAAATTTCTTACCTCCTACCCAAACTGACATCCATAAACTCTGAAGCAGATCAATTTGCTTCATTCATTACATAAGGGTTTGAAAATTATCATTTTGAAGTGCCACGAAAGGAATTTAAGGTTAACATTAAGCACAAAATTTTATTTATCCAGGTAGACGTAACCAATATAAAGTAGTTTGTTAAAAATCCTGTATTTAACACAAACAAATCCAAGATAGCACCAGGATACATAATTATATAAGCAATTTTAGAAAATTCTCCAGTGATCCTCAAAGTGAATTTCCCAAGTCCAATGTCCAGCAGCAGACTCTACAACTTAAAGAGGGATGTGGAGAAAGTGGAAAGGACTCAACAGAGAGTCACAGAGATGATTAAAGGGTTGGAAAAATAGGAGCTAGAAATTATTTAGCCCAAGTTAGAGCAGACTACTAGGTTTCTTAATAACAGTATTCAAGCATAGGAAGGGTTGTTATATACAAGATGATGAACAGCTGCTTTCTATCTCAACTGGAGAGTGAACAGAAGAAACAGACTTTGATTAAAGCATGGAAGGTCCGAGTTTGACATGAAAAAGAACTTTTGAAAATGAAGGATTATTGAATGTGGGATCATCTCATGATCCTCTTTTTGCACCTGTTCTTTAAATAATGCCATCTCGCAGGGTTCTTTTTGAAGTTCTCTATCCTCACTTTACATGTTCTCTTCAGTTTATTTCATTTACTCTCATTTCAATTACCTTTAAAAGCTGATAGTTCCCAAATATAGCTCTAACTATCTTTAATCTAACCTATTCTCCAAATGCTTACTGGGCATCAGGCTCTTTTTTTTATTTTTTATTTTTATGTACTAGGGATTGAACCCAGGGGTGCTTTACCACTTAACTATATCCCCAGCCCTTTTCATTTTTTGTTTTGAGACAGGATCTCACCAAGTTGCTGACTCTGAACTTGTGATCCCCCTGCCTCAGCCTCCCAAGCTGCTGGGATTACAGGCATGTGCCACTGCAACAGGGATCAGGCTTTCATCTCTTGCTTGTTTTATTGAAGTAGCATCAGAGCTGACACGCATCTCCAAGCTTTCCAGTCCCTTCTCTAGTTTATATGATCATCTGAAACTTTCTATCTAAAAACAAGTCTAATCATGTAATTTCCTTGATCAAAAAACTTCTGTGGGTCCCCATCTTACTTGCCCTCCATCACTTGGCTCCTGAATTTTCCAGTATCGTCACCTGTCATTCCCCAAATGTTATTAATTTCAAGATAATTTCACTTCTTTATCCCACTCATGCTTTTATATCTTTGTGCCCTTTTAAGCCTCTGTTCTCCTCACTCCTCCTAGAACACACTACTTCCTTCTGTGGTCAACTGCCCCACTCCACCCTACCTATCCCCGTATAGGCATTTGAACCCAGGGGCACTCTACTAGTAAGCTACATCTTTGGCCTTTTTTTCAGTTTTTATTTTGAGACAGGGTCTTTCTAAGTTGCTGAAGCTGGCCTTGAACTTGTGATCCTCTTGCCTCAGTCTCCTCAGTTGCTGAGATTACAGGTGTACACTACTGCTCCTGGCTATATAGTTCACTTCTGTGCTCTGGCTCCAGGAATTTCCCACTGACCTAACCAAGCTGGACCAATAACCATCAATAAATGTTCACAAAACTTCCCTTGAATAATATTGTAGTTAGTTCTGAGGAGAGTCTTTCCAGGCTTCAGATTCAATAACTACTCATTTAGAAAACATCTTCATTTACTGGCTCATTAACAGAATCTAGGGATCAGCCCTCGAAAGTGGTATATACCAGACTATTTATTTTTATCACTGGATTCAGCCACTGCTCATCTGACACACTCCACAGCAACATCTCAGGTATTTTCAAATTACTCTTCCACTACTGACTCCAGTATCTTTTCCTTGCTTTTAGCCATAGTTATCCAGATAAACTTTATGTATATTATCTCCAACTCAATTCTTATGGCATCTCTGTGAAGAAGGATCAATTCCCCAACTTATGGCTGAATGAATCACCACATATATGCAGATAACGTGTGTGTGTACACACGTGTTTATGCTGTATTTATTATATACATAAACATGTCTGTATTACTTATGAGCTCTGGTCTACTTAACATGTTCTTTTTCCTCCCCCTGGTACTGGCTTTAGATCCCAGGACCCTCACATATGCTAGGCAAGTGCTCTTCCAGTGAGCCACATCCTCTGTCCCTAACATGCCCTTTTGAATGTCTCAAAAGAACCTCAAAATCAGATTTCCGAAAATGAACTGATAATTTTGCCTCAGATTTTCTTCTTTTGATGTCACTAGTTTCAGTGAATGGTGCCAGAAACCTGGGAGTTATCCTTAACACTGTTCTTTTTAAATCCATCACCCCTATAAATTTTCCTCCTTCATAGCTCTTGAATTTGTTCAGTCTCTCCTCACCTTTACCATTATCAGCCAAACAAAGCTTTTTATCATGTCTTGTAATAGCCTCTATATGCTCAGGTTCTCTTCTCATTCATTCTCTGCAACAAAAGTGATCTCAAAATCCCAATGTGATTGTAGTACTTCATGCTGTCCCTTCTTCCTATTTCATTCACGCCTTCGAAAGTTTCCCGTTGTTCTTTTTTTCTCTTTATTTTTTTATTATTTTTCGTGAGGCCACAAATTTCCCATTGTTCTTATCAAAGAAAGACTCTTCAATTTTTTTTTTTTTTTTTTTACAAAAAAACCTTAAAACCGCCACAAGATCCTGGCACCATGGATTCCACCTGCTCTTTTCACACACACCTCATCTCACACTCTGTTCTCAACAGCTCCTACTACTTGGGTTTGCTTTTCATCCATCAATCCTGTGATGACCCATTCCTTGCAGGCACTGCCCGGGCTGGACAGCTGTCTTTCTTCTCGACTTCACCTAGTGAACGCCTCATCACGCTTCAGCTGAAGAGTTTTATTCCAGGGAAGTATTCTCTGATCACCCTCAAGAATTGGGTCAAACATTTCTATAACAAGTTCCCAAAGTGCCACATTCTTTCCTTTTCCCTCCTCACCCTTCCCCTCTGCTTTCTTTTTATATTTATTGTTGATTGTCAACCTCCCCCATTAAATTGTAAACTTTAAGAAAAGAACTATGTCCATTCTTATTTTTAAAAAATGTTTGACACATAACCATTATATAGATTCATGAATTACAGTATGATCTTTCAATACATGTGTACAATGTGTAATGACCAAATGGGGTAATTAGCATACCCATCACCTGGACTGTTTATTCTTGCTCACCATTTCATCTGCAGTACCTAACAGAGTATCTGACAAATATAAAGTATTTGAATATGAATATGAAGAAATTAATCTGTTCATTTATTTACCAGGCACTGTGCTAAGTGCTTTTCCTATATTAGCGCATTAAATCTTCACAACAAACTTATGAGGTTACTATCATTTTATTACTAGTTCCATTTTACAAATGAGAAAATATTAAGCAATTTGCCCAAGGCCTCACCATACAAATACCAAAGTCTCTACAGTAGAACTATATGAGATTGTGACTGGTGCTAAACATTTGGGGATGTTTTTGTAGATGTAAATGTGTTAACTAAAGTAAAATGTGGGAATTTTAGTCTGTCGAGCAAACCTGAAAATCCTGAAACATTTGAGTGAACCACAGAAGCCTACAGTTGTTAGGTCAGGTTACTTAAATAGAAGAAAAAAGTAGGTTGTACCTGAATTGTACTTGGTCAATGAACCTAATTGTTCCACTGACCAGCGAGGCATAATAACTTTGCAGTGTAGAACTCTGACTGGCCTGGGGAAATATAGTTCCATCAAGAAACAAACCAAGTCAAAATAATGACTTCTCATTTCACCTACAGGAAAATAACTTGCCGGCCCCACTTGTCATTGTGAAGCAGATATACCACTGACTCCCTGACATAACCCTACTACAATAACAACTGCAGTCACACTCTAGGACCACTGACTCACTCCAAGTAGTACAACTACTTTGAGCCATTTATCCAAAGATACTTAGGAATTTTTCCTTTCCCACCCATGCTATCTCTGGCTTGCCCTTTCATGAACAGAGGTATAACTGCACAGTTGTTCCTTACATTTTCATTGAGCCAGAGTATTGTATTAGTGTTTCAGAAATATTTTATATTGGTTGATCATAAATGTTTGGAAAAGCTTCGACTTCATTTCTGGTTGTATTAAGGATTTTTTTTTCTTTTTTCTTTTTTTCCTAATACTGTGGATTAAATCCAGTGGCACTTTACCACAGCGCTACACCACCACTCCTTTGTATTTTGAAATAGGGTCTAAGTTGCTGGGTACCTCACTAGTTCTAGGTTAGCCTAGAACTTGCCATTCTCCTGCCTCAGCTCCTGAGTTGCTGGGATTATAGGTGTGTACCACCACATCTGGCATTTAAATTACTTTTTAACAGAACAAATCTGGCAAGGTAACATACCTTACTTTCAAAGGGAATTTCTTTCTAGTGGCTGAATAGACATAGAGGAAAAATTAAAGAACCGATTGATGGATGAACATATAATGAGAATGAAGGACACTGATGTTAAGAAGTATCTGCTTCAGGAATGATCCTTTAAAAACCTTTCAGTTTCCCCACTGTTAATCAGGATAAAAATCCAAACTCCTTATTGATCACTTTGTATTGATCACTCCTCTTTTCTCAAACCTCACTTCAAACCTCACTCTTACGGTCCAAACACACTGAACTCCTTAAGAATTCCTTACTTCTTTTGGTTCTGGAAATTGAGCCCAGAGGCGCTTTACCACTGAGCTATCTCCCTAGCATTTTTTGATTTTTTGAGAGGGTCTCGCTAAATTGAAGATTTCCTTACTTTTGCTATAAATTCCACTTTTACTCAAAATCCTGCTTAAAGACTATCTTCCCTAACAATTCAATTTTCAAACCAGCAACAGTCCTGTTTCCATAGCAATTTTTTCATATCTCTATCAACACTTAACCTCTATAGTTACTAATTTGAATATTCTCCTCCCTTAGTGGAATGTGCATTTCTTGAGAGTTAGAACAATTTATTAAATTAAATCCTAATGTTCAACACAGTAGAAATTCAAAAAATGACTTTAAATTGCTTGCTTTATCCATTAAACCAGGTAGTAAATTGGCTCTCTATTCCTCAATAATTCCAAAACATTCTGGGTTTTTTTTGGTACCGGGGATTGAACCCAGGGGCACTCCACCACTGAGCCACATCCCCAGCCCATTTTGTATTTTATTTAGAGACAGGGTCTCACTGAGTTGCTTAGCGCCTCACTAAATTGCTGAGGCTGGCTTTGAACTCACGATCCTCCTGCCTCAGCCTCCCAAGTGCTGGGATTGCAGGCGTGCACCACCATGCCCGGCTACATTCTGTTTTATAAAATATTCCAATTTACATTTCTTTAGGCCAGTGGTTCTCTGAGAGATCTGAATTTGTGAATTCACAAAAAGAAATTTTTTAAACATTTTGGAGAGTAATAAAGAGCACTTTAAAAGCTACCATTCATTCACATCACAATTTCAAAACACTACAGCTTAAGTCTAAAAACCTCAGAGAGAATATAATTTTTAAAATATGAGCACTTGTTTAAATTGAACATATTTAATTTCATAAAAAATTTCCTAGGGTTGGAGGGATAGCTCAGTGGTAAAACACATTTTTCATTTCACCACCAATTGGTGAAAGATGGCATTTGGAAAACACTGAACTAGATTAGTCTCCCTAAAAAAGTTTTGAAAAAATACCCATCTATACTTTTTTTTTTTTACTCCAGGGGCACTTAACCACTGAGTCACATTGTTAGCCCTTTTAATTTTGGATTTAATCCAGAGGCACTTAACCACTGAGTCACATCCTCAGCCCTTTTTATTTTTATTTTGAGACAGGGTTTTGCTAGGTTGCTGAGACTGGCTTTGAACTTTCAATCCTCCTGCCTCAGCCTCCCTAGTTGCTGAGATTAGAGGCATGCACCACTATGCCTGGCCTTTCTATAAATTCTTAAGTATCTGAGATATTTCATTGTAAGTTCTAATTATGATGATGAATGTCACTTCTGGTGTGTTGTAAATATTAACACTACAAAATTAAATTATAGCCGGGCGTGGTAGCGCATGCCTGTAATCCAAGCGACTTGGGAGGCTGAGGCAGGAGGATTGAAAGTTCAAAGCCAGCCTCAACAACTCAGTGAGGCCCTAAGCAACTCAGTGAGACACTGTCTCTAAATAAAATACAAAATAGGGCTGGGGATGTGGCTCAGTGGCCGAGTGTCCCTGAGTTCAATCCCTGGTTCCAAAAAAAAAAATTAAATTATATCATCTCAGAAAATGCATGCAATGGAATTTAAATATCACAGTTATTTGATACGACCATTAACTGAAAAATACAGGAAAAGTTGAAAAATTTACATTTTCCCTTTATTTCCATTCTACTTCCATAAAATTTTGTAGCATATTTATACTCAGAAGTCTATTTTCAATTATTTTAAATTTAATTTTAAAAATTTCTGTGACTATGTCTAAAAATGTCCTGAATTGAGTTACTGTTATAATTGTTACTGTACATTTGATCAAAGCAACATAAATATACTACAAGTATGATATTAAACATAAGACATTAGTATTTATTGGAAATGCATGTAATTGGCTGATTTTTTTCAGTTACTGTGCCAAGGATGTATTTGCCAGAATGAGACAGGATTTGTCACACATTTCATTGGGAGGCTGAGGCAGGAGGATCGCGAGTTCAAAGTCAGCCTCCCCAATTTAGCGAGTCCCTAAGCAACTCAGTGGTGGAGTGCCCCTGAGTTCAATCCCCAGTACCAAAAACTCCTTCCAAGGTATGCACTCACAGTGATCTATCAAAGTTGTTTTCAATGATTAACTGACACCTCAGTTAGGTCCTTCAGTTTTGTTGAAAGCAAAAGCTGGAAACTATGAAGTTTCATAAGACTTGCTACCAAGTAATTAGGGACATTTACTTGTCTCTGATACCCTTTTTCGACTCTGGGACTATGTGTTACAGTAAGATTCGGAACAGGTGAAATGCATGCTTTTTTTTGGTGAAGTGGGAGAGGAATGGCTATAAAGTAGAGGTGGAAAGAAAAACCAGTTTGAGAGGATCAACTCTAGCAATTCAGTTTTTGGAAAAAAGTCCACTTAGAAGGAGAAAGACTGAGAACCATTCTTTTAAAAATAGTCCATGTGCTCATATACTCCTTGGAAATTCTTTGCGTACCTCCAGGGCTAAGCATACCCCAGTTTAAAGAACACTGTATTAAGCCATGTACGATGGCACTTACTAGTAATACCCATGACTCAGGAGGCTAAGGAAGAAGAGGTTTGATGCCAAGTGGGGCAATTTAGTGAGATCCTGTCTTTTAAAAACAAACAAACACTGGACTAGATTTGAAATTACTAGTTTTCTCTGAAGTGGTAACATTCTAATCCCAAGATGTGCCATCAATATTTTTGTTTGTTTGTTTAAGAAAAGAAGATTAGTTCTGGGGATATTGAATTCAGGTCCCCCAGCTCCCCACTTCAAAAAACTTTTTTTGAGACAGGGTCTCACTAAATTGCTGAAGCTCACCTCAAATTTATCATGCTTCTGCCTTAGCCTCCCAAATTGCTGGGATTATACCTGCGTGCCACCACCCCCTGGCTTGTACCCTCAATCTTAAACAGAAGGCAAAACCACCCTAATCAAATCTTTAGCAATGTCAACTTCTTTCATAAGAACTTATCTCATAATTATGTTGGTCCTGTTAGATTGTCTTCAAAGCATAGGATGTTGTGATCTCCATATTATCTTCAAACTCTGGAAGGTGGAAGTTATAACATTTGGAACCTAAAGCTCCCAAGAAGTTACTGCATAAAATTGTGTAGCAAGTCCTGCTTTGTGGCTTTTTTTTTTTTTTTTTTTTTTTTTTGGTACCAAGGATTGAACCCAGGGGTACTTAACCACTGAGCCATATCCCTAGTTCCCCCTTTTTAAAAAATACATATTTTTAGTTGTTGATGTACTTTTATTTATATGCACTGCTGAGAATCAAACCCAGTGCCTCACACATGCTAGGCAAGTGCTCTGCCACTGAACCACAGCCCCAGCTCTTTTTATATTTTATTTAGAGACAAGGTCTTGCTAAGTTGCTTAGTTGCTAAGGCTGATCCTCCTGCCTCAGCCTTCTGAGCTGCTGGGATTACAGGCATGCGCCACCATGCCCAGCTGTTTTGTGGCATTTCTTCATATACAGTTTCATTACTTGATCATACGATCACTTGATCACTTGATCATTACGAAGGTAGTTGGTTTGCATTTGTAAATTTATGAGAGAGGTGTGTTATTGATCCGCAAGAGGAATGAATTTGTGAACCAGATAGTAGCTGTAAATATTTGGAATGGGTCTCCTCCTTAACAGAAATCAGTAATATAAACATAGTTTCAGTAATTGCTTTCACCAAAAATAAATATCAAACCTTTATTCCACTATGCCCATGTGTTGTTGCCCATTATCACAATTCATATTATAGTCTGGACCTGTAATCCCAGTAACTCAGGAGGCTGATGCAGGAGGATCACAAGTTCGAGGCCAGTCCTGGCAACTTAGCAAGTCTCAAAATAAAAATTAAAATGGGCTGGGGATGTGGCTTAGTGGTAAAGTGCCCCTGGGTTTAATCACAGTACCACAAAAAAAGGGGAAAAAAAGCGTTTTGATATGCTGACCAATAAAAAATAATTGAAACCTTGTAGGGCTTTAGGCAAGAAGGAATCAGCAATCAAGAGTATGGGTGGGGGTGAAAGGATCAGATTTGCATTTTGAAAAGATTTTTGGCTTCTGTAGATAATGGATTGAAGGTCAGATATAGAATATACAGTATATTCTGGGATAAATGCTTCTCTGGAAAATCTGCATGTAAAGTTGAGCTTCTGTAAGAAAAATAACATTTTAAAAGGGTTGGAATTTTCTCAGGAAACAAGCTCCATGGTTTTTATCCTTTGGATCTTTTGCTTTTAGGGACTAGGAAAATAGCTCATAAGACATGGAGAAAAAGAAGGAACAGTACATTTCCCCAACAGACTTGGGGAAAAAACCCCACATCATTAGCAAGTTAACTTTTTCTTCAAAAATGCAAAGTTTTATTTTTTTATTACATATTCAATAGAAATTATACTTTTTCAATATAAGATTACTGGAAATGTATTAAGAAAGTTTTGAGCCGGGTGCAGTGTGCACACCTGAAATAACAACAACTCAGGAGACTGGCGCAGGAGGATCATGGAGTTCAAAGCCAGCCTCAGCAACTTAGCAAGACCCTGTCTCAAAATCAACCAACCAAACACAAAAAACGCATGAAAAGGGCTGGAATGTGGCTCAGTGGTTAAGACCTTCTGGGTTCAATCACAGGTACCAAAAAAAAAAAAAAAAAAAAGTTTTTTAACAAGTGAAATTTTACTATTAATCATTGACTCTATTCTGGTAAATGGCTTTTTAAACATGCTTACATTCACATACAGATTTCTGTACCTGCTCTAGGGACCAGGGCCATTTTGTCACTGTACCTGGGGCAAAGGAGTTCCCAAGTGCCTCTTTTGTTTTTGAACCGGGATTGGACTCAGGGTCACTCGGTCACTAAGTCACATCCCCAACCCTATTTTGTATTTTATTTAGAGACAAGGTCTGTCTCACTGAGTTGCTTAGTGCCTCGCCGCAAAGTTGCTGAGGCTGACTTTAAACTCGGGATCCTCCTGCCTCAGCCTCCCGAGTCACTGGGATTATAAGGGTGTGACACCACGCCTGGCCCGAGTGCCTCTTTTTAAGGCACTAATCCCACTTGTGAAGGTTCTGTCTTCATGATGTAATCACCAGTGAAAAGTCCCACTTTCTAGTCCCAAGACCATGGGGTTGAAGTTTTAAGAGGTTTTTTTTTGTTTTGTTTTGTTTTTGTTTTTGGCAGGGGCAGGGCAGGGGGAGTGGTTCTAGAAATCAAATCCAGGGATGTTTTACCATTGAGCTGCATCCCAGCCCCTTTTTTATTTTTTGAGACAGGGCCTCCCTAAATTGCTGAGGCTGGATTTAAACTTGAGATCCTTCTGCTTCAGCCTCCTGAGTCACTGGGATCACAGGCAAGTGCTACCACACCCAGCTGGGGTTAGGTATAGATGGGTTTAGGTTTTAACATATGAAATTTGAGAGGACCCAAATGTTTGTATTATATCACTTGTATTTCTTGTTCTGTAATTTTCCAGTACATTCCTTTGTGTATTTTTTTCTTCTAATATTTGTGTTTTTAAATTTATTTATGATGGCCCTTGGTATATCAGTGATATAAAGCTTTTGTCAGATTTCTTTCCTAGTTCACTTTAAAAAAACACTTGTTTATAAAAATGTTCATTTCTTGTCAGAAATGCCTTTTAGAATTTGTCTTATGCCAATTGATTATGTCAAGTTTTACTTTCAAGGAGGATGGTCACTGAAGAGTTGTTTATATGGCAAAAAACAAACAAAAAATGTAAACAATGAAATGTTCAACAATGAAGGATTAATCAACTATGGTATATCATTAAAATATTTAATGATATTAAACACATTAATAAATGTACAAATATGCTAGGATCCAACCTATAAAGACCAAAACACAATTGTACCTAGGCACAAAAAAAGAAGACTGTATTACACATTAGTCCTTAAGTCTGGGTGATTTTTTTTTCAAATATTTGAATAAGAAAATTTAAAATTTTGTATAGTTAAAAATTATGCAGATATAACACTGTTCAGTGTATCATGCATACTTTAGTAGCAAAGGATGCCTTAGATGGAAGGGTATTACTCTTGTGGGTAACCTTATAAACTTAACTTTTGCCTCAAAAATCCAGAACAAGATGTTTTACCTTTCTGTACCAAGGTTTCCCCATGTGTTCAATGATGATAATAATTTCTACCTTGAGTTAATTCACAAGGATCATTGTGTAAACTGATCATAATTCACTGTAACTACATAGATAATGGCACTAGTAATATTATTTCGATTCAACTATAGTAATTATTATTGCTTTTAATGTAAATGCAATGGAAATATTAACTCAATACTTAAAAAAGAATAATTATTTAAGAAAAATAAAAAAGCAAACAAAAGAAAAATTTGTCTACCAAAATAGATTGCAAGGGAAGATATAGTAAATTATTCAACAAACATTTACTATTGGTCTGGGTTCTGGCTCAGTGGTAGAGTGTTTACCTAGCATGTGTGAGGCACTGAGTTCGATTCTCAGCACCACATATAAATAAATAAATAAAATAGAGGTCTATCGACATCTACAAAAAATATTTTTTAAAAAATTTATTATTTGCCTATTTCGTGCCAGCCTGGGCCTGGAGGTTGGGGAGTATAAGTTGGTCCCCTAACCTCATGTACATCAATCTGGTGGATGACCATATCAATTCCACAGACAGCATCATAGGCCATTGTCTCTAGACCCTGAAGAGGAAAAATGCTGACAGAGGCAAAGTATCTCTACCAAGGACAGTCAGACAAGATCAACTGCTGAGCCAGGTATTGGAGCTAATCACCAACAAAGTTGTGGTGGGACAACATCAAGCATCATCTCCAGCAATTTTACATTGTCTGAAGTGAAATTAGGGGACAAATTGGTTGGGGATGCCCCATTCTTGAGGGGTTCCCCTGGTAAGCATAAGGGGGAATTCCCTTAAATATGGTAGAACCCTAACAGTACATATATGGGCTATTGGGGAGAACAGATCCCTGCTTGCTAGTAAAAGACTGGAAGGGGTGGGGGAATTCCTAAAAACTCCATTTACAGAGTAGGAGATCCCCTTCTGTTACTCAAAGTTCCCTTGTTATGGGGTATTCTGAGATATTTGTGATTACTATCCCCTTAGGCTTTTTTTCTGATTCCTTCAAGGTTTCCAATCTTCCTTCAGGGTTCAGAGGAAGACAGCTGAATATGTATATGTAAGTATACATGTGGGTATGTATTTATCACTGTGTATATATACATAAATACATACACAGGTATGCATGTTCACATGTATGTGCACGCACACACACACACCACACTCACCAGTACTTGTTTAGCTGTTAGTTCAGAAGTCCTAGAATTTAGGCATTTTATTTTTATCACTTGAATCTAGTATTATTGATTTCTAATCAGTTCGTGATAAAAGAATTCCAGGCAGACAACAATGTAGATTTTGTAAAATATAAGGTAAGATATATGTCTGAAAAAAACCACCATTAAGAATTTGGACACTTTTGGTTGATTCTAACACTCTTAGAAATCAAAAATAATTATAATAGCATAAACTAATATAGTACCTATTGTGTATTAGGGATATGAAATGGGAAGAAGCAAAGATTGAATTTAACAGTTTTGGAATGAAAACAAATTTTATAGTTGGAATGAAAGTAACTCCATTTCTACTTCCCACCACCTTCATCTCAGATAAGCAATTAAATTCATAACTCCTTTTTTTAATGGGGAAAGAGATGAGAGTGGTTAAAATATAATAATGTATTTGAAAAATGCCAAGAATTTTTAAAAATGCATTAAGGATAAAGAATGGTACTATTGTTACATTCTTTTATACATAGCACAAATTACATAAAGCACAATAGGCAGAATTCTCTCATTTTTCAGGGTATGAATTAGGTCCAGGTAATAGACTCCACTGTCTTGAACTTTCTAACATCTAAAACCTACAGACTGCGCCAATCTGAGGACGTGTATCACAATTTCAAGCTTGTTGATTACTGGTGCCCAGGTTGGACAATAAGGAGAGATGACCTATATGTTTATCCCTGGAAAAATAACTCCAAATTCAAGTCCTTTGGTGGGAAGTAGTAGTGTCATTCTTTACATTGAAATCACATTTAATCTGTAAGGCAGAACTAATGATATTTTTTTATATACAACACTATTTATACAGATACTAAAACTACAGTGAATTAAGTGAAAGTGGCTTTGAATAAACTTATACAATCAATATATGAATCTGGATGTTCATGCAAGGGCTTAGTTCACTTAAAAACATTAAAGCAAATGGTATTTTATAATATGTTCAGGAAATTTTGCTTTTAAAAGTGACCTTGAAAAAATGCTGTATTTCACATTATGTATTTGAAGATTTAAATATTGTTCTTCTCTTAAAAACAGAAAAAAGTTAAGGCAAAAATCACAATATTAGATTAACATGTGCTTTTTTTTTTTTTTGGTACCAGGGATTGAACCTCACAGGGTGCTTAACCAGTGAGCCACATCCCCAACCCTTCTATTTTGTTTTGAGACAGGGTTTCGCTGAATTGCTGAGGCCGGCTTGGAGCTCGTAATCCTCCTTCCTCAGTCTCCCAAACTGCTATTAGTATTACAGGCTTGTGCCAGTACGCCAGGCTCAACAATAATTTTGAACATATTTTATATTTGTTATTTGATTTCTAGTAATTTCTTAAAAGGGGAAAAAAAACCTTTCCAGTTTGAGAACTTTTTTACCGGAAATATGTTTGACAGAAAGTAAGATCTATCTTACATTGCAAATTAGTAAATGATGTTAAACACTTTTAGTGTTTGCTAAATTTATCGTATTAAAAAATGTAAGTCAGAAGTTTGGACAAATGTATGAGTTTGGAATTGGAAATTTTTTCTTAAAAATCTCACTAAGATTATGATTATGGGAGGTTCATTTCCAGGTCAATCTTCTCTAATCATTCTATGCATAAATTCCACGTGAAATATAAACAGTTAAAAAAGTCTTAAAAATTAATGCTGGTCATTAAACACGATCTTCGTAGCCACACACAATCTTCGGAGCCGCACACAACGCCCGTATGAGCAGACTCCTCCCCGCTCCTGGGGAAAACCCTGCCTAATATTTATAACGTTATGACATACTGTAATACTCACAAGGTGGTTGTAGAAGTATAAACACGACTGGAGTTATCTGATTGGCTGCTGGTGATGTAACACCCATGTCAATACTTCCCAGTGAACGCACGTGTTCGACCTTTTATTTAAATTTCCATTTCATCACAGCAATAAGACACTCGGGGCGGTGCGTTTTCTGTGAAATGATTATTGCCCTGGGCCCGAGGTGCCGCCTCGCGCACACAATGTATCAGAGGAGGTGTCCGTGGTTGTAACCTCTTCGGTGAAAGGCACCGCCTGGTCCAGTCTTTGTGAAGAAACAAAATAAGTTCACTTCCTTGACCACCGCCACCCGTCCCCAGCAAATGACAAGGCTGGAGCGCAGCTTCCACCGCACAGTTATTTCCAAAGTCCCAGGTGAACTCGTGGCGAGAGAAGGAAAATGCGCGTCCCGGGCGCGGGTAGGTGCGTGTGGGCAGCGGGGAGGCGGTCAGACCCTGACACTCGCCAGCTGTTTGTCCTCCGCGTAGCCCGGCCCTGGCCGCACACGCCCGCCCCCTCCCCGGGACCCCCAGCCTGACGCCCGGCCTTTTGTCCCCCGCCCCTCCGCCGACTTCCTTCCCCCCGGCCGCACCCCCGCCCCCAGGCCGGAGGCGCGGCCCGGCCCCTTTCCCGGTCCCCTGGCGCCCCCACCCCACCCCAGCCCAGCCCCAAGCCCAGCCCCCCTCCCCCCGCCCGGCCCCCACCCTTTCCCCCTCCAGCGGTTACTGCTACCCCGGTGCATTGTGGGCGCACGGTCCGTTGTTCATTTGCCATTCGACCTCCGCCAGGGCCTGGTCGGACGGAAACGCTCCGCCGGCTTTATTGTCGGCTCGTTATGTGGCGGAGCCCAGCAGTTTAACGTGCCTTTCGCCCTCAGCGCCTCGGAAGTCGGCGGCGGCGTCGGGACTCCTCGGCGCGCCGGAGGAAGGATATCTGTTGGAGGGTCGGTGTGTGCGCGCTGCTTTAAAAGAGGGGGCAGCGGAGGGTCTCCCGCACTCCGCCTCTTAACTTCGAAGGCCCCACGCGCCCCGGCTCGCCGCTCACCGCTCCGCCGCCCGCCCCCTTCTCCGCGCGGGACGCTGCCCGGAGCGCAGCGGGGCGGGGGTGGAGGACGAGGAAAGCGGCCGGAGGCGGCGGCCCGGCGGCAGCGGCGGCGGCAGCAGCAGCAGCGGACGCGTGCGGCAGCCCCGGGAGCGAGCGCGAGCCGGGCGGGAGGGTGAGGCCGAGCCCCGCGAGACCGGAACGCCGGGGGCGGGGGCGGGAGCCAAACGGAGGGGGAGCCGCGGGGAGTGCGCGGGACGCGGCCCGAGGCCGGGCGCGAGCCGGGGCACCGGGCGGCGGCGGCGGCGCGCGCCATGTCGTTCAGTGAAATGAACCGCAGGACGCTGGCGTTCCGAGGAGGCGGGTTGGTCACCGCCAGCGGCGGCGGTTCCACGAACAATAACGCTGGCGGGGAGGCCTCGGCTTGGCCGCAGCAGCCCCAGCCAAGACAGCCCCCGCCGCCAGCGCCGCCCGCGCTTCAGCAGCCCAATGGGCGGGGGGCCGACGAGGAAACGGAATTGGAGGGCCTGGAGCCCCAAGACCTGGAGGCCTCCGCTGGGGCGGCCGCCGCCACCGCCGAGGAAACCAAGGAGTTGCCGCTCCCCCAAGACGCGGTCGGCCCCACCTCGCTGGGCGGCGGTGGTTCGGGGGGCCCCCTGCTAGCGGAAAGGAACCGTCGGACTCTGGCCTTCCGAGGAGGTGGCGGTGGGGGTCTCGGCAACAATGGCAGTAGCCGCGGCCGCCCGGAGACCTCGGCGTGGCCCCTGAGGCATTTCAATGGGCGAGGGCCGGCGGCTGTGGATCTGGATCTGGACGCGCTGGAGGGGAAGGAGTTGATGCAGGACGGCGCGTCCCTGAGCGACAGCACCGAGGACGAGGAGGAGGGGGCGAGCCTGGGCGACGGCAGTGGGGCGGAAGGCGGCAGCTGCAGCAGCAGCAGGCGGTCGGGCGATGGCGGGGACGAAGCGGAGGGCAGCGGTGTGGGAGCTGGCGAAGGAGAGACTGTCCAGCACTTCCCGCTCGCGCGGCCCAAGTCCCTAATGCAGAAGCTACAGTGCTCTTTCCAGACCTCCTGGCTCAAGGATTTTCCCTGGCTGCGGTATTCCAAGGATACTGGCCTTATGTTTTGCGGTTGGTGCCAAAAGACCCCTGATGATGGGGGAAGCGTGGACCTTCCGCAAGTGGGGCATGATGAGCTTTCGCGGGGGACCCGTAACTACAAGAAAACCCTGCTCCTGAGGCACCACGTCTCCACCGAGCACAAACTCCACGAAGCCAACGCCCAGGTACAGTATATCCTGCTCCTGCTTTTTGAGGTCTTTTCGGGAAAGGCTTATCAACCTAAATAAGAAACCCATTTTCCCGGGCGAAGGCACCGTTCCAGTTGACAGAGGTGCGAGGAACGTAAGCGTGGGGGTTTAGAAAGGCTGCGAACAAAGTTTTCAAAAGTTGTATGTGTGTGTGTGGGGGGGGGATGGAATGACAATTTTCTAATCGTAGCGCTGAATTTGTTTTATTTTTGTATGACTCAGACTGCTTATCAGATTGAATCAGAAGGAAAGTGTAAGAAAATGAGGTTGAAGGTTTTAACCTAAAAGCTTAACTTTGGGTTAAAAAGAATTATTAGCTGTGATTTTAGAGAAGCCGCCTAATGTTCGTAGACCTTTAGTGTGCTTAGAGGAAGTCAAATCTGGCAACGCTTTGTGAAGAGTGGATTTAAAAGTTTCCTTAAGTTTTAGAGGCTACCTCTATCAGGAAAACATCCATCCGAAAAAATTCATATATCAGGTTAAGATGATGTGAAATCTGAGAGTCGTATGTAAATGTTGAGGAAGCTATTTGAATAACCCTCCTTTCTCTTGTGAATCATTTTACTAAATTCATCTCTGTTGAACTTGTTGAACCTTTTACCAAGCTTGCTTTTGTCAAATTATTGTAGTTTTTATTCATTTCACCCAGATTTCTGTTTTGAGATATTTCTGTATTTTTTAAAAACTTTTTCTTATAAACACAGTTTGCATGACTTTAAACAGCATTGGAAATGTTTTAGGTAAAGATATTTGTATTGAGAAGTTGATGGAGACTGGTAGGGAATTTATCAAATTCTGTGAAAAATCACAAGTCCTTGGTTATAAAACTGGTTTTTCAGTCCTTATTTTAACATTTCTTGTCAAAAGATAGTAACCTAACCATTTTGGTAGCTCTTTTCAAGCCAGATGTTTATTATTCTTCCATTTTATGCCTTTTTATGCCATTTTATGCCTGGTAGAGGGGGGATGAAATCCATTCTTTTGTACTGATAGCCAGTCATTGATTTTAGAAAGTCAGTGCTCAGATACTAATTCTACTCAGGTACTAGTCCCTTGCTATCATGTTTATGGGAGCAATCCTGCCATTCAGTACACTTATACTGGAGTTAATTAGGTACACCAGTAAACCCACAGACATAGCACAAAAGTTTCTCAGAAGTTAGGGATGTAACTTCAAAGGATAGGGTTATTTTTTTTTCCAGAGGGCAATGGTGGTGGTGATGGGGGCCACATTCAAGTTGCCTCAGCCCTAGAAGGAAGGTCATTTTTTAGAGAAATAAAGACCAGAAAGATTAAGTTAAATACCCTAAGTCCTGGGTGACAGCTGACACCAGAGCCTATTAGGAATGCTGTAATGGAAAAATAATGACTTTGGAATAAATCTGGGTTCAGGTACCAGCTTTCTACAGTTTCTAGCTTTGTGAGCTTGGGCAATGGAGCACGCTAGAACATTTTCTTGTGTTTTTGAACCAAATACACATTTACTTTAGTCCACAAAGTATTATCTTTGTTTCCATTTTACAAAGGACTGATCTAAGGCTTTAAAGGGTTAATGTATTTCTCAAGTTATTTATGAGATAATGGAAGCCCATAGCTTTGTGAAAATGAAAGCTTAATTTTCCCAATAATAGTAACTTGGTTATTTAGAAAAAATTTAAAAGACAATTGGAATGAATTTTCTTAATCTACAGTGGACCAGTTATTATCAGCAGTCTCTCCCTGTAGGCAAATCTGAATGGGAATGCAAATTATAATTAGCTGCTTAGTGAACCTGAAATCAGAGGAAGGGGGAATTAGTTGGATAACCTTATGGTAGACTTAGTATGGGTGTATCTCTTAGTATGGGTGGATCACAGAATTCATTTGTAGTTAAAACATTTTCTAAACTTGACCTCCGAACTATTCCCCTTTCCCCTGTTGAAATTGCCATTTGGTATAATCTTTAGGCTATCTGCTTTCTTTTAGGAAATTTTTCTGTTAAATTTAGTAAGTCCTGTTTGTCCTAAGGATATGTATTGGTTCCTTTGATTGTATTTTGGGTGTTGGCACTTTGATCTCTAACTAACCTAGTTCAGGGGATATCTTGCTATCCCACCACCTACGAAGTCTTTTATCTTGTTGATATGAGTGGCAGGTACCTTCCTGATCTGTCTTAGTCCTTTGGGCAGAGTTTAGTCGTTGTGGTATTCTTGCCCTCTGGGCTTTGATTACCCATAGGAGGCAGTATAACACTGCTGTGAGAGCATTTTTTTGTGCCCAAGGTTAAGACCTTGGGTCCTGATTAGTTAACTTCTTATTTCTTTATGTATACAAAGTATACATGACAACATATAATTGCTTAGTAAATAAGAATCCTTATTTATTGTCATGATTACTTATTTTTAATGCAGGTAAATATCCAAGATTTCTTTAAAATTTTTAAATTTGTGCAGTACTGAAAATTGAATCCCCAGCCTTACACATGCTAAGCTAGTGCCCTACCATTGAGCTACACCTCCAACCTCAAGAACTTTTTTGTGGCCTGGTACATCATGTGTTAGCATCACTAGTTTTTTTAGTTTTGAATCTCTTGGATTCACTCTTAATTCTGGAGAGCAAACCATTTCTCCATAACCTCAGACTTAGGCTATTTTGAGCCTTCGCTCAATATATAATTTTTCTCAGCTTCACAAAGAATATCTTGCATTTGTTTTCTATTGTTCTAACATTAAAATGAGAATTTTGGAATTCAAGCAAGAATTTAGAGATTTAAGGTAGTTCACTCTATTTTTCGAATTATTGTTGTTTTGGGGGGTGCTGAGGATCAAACCCAAGACCTTGTGCATGCTAGGCCAAGCACTCTACCACTGAGCTATACCCCAGCCCTTTTTCTTTTAAAAAGGTTTGGTGTTTTGAGAGGTGTTTGAGCATATATCTTAGTATATCACTAAGGGTTATTTTTATTTTTCATGTTTTCTATAAACAAAAAAATCTTGTTAATTTTTTTGGTGGTGACTAAAAATATTTGAGCATACCTTTAAAAAGTTTGGTATTTTGTATTTGATATTTTGTGCATACATGTAATATCAGTGACTTGGGAGGCTGAGGCAAGAGAATCCAAGTCCAACCAAGATCAGCTTCAGTAATTTAGTGAGACCCCATCTCAAAATAAAATTTTTTTAAAGAGCTAGAGATATAGCTCAGTGGCAGATTGCTTCCCAACATGTGAGAGGTACTTAGTGAGAGCCCTGAGTTCAATCCCGGTACTGAGGGTGGGGGTGGGGAAAGAAAAAGTTCGATCTTTTTTTTTTTTTTTTTTTTTTTTGAGGGGGGGCTCTCCTGCTATTGCCCAGGTTGGCCTCAAAATCCTAGACTGAAGGGAAACCATCTCCAGTCTCCCAAATAGCTGGGTCTACAAGCATGAACCATCTGACTATTTATATTCTTTAAATTGAATCTTAGTTAATAAGGACTACTCCTGGAGGGTCTTTTTAAACATGTTTTGTGAATCTGTTCTGAACCTTCTATGTCAGAGGTGTCCTGTATTTGGATGTGAGAACAATTGTTGGTTTTTGTGGGGGTGGTAAGGACCTTATAGTTTCTTTTTCTTGTAGTGGGAATTGAACCACTACCATGCTAGGCATGCATTGAGCTCTACATCCCCAGCCTTTATTCGAGATAGGATCTTGCTAAGTTGTCTAGGTCAGTCTCAAACTTGTGATCCTCCTGCCTCAGTCTCAAGTAGGTGGGATTATAGGCCTATGCCTCTGTGCCCAATTGGGATCTACCGTTTTGAGTAACAATTGACTATATCTTCATAGTCAGAGTCAGTGATTAGCTCATTCATGATTTGACCATTTGGCCCAGAGGACTCTAAAAATTGCTTTAATTACAGTTTTTACCACTGTATCTTGGTTCAAACCTTTTTTTTTTTTTTTTAGTTGTAGGTAGACACAATACCTTTATTTGTATCTGGTGCTGAGGCTCAAACCCAGGGCTTCACTCATGCTAGGCAGAGCACTCTACCACTGAGACACAGTCCCAGCCCACAAACTACTTTCTTTTGTTTTGTTTTTTGGTACTGGGGATTTAACCTGGGGTCACATTATCACTGAGCTACATCCCCAACCCTTTTCATTTTTTTATTTTGAGACTGGGTCTTATTAAGTTATACAGGTTAGCCTCAAGCTATGATCCTCCTGCTTTTGCCTCCTGGGGTGTGCACCATCTCACCATGCTCAAACCACTTTCTGCCCAGTTGTGAAGTTTTCATTGCATAAGTCAGTCCTGTCAACCCTTTCCAGTTTAGTAAGCCTACAACATGCACCCAAATAATTACTGTAAGTTTAGTTAACCTCCAGAAATAGTGAATTCAAGATCAGCGATCTGATTCAAATTACTGCCTATAATATTTGATGCCAGGTGGAGCAAATAAAGGCATATTTACCAGCCTTCTTTGTTTTTGGCAAGAATACATTCTGACAGTTGTTCTAACAATTTAGCAAGAAAGTCTGAGAGACCTCTGAAAAGAAGAAATAGTATATATTTAAGGATGAGCCTGTGTTTTATTAAATTATCATTGTATAGTGATTATAATTCATTTATACATTGTGCGATTGAGTAAAAGCTTGTTCATTGTCCTTGTTTTTCAAATTTTGGGAGAGTATATCTTATACATCTAGGATTGGCATCTTCCTTCTTAAATTTGTCTATATTAGGTAAAAGCAAAACACTGGAGATAAAAACCTATAAGACTTTCTCTGCCCTCAAGGAACCTGTAATCTAGTAACAACAGACAGACATGATGATAAAAATACAGATAGTGTTGTGGAAGTATGTTCAGAGTACAGTGAAGACACTAAAGGGGAGGGGGCAATCAGTTCTACATGCAGTGCTTGAAAGAAGCTCACAGAACTGGCTCTTGAACTTAGCTATGGTAAATGAACAGGCATTAACCAAGGAGGGCAGGACATTCTGGCACTGCATTCGGAAGCAGCATGAGGAAAGTGAAGAATGGTGTCTTGCCGTGTCTTGAGAAAATGGATAACTTGGTTACTGAGCTGGATGAAAAATAAACTTTGAATAGGTCATGGAGGGTCTCTTAATGCCTTAGATTGCATTTTATTCTGTTAACAAATGGGCAGTAGTACAGCAGTTTTAAATAGAAGAAAAGTATGATCAAATGTGTATGAGTTTCTGTTAGAGACACCTGTGTTATAGTGGGTTTAGAATTTGAGGAGAGAAAACGTCTTTGATAATTAGGGTTGGCTGATCAGATCATATGAAGTTCATCTCCCCACCACCACCACAGAATTAGTGTTTCTGGGGAGTGTGCTTAAGCTATAAAAGAGAATGTCATTACTGAAGGACATCATGGAGGTGATAGAAAACTGCAAAGGAGAACTTCCTGTTTTTCTCTACCACTTATTATAATTAGTGTCACCAGCAGGTATTATCTGTTATCAAATTTGCATTTTCTGGTGCCTAGTTTGTTGTCATATTCTATAAATCAAATTTGATTTTCTTCTAAAATTTGGATTTGGAAGTGGAAACTAATGTTTTCTTCTGATATGCTGTTCTATTGGGTTGCAACAAAATGCAGATTTTGGATGTTTTAATATTTTAAAGTTTGTATTGGAAATGTCTTCTCTGCTAATCTGTTGAAAAAAGTCTGTAATTCTGAGTAGAGAAGTAAATACTACTTGTTGATTTTTAGCTAAACAACCTTTTCCTATCACTAATGGATTGATCATAGATAAGCTGTTTGAAGTTTGTATTACTTGCAACAGGTTAATTTTCTCCTTCTGTTTCTTAGAAAGGCTGATACCAGCTGGTGGTCTTATATTTTCTACAAGCTGGCATCTAGTTTCCCAAACTAGAATGCTAAACGATAGGACAAGTTTTTCCTCCCTCTTTCCCCTGTGTATTTCATTTAAATATTGCTGATTTAACCTTTCAAATATTTTTTTTAGGTTCTGCCTCACCTTCCATTAATATTTGTCTTCCCTAGTTAAGGTTCTTGTTACTTGTACGTACATTGTACTATTAACAGTAGCTTCACTGCTGGTCTTATGATATGCAGACTAAGTCTGATAATCCTCCACATTGCTGCCACAGTCATATCTTCTGCTTTCCAATCCAGTCTTGTCATACTGCTTCTAAAACCTCTGGCCCTGGGTTCAATCCCCAGCTTTTATTTATATATGTGTGTCTATCTCTGTATCTATATCTAAATATATCCCATGCTTTTATTTATATATACTCACACACTCTTAAAAACTTGGTAAGATTCCCATAGCAATGGTTCTTAATTGTTTTGGGGGGTTTTATTTGGGGTATGGGATGGGTACTGGGGATTGAACTCAGATGCTATACCACTGAGCTACATCCTAGTCCTTTTTTAAGAGTTTTCAATTTCCAGACAAGATCTCACTGAATTTACCCAGGCTGGCCTCAGACTTGCTACTTGTACCTCAACCTCCCAAATTGCTGGACTTATAGGTGTGTAATGCCTGGCAGTGGTTCTTAATCTTTTCAGGGATCTTATTTTCTTTTATAATGTGAGGAAAATGGTGAACTATACCCCTAAAAAAAGTGCATGTTTGCATAAGTGGATGGGGGCACCTTGAAGGTTTTGGATGGATCTAGAATTCTGGGGATGCTGCTGACCATTTTAGGATTTTTTTCCTCATGCTGTGTTGTTTGCTTAGAATCTATTTCACCCTCTCATTCACTCTTGTATTCTTTGACTATGCTCAGATCTCCTTTCTTATCAAAAAGCATTGCTGCACCTACAAAGAAACTAGAATAGATAATATCTCCTCTCTGTTATTGTAACATCCCTGTTTATATTATTCAGTACCTAAAGGTTCTCTCTACTAACAATAACTTTTTTTTTAGTTTGAAACTAAATTATTTTGTTTCTCAGTATAGGCTTTGGCTGAAAGTAGGTATTCCATTAATAATCATTAAATGAATGAGTAAAGTAGAATTTTCATGTCTTTAAGAGCTTTTCTCCTCTGAGTAGTGCTTATTTGTTAGCATCCTGTGGAAATAAAGATAAGTTAGAATTTTAACTAAGTGGACATTTCTCTGATCTTTGGAAAAATTGATCCTAAGGTCTCATCCAGATTAAAATGAATGATTTTACTTGTGAGCATCTTCACAAAATTTAAGACTTCATATTTAGGTCTGGATGTGCATTTCCTTAAAGTCTCCTTGTTTAAATAAAGTTCCTACACTTGAAGAGAGAAGTTGTGTAAAAATTTGAACTCCATCAGTATGTTTAAAAACTATCCGTGATACCTAATACTACCAAAATACCATGTGGAAGTAGAACATTGAAGAGTGATAACCTGGAATTTTTAGGAATCTAGTGAAAGATTGTGTTACTGGTACTAAGAATGTTTTAACTTTTATTTGGTTCAGCAATATTGGCAGTTTATTTTATTATGTGCATATTTAGCTATATTATCTTAATTCTTAAATAATAATCTCCTTGGAGAGTATACATACTCTTGACTTGGCAACAGTTCATTTTGAAGGGCATATTTAATAGTTGTTTGAAACAGCATATTCCTTTAATAAGTAATGAAAAGAAATTGCCAGTATTGCTTACAAAAGCAGGAATATTCTTGTACAGTAGTAATGAGAAAAAATAGTGGTTGCATAGTATTTGATTTGTATAATTTATATCAAAATAGAATGGGCAAATATTTTGTACATAGGATTTGACTGAATTACTTTTTAAAATTAGAACATTTCAGTGTGATAAAAGCAGAGAATCTTTCACGAATTGGGACCAATCCGAAAAATACAGGACATGGTGACAATTACCTAGGAGATGGTTACAATTAGACATAACCACTTCCCAAAGGATTTCCAACTGCTTGTTATTTAACCATTAAGCAGTACTTGATTTTTAAATGCTAATTCGCTGCTTCCACAAACATTTCATGGATGTGCTACCAGATTTTATTAAGTGTTTAAAATTTTTGTTTCAAGTATTGATACTTTTACTAAAATATTAGAACTTTGAACCAAATGAGCTTGCTGACTAAGTACAGCATGTATAACAAAGTTTAGTGTTGGGCTTACACTAAAGGAAGATTTCTTTATTCATGTTCAGAATTTTCTATAAGCATAGGCAGATTAATAAAATTTAATTCAAATAGTCTCAAAGGGGAGACTAAGTAAACAACATGAGGCTTTATAGAAAATTATGCTATAACAGTGATTATTATAGGCATTTTTAGTATTCTTAATTCTTTATATATTCATGAGCCCTGAATATTTTCATTACCCTTTGCTTAATGTTCTGAGATTTTACACCATACATATTTATATACAAGATCAAGGTTAAGTAAAACAGTCTTTGGAGTCCCTTGGTTTGGTCCCCAGCACCACCAGAAACAAAACAAACAAACAAAAAAAACTTTTACTTCACTTTTCCCCCATCAGCCAAAAGCAGAAAGTTGGAAGTTTACTCATGAATGGATTTGTTTGGATTTATTATTATTTATTTTCACAGAGGATTGAGTGTTTGGGTAGGAGAGAAAAATAGCTATTTTAGAGCATGGAGCATTTTGGTATGATGTTGGGGGGGTGTGAGGAGAGGGGAGGTTTGCTATAGCAGAATGGCGTTATGCACCTGAGGTACTGAGAGGGGTTGGGGAGGCTGCCAAGGGTTAAGTGAAAATGAAAAGAATTTTCTACTCTGCATGCTTCATGCTGTAGTGGTCTTATACTCCAGATTTTATTCTGTAGTGGTCATATACTCCATACTGCTGCATTATCCCTATGAAACATTGAAGTGTTCTGGAATTCTAATATTTTGTTTCTTCTGGTTGGCTCACAAGCCTGGAAACAGCTCAGAAATTCTTAGATGGGCTATGGTTTAGTTTCAGAGAATTGGTATTATTTTGTGTGTAGCTTCCTGTAACCAGGATTCAGAAGTAAAGTTAATATTTATAAGTTTGCCATACCTATGCTTGGGTTAAATTAAGTTTTTGTTTTGGTACAAGGAATTGAACCCAGGGGTGCTATACCACTGAGCTGCATCCCCAGTCCTTTTTTATTTTATTTTATTTTATTGTTTGTTTGTTTGTTTGGAAACAGGGTTTTGTGAAATTACTGAGACTGACCTCAAACTTGGATTCTGCCTCAGCCTCCTGATAAATGGAGTTTTGTGATTAAGAAGAAACGATTTAAGCCAGGCACGGTGGCACACATCTGTAATCCCACACTTGGGAGGCTGAGGCAGGAGGATCGAGGCCCTAAGCAACTCTGTGAGACCCTGTCTCTAAATAAAATACAAAAAATATGACTGGGGATGTGGCTCAGTGATTGAGTGCCCCTGGGTTCAATCCCCAGTGCCCACCCCCCCCCCAAAAAAGAATAAACGATTTAGAAATTGTTTCTAACAATTCTTTTGCAGTTCTTATCTTCCTTATACTCCTTCTCTTCAGGTCCTTTCAGTGTATTTGCATTTTGGTCTGTATTTTTCCATGTTTTTCTCTATTCTCATAAAATAGATCCGTGTGTGGTGTCATTTTATAGAAATAGCCTTTATTTAATAATGTTTTGTGCACTTAATTTTAGCACTTAAAGGTCAGTCTTTTCAGTCATCCTTCCCCCTATTCCCCCAATACCAGGGATTGAACCCAAGGGTGCTTAACCACTGGGCCACATAATCACTCAGCCCTTTTTATTTTTTGAGACAGGGTCACTAAGTTTCTTAAAGCCTGGTTAAGTTGCTGAGGCTGGCTTAGAACTTGAGATCCTCCTGCCTCAGCCTCCTGAGCTGCTAGGATTATAGGCATGCACCACCACACCCAGCTTCAGTCATACTTTCTACTAGAAATATCTTAGCAGTTTTTCTCTTGGGAAAGAAATGATTAGTTATTTAGCAAGTTATTAGACTGTGCCAAGCACTACACAGGGTTGAGGGATAATATAGCTCTGCTTGGAGGAAGCTTACCAGCCTAGTCACTGAATGAAGAAAGTTATAAAGTTGTTAAAACTAACATTGGTAGTTCTGTTTTGTCATGTAAGAAAAAGATTCAGGGATAGTGACTTGCCAAAGGACACATGATTAATAACTGGTACAGATAACATTCTGAAATCAGATCATACTCTTACTGTTTTATAATAAACCACACAGTTTTAATTGTTACATAGGAATTCACCTAAAGTGATGCAAAATTGAACACTAGTTAATACCTGTATGATTGATAAGTAAAATTATATACATTAAGATTTCAGAAATGTTGTTACCTTGTAGTTTATAGTTTTATGACCTATAGAGATAGATTTTTTCAAAGTTGATTAGGAAATGATATAACTGAATATTCCTACAATGAAAGCAAGTTTCTTCTGATGGTCTTAACTTTACCACTAGTTACCTTTAACTTCATTGACCTAATTTATTTGATTTAACGTTTACCAACACTTAAAATTTAACTTTTTAACAGTGTTAGGTGATATGTCCACTGTGTTATAACTTGGATATTTTGTTTTGTCAGAGAGGGGATTGCTGCTTTCCTATCAAGAGATAAAGCAAACTAACTTGATTTCCATAAATGAAAGTTTCTTAAAATAATTGCTGTTTTGATATCAATTTTAAATAATTCTCAAGTCATGCCTTAAGTTTATATTTGAAAAGAACAATCAATGAAATCCTGCTGATCCTGTCAGATGTTTTCCATTTTTCTTATAGCAACAGGTTACACCAAACTATTCATTCCATTCCTTTTAATATTTGGGGTGATGAGCACTTGAATGTCAAAATGCATAATGATTACTCACAAGGTTGTTTGATGAAGTACTTTTTAGAAACCTATGTTGATAATGATATTTGTTTTCCTTGCATTGGGGACTTTAAAATGTAAATAAAATGTAATATTAATGTTTTTTATCCAATTACAGGAGTCAGAAATACCATCAGAGGAGGGGTACTGTGACTTTAATAGTAGGCCAAATGAGAACTCTTACTGCTATCAACTTCTTCGACAACTAGATGAACAGAGAAAGAAAGACATTCTTTGTGATGTCAGCATTGTGGTGAGCGGGAAAATCTTTAAAGCTCATAAGAACATCCTGGTTGCAGGCAGCCGTTTCTTTAAGACTTTATATTGCGTTTCAAACAAAGAAAGCCCTAACCAAAACAATACTACCCATTTAGATATTGCTGCAGTTCAAGGTTTTTCAGTCATCTTGGACTTCTTGTATTCTGGTAACCTGGTGCTCACAAGCCAAAATGCCATTGAAGTGATGACAGTGGCCAGCTATCTTCAAATGAGTGAAGTTGTTCAAACTTGCCGAAATTTCATTAAAGATGCCTTAAATATAAGCATTAAATCAGAAGCTCCAGAGTCTGTAGTTGTGGACTATAATAACAGAAAACCAGTGAATAGAGATGGTCTGTCTTCACGGGATCAAAAAATTGCCAGCTTTTGGGCAACACGGAATCTTACCAATTTGGCAAGTAATATAAAAATTGAAAATGATGGTTGTAATGTCGACGAGGGCCAAATAGAAAACTACCAAATGAATGACAGTAATTGGGTCCAGGATGGTTCTCCTGAATTGGCTGAAAATGAATCTCAAGGTCAAACAAAAGTATTTATTTGGAATAATATGGGCTCCCAGGGAATTCAAGACACTGGCAAAACAAGGAGAAAAAACCAAACTACAAAGAGATTTATTTATAATATACCACCTAATAATGAAACAAATTTAGAAGATTGTTCAGCAATGCAGCCACCTGTTGCCTATCCAGAAGAAAATAAGACCCTTATCATCAAGGAAGAACCAGGTAAATATTGCATATACATAGATAAATCAGTTTTCATTCTAATTCTAATGGGATATAATCTTGAAGCATATTTTTGATTGAAATTTTATTATAAAAATGTTTTGGTTTATTTTATCTTTAAGCATGTATATGTGTGTTTCTCAAAAGTTGGTATTAATAACTAGGCATTGCATATACAGATGTTCCTTGACTTAAAGATTAAGTTTTAACTTCATAAACTGAGAAAAAACTATCAGGTCAGGTAAAACATTCTATACACTTAGCCCCCTGAACATCATAGCTTTGTGTAGCCTACCTTAAAGGTGCTCAGAACACTTACACAGCAATTGGGCAAAATCACCTAATACAAAGCCTATTTTATAATAAATGTTAATTTATTAAGTACTAAGCAAAAAAGAATGGTTGTTTGGGTACACTTTTACACCATCTTAAGTCAGGACTGTCTGTATTATTAAGGAATGTAAACTCTGTGCAGTTCTTTGACTTTTCTTGTCTTAAACCTCTGCTCTTTTTACTAGTACTGGAAAAGATAGTCTTTTAGTTATATACAATCATTTTATCATTTTGGAACTTTTGGGGGGCAGTACCAGGGCCTTGCACATACTAGACAAGTGTTCTACCACAGTTACATCTTCCAGTCCTTTTTATTTTCAGACAGATCTAGCAAAGTAGTTGCCCAAGCAGGTTTCAAACTTCTGATCATTTTACCTCAGCCTCCTGAGTAGCTAGAAGTACAGGCATGTGCCACCGTGCCTGGCTCATTCTGAAACATTTGTAAGACCCAATTAACACGTTTTCTTTTTTGTATTTTTTTTTTTTTTTTTTTTTTTTTTTTTGTACAAGGGATTGAATCCAGAGGCACTTTACAACTGAGCCACATCCCTAGCCCTTTTTATTTATTTGGAGACAGGGTCTCCCTAAGTTGCTGAGGCTGGCCTCGAACTTGGATCCTCCTGCCTCAGCCTCCCAAACTGCTGGGATTACAGGTGTGTGCCACTGTGCTCAGCTGTATTTAAAAATATTTGTTCTATAGAATTTTAATAATTATGAAATTATTCTATTTTTTGTTTTTCGGTAGCAGGGATTGAACCCAGGAGCACTTAACGACTATACCACAACCCCAGCTCTTTTTTATATTTCATTTAGAGACATGGTGTCTTGCTGAGTTGCTTAGGGCCTTGATAAATTGCTGAGGCTGGGTTTGAACTCAAAATCCTCCTGCCTTAGTCTCCTGAACCTCCTGGATTACAGGCATGCACCACTGCCCCCAACTAAATTATTCTAATTTGTTTAGAGCTACTGTTCTGTTTTCATCACAGATTTTATAGAAGTTGAAATATTTTAAGTTTATCCACTTGCACCATCTAATTTTCTTTTCTCCTTTGCATTAGTTAAAAGAGAGGCCGCTGAGAACTTGTTCTTAAATATATTCCTAAAAGAATGTATGCAAGAATCTTAGCATATCATCTTGGGATTGATCTATAAGAAATCCCTAGATTTCTTATAGAATGAGTCTATAAGAAATCCCTAGATTTCTTATAGAATGAGGTGGAAGACCACTGTTAGTGTATGAATAGAAAGTGGAAATTTTTGTCTTTAGTTTAATCTGGCTGTGCCTAATTTTATTTGAAGAAGGAACTCAGTGGGTTTGAGGTTTCCTACACATACCTCTCAGGTTTGTGCCATTACTGTCAAATAATGCTTGTGTCTCAGCACACTGTGACTGTTCATTGTCTGATTTACATGATGATGATCATCTGAGGATGGAATACTTTCTTTTTTGGTATTAGGGTTTGAACACATTTACTACTGAGCCACATCCCCAGCCTAAACTTTGAGACTGACCTTGAACTTAATCCTCCTGCTTCAGCGTCCCAAGTAACTGGTAGTACATGTGCTACCCCACCTGGCTGAGGATGGAATACTTTCTGTTAAAAACATCATCATCATCATCATCATCATCATTATTATTATTATTATTATTATTATTTTATAGCTCCCAGAGGGCAAAGTGCCATAGGAAACCTGTGAAATGTTTTTTTCTGAATTTTTGGACTTGGATTATTAGTCTTTATTGGTAGAAATTTTAGTGATGTGAAAATTGGCATTATATATAGTGAATTGTATTTGCTACTCTTTTTTTCCTTGTACTTTATATCAACTGTTTAGTAATGAGATCCCTGAGGCATTTTTGTTAAATAAAATATTAAGGGTAGATAGATCCTTAACTGGTACTTTGTTTGGTCATAATTATTAATATAGAAGTCCTTAGTGGAGTTCTCAAATAGGGCCACTTCGACTTTCTGCTGCATGGATTATTCCAGTGGGACCTTGTAATATTTTAAAATACATATATGCATTTATACATATACTTGAGTTCTTGCAAATATGTGCAATGCTTTTCCTTTAAAGAATAAGCTGTTCTTTGGGGTAATAATTGATTAATGGCAACTATGTGATTGTACTGATTTAAAGAAAGCACAAACACTGAATCACAATGCATACTTTCAAAAGAGCAAAACCACTAGCTTCTCTCACCATCCTTGTATAGGATTAGGATTAGTTCTAAATTTAGGATTATATATTTTTTTTTTGGTACTGGGAATTAAAGTCAGGGACACTGAACCATATCCCCAGCCCTTTATTTTATTTAGAGACAGGGTCTTCGCTAAATTGCTGAGGCTGTCTTTGATCCTCCTGCCTCAGCCTCCTGAGCTACTGAGATTACAAATCCTACTTTGCCTGGCAGGCTTTGTTCTTATGTTAGTCCACCATGTCTTCTGTTTAATTCTTACCATTTTACAAAAGATAATGTTATTCTTATGTCATTGATAGCACTTTGTATCTGCTCTTAAACTCACAAATTTGGTTATATCAGTACTGTGCTACATCCAACCATTTAAACTTTCTAGTGCCTCTAAATTGAGTGTTACTCCTTTTAAGTTCTACAGGTGATTCTACTGTGAATCAAGGTTGAGATCTGCTGAGGCAGTAAAAAGAGCCTATATTGAGTCAGACATAGTGGACTTGGAAGTCAGCTTTGCCACTTATGCACTGTTACCATGATCAACTTAAGTTAAATAGTTATCCTCTTGTTCTCATCCTTTAAAAATGGTTCTTATTTTACAGGATTATTATGGTAACTCAATGACAAATATGAAAGCACAAGAACTATCATGGTTATACCTCAATCCCTCTTCAAATTGGGAATGAGGTTGTATGTTTTCCTGTGTTGTATGCTTTGTACCAAATGCTAGGTAGATGGTCTTATAGCCTGACTTTTTATTTGAATACTTACAGTGATTACCTTCTTAAGCAGCTTGTTTGAGTATAGGATGATTATGATTAAGAAGTCATTTAAAATTTAGCTAAAATTTGCTTCTCTTAATTTCTTAATTCTGCCATTTTTCAGTAGTATAATTTGAACCCAACCTCTCATCCCTCTAATCTACCTAATAACCCTTCAGATGTTAGACATTTAAAAAATTCCTCAAAGGTCCTGTTTTCCTAGACCAAGCGCTTTTCCTCCCACCTTGTGAATACAGGAAATTGACTTAGGTTTCCAGGCAAGTTCTGACCAATATAGAACACAGTGGGCCTATATTTACCACAGTTAAGCCTTTCCCAAGGTCTTTTCTGCTAGTAAAAGTAGAGGCAGGTTTCATATTTAGGACCATCTCACATTAAAACCTTATAATTAACCAGTGAAGTGGTAGACCCCTTCCTTTTTAGGAAATTGGGCCCTTTTAACTTTAAAACATTTTTATGAACCTCTACACTGTTCGTTTATGTTTTAAATAAATGCTTTTAAATGAATTTGAAGTTCTGTTGAAAACATCTGAAAAGTCATAGTAGATTATTCAGTCTACAAACAATGCATGACACAAATGGGTTTGTGGATTCCTTGGGAAGAACTATGACTTCCTTAGGGCCTTAGGTCTTTTAGTTTGTAAACCATAGGTCTAAATAATAGTGTTGTCCTCTTGCTATATAATGTTGAAGCTGCTATTTGTGTGCCTCAAAGATAAGGTGAACCCATAGCTATGGGAAATTATTCAGATGGTTTTTTTTTTAATCTTGAGGAAGCAAGTATATGTTTTTTAATTCACTACTGAGATTCACTTAAGATCGTTTCTGATTATGAGACTACCTGAACTCAGGAAGATTAGAGACCTCTGTCTTATGTGCTTGTGGAATAATTGTCAGCAAATTAAAATCTGGATAATCAGGGAGAAAGAGATGTCATTGGTGAATTCTAATAATAGAAAAATATCAAACATTTCTCTTTTTTATTTCCAACCAGGAAACATTAAATTTTAGCTATATAAAGTAGATAAAAATCTATGATTAGAAATTAAGTTGTGGAAATATGAATAACTAATGCTTGAATTATCAAGTATATTCATGCAGGTAGTTGTATTTATTTAATCAGAGTAATTCAGGTGTTAATCCCTTTTTTGATCTTGATGCTGACATCAAAACTGTAATTTGGTTTTCTAGGTCTAGACTTTTCTATCTAGACTCCAGTCACACTAGGAGTTTTCACCTATTGTAAATATTTATACTCTGTTGGGTGCAGACACATCCCATTTTGAACAAAGGTTTTTTAAATGACAGAACCAGATTAGCAAAATACAAGTAAATATTAGCAAAAAAGTTAAAAGAATGCTAGTCCTGGGACAAAAGTACGATTGCCCTAGTTTTTAATTGATTCTAAGACAGTAAGCATTCTTTCTCAAAAGGAAGAAGCAACAATTTTTTCAGGACTTTCTTGGTACTGACTTCTGAAAGGAATTTCTCCAGTGGGATTTTAGAAAGTTGACACCAAGTAGGACAGTTTCCTCAAGTGTTTTCTAGTAGGTGCACAAGTACATTTATTTATACAGTAATTGATTTTTTTTTTTTTTTGAACCAGAGATTGAACTCAGGGGCACTCCACCACTGAGTCACATCTCCAGCCCCTATTTTGTATTTTATTTAGAGACAGGGTCTCACTGAGTTGCTTAGGGCCTCGCTAAGTTGCTGAGGCTGGCTTTGAACTCGCGATCCTCCTGCCTCAGCCTCCCAAATCGCTTGGATTACAGGCATGCGCCACCACGCCTGGCTAGTAATTGATTTTTATCTTGACAGAAGTTGACATGGTTCCATGTAGCTGTTGATTTTTCCCCCTAATGCCACACAAGTATTCAAACATAAGGCAATTATACTTGATCCAAAGATACAGAGTTATTTTAAATCTGAAAGTTCCTTTTTCTCACCTAGATTTGTGATGGGAAAATAGTTTTAACCATTTATAGCTAAGTTGTTGGGGCAATCCCTGAATTTGTGGTCCTCCTGTCTGAGCTTCCCTGAGTCACTGGGATTACAGGTATTTTCTACCACTCCCAGCCAGGATAGGCCATCTGATTAGACACCTTCCACTATCTTTACTATGCCATATAAATTTAGTGTACAAACTGTTTAAAATACGTTTTAAAATATATATGGAGCTTGACTTTGGTCAAGAAAGCTGGTTTAGGCCCAGTTCTGCCACTAATTAGTCTCAGGTGTATCACAAACAACTTGTGTATTGGGAAAGAAGTAAAACTAATACCTCATGATTCTGAAATCATAAAGACTCTAAGCTTTTCTTATTCATTTTGGCATTTAAACTTATTTCTTTAAATGTGAATATTCTTGTTTTATTGCAAAAATGTTAATTTTTGATTATAGGATGCTACCCCTGACCCTACTGGGGTCTTGTAGTTTATCACTTTTATAAAATATGAAAAACTTTACATTCCCTATTTTTATCTGGAGGGTTTCATATGTAGATTTATGGGCCTGATTTCATTTTCTTTCTCTTAGGATAATCCTTAAGTTCAGCTAAACCTTTCAGGCATCCTTTTGGTATGAAATAGGTTGTAAAAGATGAGCTACAAGTCAAATGTTAAATTTCTTTTCATTGGAAACTTATTGAAAGTTTGAAGACCTGTTGTTCCTTTTTTAAAAAAGAATCTTCAATATTTAATTTTAAAAGGATGGTAGTGGTAGTAGTAGAAATAGTTTGCCATCTTTTTTCTCTTCCTCTACTTTTTTTCTGCTTCCTGTTGTTTTCCTTTCCTAACTGCCACTTTTGGCCCAAGAGAGGGCTGTATTAGTGATTAGAAACCCCAGGGAGTAGAGAATGTATGGTCAGACTGAATCTGGGAGCTGAAGAAGATTTATGTGAATCAGTTTTAAACGCATATTTGTGAGGTAAATTGTCTAGCCCCTATAAATGTCAATCCCTGAGAGTTTTTATAATTTTTTGTTTCTGACAGCTTTAATATAGTATGGTAACCAGATAAAGTTTTTATTCTCAGCTTTACTCTTCAAAAAATGTGTCTAATAACCAAATTTAAGTTTTCTGGAAAATTCCAAAATATCTTTTTAGATCAGAAGAAGAAATTTGAAAACAAAACTTTTTTTTAATTTCAAGAAACTAGGGCCAGATAATGTCAAGATTGGAACTAATTCAGAATTGTGTAGAGGTGGGGTAGAGATATATCTGGTACAGCTGAGCATGATAGACTGCACGTCTGTGATCCTAGCAACTCAGGAGGCTGAGGCAGGAGAATTGCAATTTAAGGCAAATCTGAGCAACTTGACCCTGTCTCAAAATAAAAATAACACAAAAAGCCTGGGGTGTGCTGGTGATATAGCTCAGTGGTGAAGTGCTTACATATCTTGTGAAGCCCTGGGTTCGATACACAGCACCACAAAGTAAATAAAGCCAATAAATAAAAATAACAGGGCTGGGGAATGTGGCTCTGAGTAGAGTGCTCCCGGGTTCATTCACTTCCCAGCACTGTGGGGGGTGCGGGGGCAGGTAGAGGGGCATGGAAGAGAGGAAGAAATCTAGTGCAGTGTGAAAATGTTAAAATAAAATTTAGAAATTATGGCAAAGAGTACAATTGGAGGTCCCTACTGCTCAGAAAAGTTGGAAAAAGCTTCATAGAGAAAACATTGAGTTGGATTTTGTGTTATGTAGCAGTTTGCCGGGAGAAGAAGGGCTTTCATTGCCCAATGGCAAGAGCTTCGAATAAGTGGGCAAAAGCATAGAAAGGGGACTGTAGGAATGACCTGAGATAGGTTAGGGCTACATTGAAATTATCTTTGTATGCCATGGTAATAAATTATGAATTTTTGTTTTTACAGATTGAGACAAATTTTATTTGTGGTACTAGGATTAAACCCAGGGCCTCGTGTATGCTAGGAAAGCATTCAGCATTAACCTATATCCCCAGCTCTGATGCAAGGTTCTTAACTAGAGATTTGATCTGTTTATATTTGCATTTAAGACTGAAACATTTGAAGAGAATTGTTCATGAATTTGGGTAATGCAGGGGGAAGACTTATTAGGGACGATTTGTGGCAGAAACAAGTCTTTTGAGAGTGCAAGAAACTCAGTGGAACTCTTTCTAAGGGCAGTGACTTGAGTCTCTGAGTTTGAGAGCAAAGAAAAAGCTAATAGCACATTTCTAGGGTGCTATAGGAACTGTCAAGGGTGATATAGTATGCATGTGGCCAGATGCGGTGGCGCACGCCTGTAATCCCAGTACTCAGGAGGCCAAGTCGGCAGGAGGATCGCGAGTTCAAAGCCAGCCTCAGCAACGTAGTGAGGCCCTAAGCAACTCAGTGAAACCCTGTCTCTGAATAAAATACAAAATAAGGCTGGAGATGTGGCTCAGTGGAGTGCCCCTGGATTCATTCTCCAGTACCAAAAAAGAAATAAATAAACAAACATACATACATAAATCCGTTTGCAACTGAATATGTTGAAAGGGGAAAAATGAATTAAGAGAAAAATTATACCTGTTTATGAATGAATAAGACAGTTCTGATTCATCTGTAGGGAAAAGAACTTGATATCTGATATATATTTATATAAAAGGAATGTTTACTAGATCACAGTGAGACTCTTATAGAGAGTTTTTTACAAAACAGAGTTTAGTTTTATCTAAAATTTTCATTTCTGATTTCTTTTTGTATATCATTCTTTTCAAAACTATTTGTGTTCTAAGAAAATCTGGATTACTTTGCACCTGTGTCATCCTTGGAATATTGAATGGTGAGAACCAGGAGCAAATGGGCAGGTAGACCTTCTTTCCATCCTGGTCTTCATTAATTTAGCACTCAACAGGCAGGTGCTGTGCCATTTGCTTCCAAGATTCAGAAGGGTTGCTAGCCCACTCTGGTCCAAGGGATGCTACTGTGACTTACAGCCACCAAGATTAACCTCACCTTAATAATGGTACTTTGTTTAATGTTGCACTCCATACAGCTACGTATTTAATATTTTTATTTACTAATATCACTTCTTGTTGCAGCTTTGTGATATAGGTAAATATTGCTGTTTTCTGTGTGAAGGAAAGTTAACAAACATGTTTTGATAGGCTGAAATTTATACCAGTCTTTTACTCCCTTCTAGTGCTATTTCCATTGCTTGTTAGTCACATTTTTAAACCCATAAATGTGATACTGTTTTTTAAAAATTATAATACCTGCGTAATTGGAAATATAAAATATTTGAATTCTGAAGAGAAGGTTGAACAAAAATGGATGATTATAAAGAACAATGATAACCAATAGTTTGACACCCTTAAGAGTTTGGGATGGTTTTAGTATTTAACTACAGGGAAGGCACTAAAAATCAATTCTGTTTTAGCATAGAGTGAAGGTTTATTTTGTTCATTTACATATCAAGTGACATTAAAAAAGCTGATTTGAATATACTTGTGCATTCTCACTCCCCAGAATTGCAAAATACACAGGTTTTGATTCCCTGCTGTGTTCCAGGCCCCAAGACTGGTATATTCCCTAATAAACCAGAAGTCAGTGTAATAAAGTTAATTAATGGTAGAGCTCTGCTATCAGCTTATTTAACCTCATTCAGCCTTAGTGTTCTCATTAATAAAGGAGAAGATAAAATACTCTTTTTTTTGATACCAGGGATTGAACCCAGGGGCGCTTAACCACTGGGCCACATTTCCAGCCCTTTTTGTGTTTTATTTTGAGACAGGGTCTTGCTAAGTTGCTTAGGGCCTAACTAAGTTGCTGAGACAGGCTTTGAATCTGATCCTTCTGCCTCAGCCTCCTGAGTCACTGGGATTACTGGTGTGTGCCACCATGCCCAGCAGAAGATAAAATATCCTGAGTATTGCATAGATATTTAGTGAGATTTAAATGAGATACTAAATGTAAAGACTGCATTTCGTTCATACTGCTGCATGTAAAAAATATGCTTTTGTTTAGTTTTGAGGGGGCTACTGTTACCTGTCCACTGGGGAAAGGCATGTTTCTACTTTGACAAAAATAAAAAGTAGAAGAAATTACACTCAGCTTATTTAACTTTGATCATTTGGATATTGGGTTCTATACATATACCCCCTCCCAGTCCAAAAAATACCTGGTAACCTGTGAAATTAATGCTTTAATAGGTCTTCAGAAAGATCTTTTACTATTTCCAAAGAAATATGCCTTTTTTTTTTTTTTTTTGCTAAGTAAGTTTAAACAAAGTGAAGCAGCCGGGCGTGGTGGCGCATGCCTGTGATCCCAGCGACTTGGGAGGCTGAGGCAGGAGGATCGAGAGTTCAAAGCCAGCCTCAGCAACTTAGCGAGGCCCTAAGCAACTCAGTGAGACCCTGTCTCTAAATAAAATACAAAAATAGGGCTGGGGATGTGGCTCAGTGGCTGAGTTCCCTGAGTTCAATCCCTGGTTCCAAAACAAAAAGTGAAGCATTTCTATAGCAGAGGTTTTTTTGTTTTTTAATTTTTAAATAAAGACTCCCTAATTATTAAGTATTACTGCAAACCACTTAGGTAAACACTGGGAGATCTTTGCCTTAATTTTGTTTATTTAGTTTTATGTGGCGCTGAGAATCGAACCCAGTGCCTCACACGTGCTAGGCAAGCACTCTACCATTGAGCCACAGGCCCAGCCCCTAGCAGGGTTTTTAATATTCTAAAACCTCAAGTATATTAGAGTTTATTTTGTAATCCTATAACTTTGAAGAAAAAAGTGACGACTGAGAGATACTGTTAGGCTTCCTAAGGAAACTTCTTATTCTGGTATCAAATGAATCATTGCTTTCCTGACTTCTGACCCACTTGCATTGACATAACCAGTAATAACTTTCTTGATGCTTTGGCTGGTTTTGAATAAGGTTACAACAGGAATCTGATATATTGATTCCTAAGTCAAGTACCCTTTTGACAAAAGCTTATTACCAACTTGGAAGAGTTCACCTATTTTGAGATTTGTTTTTGAGTCAAGAACCAAGTAGTTCAGACTATTTCAAAAGATATAATTTGGGGCTGGGGTTGTAGCTCAGTGGTAGACCATTTACTAGCATGGGCGAGGCACTTGGTTGGATCCTCAGCACCACATAAATTAAGTATTGTGTCCATCTACAACTAATTTTTTTAAAAGATACAATTTAATATCTGTAGTATGCATATTGTTTTGTTTTTGAAGGGGAATATTGTACACAGATTACATTTGCTGAGGAGTTCTATATTTATCTTCCATGTAGGATTAAAGAACACAAATCTGAGTACTCTAGAGTAGGAGATAGAAAATGACTCTTGTAAGAAGTAGTTGAGGAGAAGCCTCAGCAGATCCCTATAGACCATTACGTGAATAGAAGCACCCTGTATTTAAACCCCCTGGCAGAATTGTAGTAAGAAATGGCCTCTGAACATACTTTAGAATAATGAATTTCTTCCCAAAGATTGAGAAATCTAATAAAGTAGTTTGGATAATGATTTAAATTTTATTTTTTAATTAGTGAAATACATTTAACTTTTAGAAAAACTAAGCTACTGAATTTCAGTTTTTTAGTTTATTGGATGTGTTTCAATGTAATTATAGACCAAGAAGTTGAGATATTATTCAAGGTACTGTTAAACTAACCTTTGTTTAGCAGTATAGGTTGCAAGGAACAGAATAGTCAAGTCAATATTTAATATTTTTGAAAGTCTTTTATTTGCCAGGTATTGTGATAAATACTGGGAAAAATAAACCTAAACGACAGTATCCCTGCTCTTAAGGAGTATGGAAAGCAGTCTGTACTTACTATTTCTGCATTCCACATAAATCAGTTATTTATTCTCCTGACTTCAAACCCATGTATTCTGGGTAATAATCTTGCATTATACCTTACAGAGAAAATAGAAGCTAACAGCCTTGAAAAATCTCCATAAGTTCTACAACTTCATACCTGCATCTGTATAGTCTGTTATTCTGTACTTTCAAGTACCCACGCAGACCTGTGCTTCTGGATCCCATATTCCTTAGGAATCTTACACAATTAATAATTCTGGCTTTTTGCTGGCCTAACTTCAGTATCTTTAACTTCAACTTCTCCCTTTCTTAGTGATTCTTGTCAGCAGTTAAATGTTTGCTTCTACCTTCTAAAAAAAAAAAAAAAATTCCTTTTTTCTATCCCCCCGCCCCCCAACTGAAGATTGAACCTAGGGGCACTTTATCACCAAGCTGCATTACCAGTCCTTTGTATTTTTTATTTTGAGGTAGGCTCTCACTAAGTGTCTGAAGCCTGCCTCAAACTTTCGATCTTCTTGCCTCAGCCTCTTGAATCACTGGGATTATAGGCTTGTTCCACCACACCCAGTTATAAAAACCAATTCTAAATATTTCTCCCTCTTCCCTTTTATAGCCAAATTTCCCAGAAGATTGTCTATTTTATCTATTAATTGGTCATCTTCTATTCATAACACTGGCCATTTCTTATTCCTTCTATTTGCCCCACTGATCTGTCACAGTCACTCTTAAGATTACCCGTGACTTTATAAAGTGAAAGTAATAAGCATTTTCAGTTTTTATTTTGAATTCTAGGTACTACTGACAAAGTAGACTCCCTTTTCCCTGCAAGCCTTTGATCTTTTCTAACTCATTAAAATTCTGATATTCTTCAGTATACTTGGTCAGAGTTTCTTTCACGGTTTTATCTGTTTGCTTCCCAGTTTTATTTCCCCATCTGTATTCTGACAACTCAGTGTTTATTTATTTTTTATTTTTTTTGTACTGGAGGTTGAACCCAGGGTTCCTTTACCAGTAAGCCACATCCCCAACCCGTTTTATTTTGATTTTGAGACAGGGTCTTGCTAAGTTGCTTAGGGCCTCACTAAGTTGCTGAGGCTGACTTTGAACCTGCAGTCCTTCTGCCTCAGCTTCCCTAGCTACTGGGATTACAGGTGTGTGCCACTGTGCCCGGCAGACATTTAATTTCTAGCTTAAGATCTATAATTAGTGTCAAGTGATCCTTAGACTTCCTCCCATTTCTGCAGTAAAACTGTTCTCAGCTTGATTTATTTATTTAGCAGTACTTGGGTTGAGCCAAAGGGTACTCTACTACCAAGTTACACCCCCAGGCTTTTTGTTTTGTTTTGAGATAGGGTCTAAATTGCCCAGGCTTTCCTTAAACTTAGGATTCTCCTTCCTCAGCCTTTCGAAGTATAGGGACTATGGACATGTGCTGTTCTCAACCTTTAGTAAGCATTAGAATCACTTAGATTGCTTACAGCTAAGATATAGATTGCTGGGCCCCACCTCCAAAGTACATGATTTCAGAAGTTCTAGAGTGGGACCGGACAATTTGTACTTTCAGCAAATTTCTGATGATGCTAGTATAGGGACTTGGAGGACCACTTTGTTAGAGAAATAAAATCAGTTCTTTCATAGCTGGGATTCAGTTACAGACAGAGCCAAGCTTACACTTTTAATCTACCGCCCCTATCCCAAACCTAATTCCACTTTCTAGGTATGTCAGATTTAATATGTTCATAGTAAACATTGTTTATCTTCCCCTCCCCCTGGTCCACCTCCTGGGTTTCCTTGGCTACCATTGGTATGTGCTAGAAATTTTCCCTGGTAACTGACCCCTCACCCCAATATTCGGTCTGCCGCCAAGCCTAGTCCTACCTCCACTAGTGTCAAATGAATTCATTTTGTACCTTTACCACTCATCCCTCACCTGGGTTGCTAAAATAGCTTTTACTGATCTTCTTAATCTTTTGCCCTCCTTTAATTCATAACAAGTCATAACACACACACTTTTTTTTTTTCCTTTGTGCCAGGGAATCCGAACCAGGATCTCCTGTGTGCTAGGCAAGCGATGTGCCGCTAAGCTATACCCCCCGCCCCTGCAAGGAGTAGTTTTTTAAAGCAAATGAGTTAATTTCCTGTTTTAAAATCCTTCAAAATGCTTACCATAGCCTGTAAGGATCTATATGACCTATTATACATGCCTAACCATTATTTTATACTATTCTTTTTCAGTCATGAAATCCTACTGGCCTCAGTATTTCAGAACCAAATTTGTTTGGTTCTGAAATTTTAGGTTTCTTTAACTGTACACTAGAACCATTGCTAGTAGTGCTCCATTGTAAGAATATACAGTAATTTATTTGCCCACTGTAAATATATTTGAATAAATATCTACTTAGGTAAGAGGTTTTCTAAATTTTTGTTTTCATTTTTTAATCTTGTATGCAGAACATCAAGGATGGTTGGTATTAAAGATAGATAAATCTTGATTGGGAAGTATAGGGGAGATTGTTCACAGGGACATTTTTTAGTGTCTTCAGACACACCTAAGTCATTTTAGAAAGTAGAGGAGGATTTGGGACAGTTGGAATGATGCTCGAGTCAGAATCAGGAACCTAAATATTAAACTAAACTAAAAAATTTGAAGTTCATCCTGAAAGCTGTGGTGACCCATCAAAAATGTTTAAAGACTTATTTTAGGAACAAGAAATATATTCATTTGGGAAATGAGAAAAAGTGTGAATGAACACTTACCATTTAGAAGAAAGGAGACCAGAAATCCGTTTCACTAGTTGACTAATCCAGCAAAGTACTGAAGGTAGTGGAATTAAATAGATTTGCAGGAAATTTATAGATTTGCAACCAAAAATATTCATTTAATTTCCCTTTTTTTCTTCACCCTGCCTCTACACATCCTTTTCATTATATTAAGAATAGCTCATAAGAATCATCTCTTCTGAAATCATTATCTACTATTCTGGCTTTAATTTACCTTTTCCACTTTTGAACCAATAAAGAAACAACAACAATCTCTTGATAATTTGTACTTCTTAGTATGAGCAGTAGCAGTCTCTTGGGTATCAGGCACTATAATAATATTTGGTATGCATTATCCAGTTAAATTCCTATATCAAGTTTATTAATTTTTTTATTTAAAAACCTTTTTTTAGATGTTGATAGAACTTTATTTTTATTCATTTATTTATATGTAGTGCTGGGAATCAAACCCAGTGCCTTACACATGCTAAGCAAGTGCTCTACCACTGAGCCACAACCCCAGTCCCCCTAAATCAAATTTATGATCAGTGGATTTAAATGAGGAAACTGAGGCAGGTGGTCAGATAGACAATAACAGGATTGTCACCTAATTCGCCTTGACTCTAAAGCTCATTCCTAACCAGTATTCTGTTCATTTTCTGTACTTACTGATTTCAGTGTGCACATGTTCTTGTGGGTTGAAAACCTTGTCTGAATCTTGGATTATAAGTTCATAAATTATTTAGGTATATTTTATCTTATCTCCTTGTTCTTAAAACGAGTGAGAAATATTTAATTAAATTTAGTACATCTAACATGATTTCTGGCTTTAGTTTTCCAAGTATTTTAAGTCAAAAATATCAGTTACATGTTAGCATTTGTTGAACAGTAATTTTGACTGTGTGTTTTTAGAAAGAAAGCAGTAAGAAGTACACAGTTTTGGCCGTCCTGGAACTTAACTTTGTCTTGTTCTGATTTGTCTTCTGTGCCTTATAGTGTTCAGTACATAGAAAGTATTGGTTACATACTTACAGATGATCCTTTTTATTTAGTCTGCATAATTCTAAGAAAGTGGTGTTTTGGGTAGTGGCTGTGGTGTGACTTGTCAATAAATTATTCTACATGTCATTTTCAGATTTGGATGGTGCTCTACTCTCAGGGCCAGATGGTGATAGGAATATGAATGCAAATTTATTGGCTGAAGCCTGCTCTGGCCAAGATGGAGGTGATGCTGGTAGGTACAGTTAAATTTTTAGCAAGAGTGCATTTAGGAAGATTTGGGAAGTGTTCATATTCATGTTTACTGGGTCCTACTGCAATTTCTTTCCCTTAAGTATTAAATAACTTTCAGTTTGTGCTAGTTTTGCTTATGACTTTGGAAATTTATTTGGTAAATACAAATTGATGTTTCTGGTATTTTGGGGGGGACTCATTTAGAGTTTTTAAAACTTTCAAATATCAAAGATATTTAATCGAACAGATGGCTTCCTGCTAGTGTATAGACGGAATGGTAATTACCAGACGGGTTCACAAATTTATTTTAATTCATTGTGATACAAATTAATATAATTGTTGATGGTTATAGAAAATATTGGTTAACTTTAAGTAGTAATATTTGTATTGGGTATACTTGGGAATCTTGATGCATACAAAGATGCCATAATTATTAGTAAAATACAGTAAAAGGAAAAGGGCTTCTTTATTAATGTTAAGCTAATAGAAGAATAATAGAATTAGAAAAATATCTTTTTTTCAACCCCCATAAGAAACAATTTAAGATCATCAGTGGGATGTTAAGCCACTATTAACAGGCTTGTCCCACTATGATTGGGTGAAAGGTTGTTGGGGAACAGCATATTCACATCTCAAACTCATCCCACACATTTCTTCTAATTACAAAGGGGAAGAACTATTCTTTAAAGAGATCTGGGGAACATTAATATAACCAACTGTTTAAACTTAGTATCATTAACAATAGAACAAACAAAAATTAAGTGCCAGCTGATGCATTGCACTAGCTCTCATACAACATTTAATCTGTTATATTCTTGAAATATATTTAACCTGAATATAATTTTGAAGGAAAAGAGAAAAATTTAAGTAAATCCAGCTACATAGCAGGTGGTCCACACTCTATAATGTTATGAAGTACAAGCTGAGAAACCACTAGATTAAAGGAGACCAGCTCAATGCAGTATGTGTCTTGGTTAGATCAGGGTTAAATAGGATTTAAAGGGGGCATTATGGGAACAGTTGGAAATGTGGGATAAATGGTATATGTTAACAGTATTCAGTTTTAAATTTCTTGAATGTGCTGTGGTTTTGTAGGAGAATATTCTAAAGTATAATCCTGTTTTTAGGCTTAAAGTATATTTTCATGAGCTTTTTCACCACAGTGACCAAAAGACCTGAAAAGAACAATTTTAGAGGAGGAATAGTTTATTTGGGCCTCATGGTTTCAGAGGTCTTAGTTGATAGATTGCCAACATCATTCTTTAAGGTCTGAGTTGAGGCAGAACATCATGGTGGAGGTGCATATTGGAGGAAAGCAGCTGGGAGTCTGGCACCAGGAAGCAGAGATAGACTTGTCTCACCAAGGGCAAAATATGTACCCCAAAGGAACACCCCAGTGACCCACCTCCTCCATCCACATCTTGTCTGCCTGCATTTACCACCCATTTAGTCTGTGATAGGGAATTAATGCACTGGTTAGGTTAAAACTCTCATAACCCAATCATATCACCTCTAAACTTTCTTGCATTGTCTCACATTTGACCTTTTAGGCAACACCTCTTATCTGAACCATAACAAAGTAATGCAAGTTTTAAACATGTATAAAAATGTCAGTGTATACACACAAAGAACATGGCAAAGTTAAAGAAAGGTAAAGGGTTATGGATGTTTATTCAACTTCTGTCTTTGGAATCCTTTTCAAAGTTGGGAATGAGAGGACATCTAGGGGAACTCTATAAAAAGTAGTCAAGGGCTCTACACACAGTATGCGCTGACCAAAATTAAGTCAGTCCTGAAGACATTGCATCAAGGTGATTTTCCCTGATTATTGAAAAGTATTTTAAAAGTTTTGAAATTAGGAAGTTAGTGATAATTGAATTTTTTTGAAGATTTTCTTTGCTTGTACAGACAATAGCTAATATAGCCAGAGTATTTTATTATACTTGCTTCTTGATTTAGAAATCTGATCTGTTCCAAGAATAGTCTTAATGTGTCTAAGCGAATTCATATGTAAAATTTAAAATTCGGACTGGAGATAGAGCTGAGTTGGTGGAGTACTTGCCTTGCATGCACAAGGCCCTGGGTTCAATCCCCAGCACCACAAAAAATAAAATAAAATACATATACATAAACATTTTTTGTGGAGAGCAATTGAAGTTATTTATATCATTCTCAGGTAAACCCTTGAGAGTCATTTCACTTACATTTTTTCCATTAGTATTTTTGCACCTGAGATCAGTTTTTGTCTCATAATTTAATGTCTTTAACACCAAAAACATTGCTTTCTCCCACTTAGTTTGCTATTATAGAAGAATGTATTCAGAAAGAGATAATTGAACACTAAGCAATTTTAAAGTAGATCCTTAAGTATATTGAATTGCAGTGACAATACCTTTATTCAGGCCATTCACAAGTAATTTCTGCTAGTTTTAAGAATTAGAAGAGACTTAATTTGTTTTCTACATAGCGTGTCTCTTGCTAGTTATCATGGATGCTTTATACAGGGAAACATGGAATTTTGAGTATTTCAAAAATCTGTAATTCTGAATCCCGGATTATCAGTTCATAAATTGTTTTGGTGTATTCTGTCTCATTATATGTAGTGAATAATGTTAATTGAAAACATTGGCAAATCTAAGATTTCTGGCAGTAGTTTCCAGGTATTTTGAAGGAGTTAACTTTTGCTCGGTACAGTTTTTCAACAAATAATTGGAGGACATATGTTTTACACATTAGAAATATAATGGAGAGAAAGATCTCCTGAAGCTTAACTGTTTTGTACTGACATAGATGAGAAAGATGCCCCGGTTTTACTTAGAAACGTGAAAACTTAAAATTGATAGATTGATGTGCTCTGCCTACCACCCCCATTCTAGTCACTGTTCTGCACACATGGAAATGTCTCACTTCAAACTTCTGGAACTCTTCTTAACAGTAGTACATTAAAGTTAAATTATATATATATCATTATAGTTTCAGAGGACTTTTTAATTTCCCCTCATAACCTCACTGTCATTGCAACTTAAAAGGGAACATATGCTTGTGTCATCTGTGGCCTCATTGCAGCTCAGACGTGGGGCCTCCCTTTTTCCGTATTTTTTTATTAGTGTGTTATGATTACTTAAGGGTGGGATTTGTTATTGCGTATTCATACGTGCACATGCTATCATTTGGCCAATGTCATTCCCGAGTATTTTCTCTTTCCCTCCCCCTTGTTCTTTTCCTCTACTGATCTCTTGGAGGACTTTCTTGACATCAACAACTGGGTGAATGTATCCCAGGGAAGAAACATTTAGTAGTAATGAAGTATATTTAACAATATTTTTTTAGAGATATTTTTACTTCTTTTGGTATTGATCCTTTCATCAAAGAGGACATTGTAAATTTGTTCTCAGTTTTTAAGGGGGATGATGTGTCTGGTTATAATATGGGAGCATTCTTTGTCAAAACCATGTGGCATTCAGGATAGGAAATTTTATTACATATTGAGTATCCCTTAACCTGAATACTTCGGATCAAAATGTTTAAGATGTTGGAATTTTTCAGTTTTTGAGTATTTGTGTAGACTGTACTGGTTAACAACTTTGACCAAAAAATCTGAAGTGCTTCCAAATCTGAAACTTTTTTGATCATCATGTTGGTGCTCAAAAGATTGTGGATTTGGGAACATTTCTGATTTCAGGTTTTCAGATTAGAGATACTCAACCTGTGTTGCTGCATGAATGAACTCTGCATACATATATCTTAGTGTTTGAGGAAGATGAAAGTGTAAGTGCCTCAGGTGGGAGCTTTTTTGCCAAGGAAGAACAACACTGAGGCTGGTATGATTGAAATGGAGTAATAAAGGGCCTGGTTGGAAGCAAGGACTCCAAGAGGTAAGGCTTTGTAAAATATTGAAGGCCTTTTTTGACTTTTTAACATAAATTGAGATGTGTAGCCCTTGCATACTTTTGAGTAGACTGGTGACAGGCTCTGAGTTAGTGTTTTTTAAAAGAATCTGTAGCCGGATGTGGTGGTGCACGCCTGTAATCCAAGCGACTCGGGAGGCTGAGTCAGGCGGATCAGGAGTTCAAAGCCAGCCTCAGCAACTTAGTGAGGCCCTAAGCAACTCAGTGAGACCCTGTCTCTAAATAAAATACAAAATAGGGCTAGGGATGTGGTTCAGTGGCTGAGTGCCCCTGAGTTCAATCCCTGGTTCCAAAAAAAAAAGAAAAGAAAAGAATCTGTGATTACCAGGCAGAGTATGGTCTCTGGAATGGTAGTAGTGGGAGCAGGGAGACAAGTTGGCAGTCATTAAAATAACCCCAGAGGCTGTAATTGATGGTTGATTGGATCAGAGTGGCAATAGCTGGAGGATTCTGGGTGTGTTTCTGTTGTCCAAAGATTCCTGGATCCAAGGAGTTACATACAAATTCAAAATGAAATGAAATCCAGTAGAAGGTAATTCCTGCCTATGTTGGTCCATTTTCTGTTCCTATAATACCTGAGATTGGTTATTTTGTAAAGAAAAAAGATTTAGTTAGCTCACAGTTCTGGAGACTTGGGTATTTTTATTCAGTTAATTTATATTAAGGTGTTCTGTCACTGCTTATAGGATATAGATACATTTTGTTTTCTTTAAAAAATAATAGCCCTAAGTATCAATTGCTATTCTAAAGATACAGATAGAAGAAATTTTGATACCAAGTCTTCTATTTAATAATATATAATGACTGATGAAAGAGATCTTTATTGCCTTTACTTCAAGCTCACTTTTCAATTGTATTAGGTACTTCACATGATTTCAAGTATGGTTTGATGCCTGGTCCTTCAAGTGATTTCAAGTATGGATTAATACCAGGTACTTCAAGTGATTTCAAGTATGGATTACTACCAGGTGCTTCAAATGATTTCAAGTATGGATTATTGCCAGAATCGTGGCCAAAACAAGAAACTTGGGAAAATGGCAAGTATTGGTCAACCAAACAAATAAAGAATTCCTAAAGAGTTTTTAAACATTAAAATCTTCTGTATTCGACTTTAAAAAAATAATAGCCCTATATATCATTTGCTGTTCTAGAGATACAGATAAAAGAAATTTTGATAGCAAGTCTTCTGTTTAATAATATATAATGAGTGCTTTTTAAATTTTTTTTTTAATTCTTAAAGGTGAATCATCTCTAATCATGAACAAATTAAAATGCCCTCATTGTAGCTATGTAGCCAAATACAGACGAACACTAAAAAGGCACTTGCTCATTCATACGGGAGTGAGATCATTTAGCTGTGATATTTGTGGAAAGCTGTTTACTCGGAGAGAACATGTAAAAAGACATTCCCTGGTAAGTAACTTTAAATACAACTGATCTTTGAGATAAACTCTATTTATGTCAGTGATGTTTAAAGTATTTTAACAGTTACTTACAAATTTAAGAATGATTCTTAAATTTCTTTAAACAAAGAATGTGATTTATGTGAACTGATGCTGATCTTCATACAGAAAAACATTGCTATATTCATTCATTATTAAGTGCATGATTTAATTTGAGTGGTTCAAATGCATTGTATTTCTATACTATCCTTATATTGGATTTTTCCCCCCCTTCAATTAGGTGCATAAAAAGGATAAAAAATACAAATGTATGGTGTGTAAGAAGATCTTCATGTTAGCAGCCAGTGTTGGAATAAGACATGGATCTCGACGCTATGGTGTTTGTGTAGACTGTGCAGATAAATCACAACCAGGAGGGCAAGAAGGTGTAGATCAGGGACAGGATACAGAATTCCCTCGGGATGAAGAATATGAGGAGAATGAAGTAGGAGAAGCTGATGAAGAGCTGGTTGATGATGGAGAAGATCAGAATGATCCATCTAGATGGGATGAATCAGGAGATGTCTGTATGTCTCTGGATGATTAACTGACCTACTACTATACTCCTCAAGGATGCTGCATTTGGACATAATATGAATCGACAATTTGGATTGTTGAACTTGAAGGCTTGCAAAATATGGTACATGCTGGATGGTAGTTAAGTTGCTGTGAAAACTGTAGGGTCAAAGCCTTATAGCAAAAAAAAAAAAAAAATTTTTTTTTTTATATTTGCACAGGACTGTACAGCAAACAACCATGTGGTTGGATTACATGGAGTCCCCACATATTCAGTCAGTTATCAAAGTAAAATATTTTTTATTTATAGGATATACAGTAACTTTTTGGGTCCTATGAAAATATAGTACCTGTCCTTAATAGAGCTTACATTCATGTACCACTTTAACATGAATGAAGAAAATCCATTTATGGAAGTATAGTGACAGTTGACCCAATCACTTTGTCCATCAAACCACTCAGGCTAGTTTGTACTAGTAGAGTTTTGTTTCTATTTTTATTTTTATTAATTTTATTTTTTTTAATACAGATTTTCAGTGAGGGGCTTTTTCAACCCCATTGGTTCTATTTTCTTGTATTTTTCCATTTTAATTTGCTTCATAACTTAAACCAAGTCTCTTCTAAGGTATTTCTCAATTTTGTGCTGATGGGCATGTTTATAAGAACTGGAGAGGTAATTTATTGGAATGAACTAACTGACTTCCCCAAACCCCCTTTTCCTTTTTTGACATGAATTTTACTACTTCACAAATGAAGAATGATGTTGCGAAGTTACCGTGGTGAAGTTGACAAATACCACTAAAATGATTATGATTTAGAAGTAACTTTCTCCTGCTGCTCTAATCTGATAAATGGTTACTATATGACGTTTTCTGACATGGTATTCGGTTTTGGGTATCTGTTACTTTGGCACTATTCTTGTTTGCCTCTTACTATTTTTGCCAGTGTACTATACCTCAGCCTTATTTGAAAGATATAAACTGATCAAAAAAAGTCATAAAAACAATAAGTAAAATGATTTGTTTTATAATTTATCCTCCATGTCCAGTTTGGTTAGCTTGTTATGCAATATAAGTGAAATATCAGGTTTTTACTCCTGTGCCCTCTTTATCATTAAAATTAACACAAAATGTTCATTCTCTTTTGTTTCATACTTACGGGATATTGAGTGTTTCAAAATTATGGTGTATTTATTTTCCCATTCCTTAAAGCCACTACACCTTGAATATAGTCTTACTAGTCACCATGATTCACCAGTCTACAAGTATCTTACAAATAAAATGTTGAGAGGCTCTATTAAGTTTCTTTAAGGGTACAAAGGAGATGATATATTAAGTTGTAATTATTAGATTTATTTAGCCTGGTGATGAATGAATTAGCTATTCATGGAAGTCTCAGCAACATTTCACCTATTATTAACATGGACATTTATCAGGAGCATAATATATATTATAAGATTGAGGGACATCATATTTTCAGCTTTCTTTTAAATAAAAATTGAGTATATTTTCCTATTTTATATCAGGTAACTAAATTATGCTATGTGGAAATTTTTGCAGAGATGCTTTGACAGATGCAATTCTTTTGGTGCTCCATCTTATCAGAGTTGTAAAGTTGATTTTTTTTTTTTCCAAGAGACAAGCTTTATTGTCTCTGATTTCAGTAGAATAATGGTTTAATGTTAGTGATGTTTCTGCTTGGGTAAATCAAAAATTAAAAGTTAGAGTTACATGGTTAGATGCAGCTTTTGTCATCTAAAGTTTATTATAGTTTCTATATAATTATAAGCCTGGCAGATGAATAGTTTTGGTTTGATTTTTGTTTAAAACTGAAGAGTATATCTTATTCTCAGTGTTCTAGACAAATAAGTAAAATGTAATTCTAGTGAGGTCCAAAGTAGAAATTAGTTGGGCAAAGATACTATGAATGAAAAAGTATTTTAAGCGTCAAATGTTCTGCTTTGTGAATAATGTAAGTATAGTATAAAGATTTCTTTCATCCCATTTATCCCCTTCCTTTAAAATAAACCATAGTTTACAATTGGTAGATCTGTCTATATATAAATATATATTAAAGAGCAAAGATATATATCTAAAAAGATCACCTAAGTCTGCTTTATTAGACTATAGTTCACTTATTGCATAGAAACTGGACTTGGCTTTACATTCTTAATGTACTTTTACTTTTCCTCAAGATATGAACTTATTCTCTTGAAACTGAACTTTCTTTTATTACTTAAATCATTTATGTATATCTGGTAAATTATGACCAAATTTTTTGTTAGATTGCATACAGTAAATTGAAATACACATTTGGTACACTACGGGATTGTTGTGCATTTGTTTTGGTTTTAGTTGGAAACAAGGTTTGATGTAGATGGTTTGTTAATGTTAATTTAAAATATTCTATAATTGTCCATTACCTTTAATGTTGTGTTGTGACAGATTTGGCTATATTTTTAGTCATCTGAAATATGATACTTTAAAAGTTTGTTTTTAGGTAATCCAAAGGAAAAATGTTTATACTCTTGAATATATTAGCCTCAGCCTATATAAAAATTTCTTTGAAGTAAACATTTTACCAGAAACAGAATTGACAGATTTTTCTACTTGCCGACTGCCTAACTTATTATGTTTCATGATCTCAAGGGACTGCCTTTTTCCCTTTTAGATCTTTTTAAAAAAATAGTTTTAGTACTAAGGTATACTACTGGACGTTTCTATTTTTTTAAGTATATTCTTTTTCTGACTTACAGTACAACAATTTCAGGAAGTTAATAGATACTAAGAACTTATGATTGGTCTCGAGGTGACAATGAAATGAATACTCATAATTTTGTCTGGAACTCTGGCAGAATTATGTGTTACACATTTGGTGAAGTTTTCTCGTAATTTATATTTTAAATGAAAAATATTTTAGAGCTTTTAATTTTAATGAAGGAGAAGAGTTTAAACTTTCATATTCAGTCTAGTAACAGGTCCTCTCAAGTCAAGATCTTGTATTTCATAATATTCTGAGAGACAGTTACTTCCATATGGTCTCCTCTTTGTCATGGTTCTTGGCCCTTGTTTTTTAATTCACTAGATAATTTTCTAAATTTTAGTAAGCAATTGGAAACTTAAAAAAAAAAAGAAAAGAAAGAAACGTTGTAGGGAGAGGAAACTGGACAGTAAGGAGTAACTTTGAAATTTGTGGTGGGGGGATCTGTAGCTGGTTCAAGTTGAGCCATCCTAATGGAGATTAGTGAGCTGAATGAGTTAATTCATTTAAAGGTTAGAACACTGGTACATACTAGGTACATAATACATTTTAGTTTAATAATAGATGTGAACCAAGAGGAAAAGAAGAAATTAAAAGTGGTGGAAAAGAGGAAAATAAAAGAATTAGGATTTTGAACTTCATATTAATACGATTTAATATAAAAGGCCTGAAGATGACTGGAGTAGTATTTGGGGATGGTATGACGAAAAATAGATTTTAAAACAAATCTTAAAATTTAAAACTTAAATAAGCTTTATATTTGTAGGTTTTCTAAACCTAGCATGAAAGGTTTAGATTCATTTTTATGAATAAGATTCCAAAAGCTACCAATTTCTTTTGAGTGCCCACACTTGCCATTGTTCTGTATGTTATTTATCTAATCCCTATATGGTAGGTGCTATTGTCTCCATTTTATAGATAAGGAAAGGCTCAGAGAAATTCAGAAATTTAATGCAGCTATAAAAGAGCTGGGATTTGATCAGGTCTGATTCTGAAGCCCATGCTCTTTCTAGGAGGCTCTATTGCTGCCTCATTAAACAACTTTTTTGTAGAAATGGCAGCTCTTTAATGGAGTCTGTCTATGGAGATTTATATTTTCCCTACAAAACAGCTATGTTTAGGAATTTTGTGAGTATCCCTCCTCCCTCCAATAAGCATCCTTACTTCTCTTTCCTCCTGATAAAGCAATTGTTTAGTCACTTTGACTTAAATAAGACACACAACCTCAATGTAGCATATGTTATTAGTGGGCTGTGGCATTTTCATTTTTAAAAGGATGGTTTTTAATCTGAACAACTAGATACGAGCCCCAGTTTTTGTGCCGTTCAGTCACCCGGATCCTTAAACTTAACTATGGTACATAATATACACACTTAGAACTACAAACAGGTGTTTTCTTAGTCACTTTAGGATAAAGTTTTTTGTTTTCCTGCTGTATCCCTGTGTTCAAGTGAAGTTGAACAATCCTAGATAGTTTAAAATGTGTTAGGGATAAGCACACTTAAAGATGTTTTCTAGCCCTGAATTTTATGACATTGGGTACTTAAAATTAGAGTACACTAGCTAGTGAGAACAAGATTCTGGGTTGAGGAGAGAGATGGTTGAGGCCATTATCAAATGGGAGAATCAGCATTTTAAACACTGTAAACATAGAACACTTTCTTCTGCCTGCTGTTTGTAAAAGCTCTCTGGAAAGATCTTTTACAAAGACCAATTTTTTTAAATGTAATTTACCTACCTAATATAAGTGTCCTAAGACATGTATGTAAACTTCCAAAAACTGTTTTGTTTTGTGTATTTAGAAAATACACAAGAATCTTTATCAAACCGAAAAATATAAACTTGTGAGCACTAAACTGCATCTGGCTTTGTGAATTTTATTGACTCTGATATTTAATTCAAATTTCTTTACAAGTGTATTAATTTAGACTAATTGGGATGGGGGAACACCTTTGGAAACTTATACTTAATGTGTAATTTAGAAATCTTTGTTCTTAAGTTTTACAAATTTGAATTGTAGAATATTATGAGGGTTTTATTTATTTGTATGTTTTTGTATGAAAGTACATAAATGACTCACTACCTCCTAGTTCTCAGAGCTGCTTTAATTAATAACAGTTATTTGTGTATTAAATATATGTCTCATCTTTATTTACTTTTAACTACAGGTTTTAGTAAATATCTAAAATAAAAATAATTCCCCTATAATTACATTTGTTTATAAACTTGGGGAAATGGGTTAAAAAAGATGAGAGGCTGGGGTTGTGGTCCAGTGGTAGAGTGCTCACCTAGTACATGTGAGGCACTGGCTTCGATCCTCAGCACCACATAAAAATAAAGTATTGTGTCCATCTACAACTAAAAAAAGCAAAGATGAACTGCTTTATTCCATGTTTACTGAATATTGAACTAATGGATTATCAGTAAATATATAATAAATATCAAGACTTTTAAAACTTTAATATAGAGAGAACGTGCTTACCTAATTTTGATAGTTTTTTATTTTTTATTTTTTTTAAGTTAACAGCAAAGGAAACCACAGAATGGTTAGATGCTCCAATTTTACCAAAATGAACTTTGATTTAGTTTGGAGAAGGGCAAAGTAAGCAGGAGGTTGTTGGGGGGGACCCACATAGCATATAATGGCTAGTTATTTTTAAACATAAAAACTGTTGTGCAGCAGAATAATTCAGATTTATTGTATGTGAACTGGACATGATAGCACAAGCTTGTAATCTCAGCTACTCAGGAGGCTGAGGCAGGAGGATTCCAAGTTTAAGGCCAGCCTGGGCAAAGTTGGTAATAACCTATCTTAAAATAGAAAATGGGTAGGGATTTGGGTTGATTGTAAAGTAAGGGGTGGTGTGTGTGTGTCTGCACACATTCTGTGTGGTTCCAAGAGTTAATGATTAGGACAGCATGGCTCAAGATTAAGAAGCAGTTTTTATTATTTATTCTCATTTGTGGTACTGGGGATTGAATTCAAGTTGCTGATTAAGCTATGTCCTCAGTTCTTTTTGTTTGAGGCAGGGCTTTACTACTTGATTAGGATGGCCTCGAACTTGGTAGTCCTGCCTCTACCTCCCCAGTCAGAATTAGTCATGTGCCCCCATACCCAGCAAAAAGCAGTTTTTAAGATTATCCAAAGATGAAAATGGGGTTGTTTGGGGGATGGGGGAGAATGCAGTCTACTACTGCAGATGGTCAAAGTAAAGTTAAAGATTACCTGACAATCACTTTGCTAAGGCAGTATTGACTAAACATTTCTGTTTTGGAATAGGTTTTTATAAAGTGTTGGGACCATCATAGTTGTCAGCCTTTTGTTTTGCTTAGTTAGCAAAATTAAGTAACTGATTTATGTATTACATATATGTATCAATATTTCATGAATATTTTGACACAATTTGGAGAATTTTAGAATTGAGAGTTTAGAAGTTTGGCTAGGGTTGTAGCTCAGTGGTAGAGCACTTGCCTAGTTCTTGTGAAGCACTAGGTTCCATCCTCAGCACCATATAAAAATAAAGGTATAAAAAAAATATAAAGTCAAATTTAGCTCTATGGGGTAAATAATGCCACATTAGCCTTTCTCTTTTCAGTACTAATCTTTGTCATAGAGCAGAGTTTGGGAGCTGGTATGGAAAAATGAATTACTATATTTATGGTTAGATATAAAAATTAGGGATACTTCAGAATTTAGTCTTTGGTATAATTATATTTCTGAAGTTTGAACCAAAGGAGGAAATCTTAAAAATGAACTATAGAAAATTATATTCTGTTAATTAAGTAAAAAGTAGGCTCCATAACTTCATGGTGCCTTACCAGATACTAGTACTGCTCCTAACTATCAACCAATTTATTTTTCTCAAAACATGACCCAGTCTTAAATTTGGCAATAATAAATGGGTGTTAGAATCTTAGTGAAAGGTACAAAACTGTCTGGCTTCTTGGTACATGTCCTAATAGTGAGTAAGAATACAATACATAAAATGGTTTCAAGATAATTGCAGAATTACTTAGGTTGAAAGGGACCGTAAAATGCTAATGAAGATTACCCATAAGGTTACTATAATGACTTCGCAGGCAATTTGCTTCCATTTCAGTATTTTTCTCAGTATCAAACTCAGTCAATAATTTGAAATCAAAGAAAACTTTGAAATTAAAACACTGCAACGTGTACTGAAAGTACCTGGCACATAGTCTGTGCCCCAAACTATTTACTAGTGAATAACTGAAGGCATTAGCAACTTTTAAGGATTTTGGCAGTTTGTATCAAGTAACATAAAGGTAACAGCTTCATTTACAAGTGTTGCCAAGCCTATGTGGGGATCACTCTGAACTTTTGGGACCCCTTCCTCCATACGTAGAGGTCATACAGGTCACTATACTACACTGTGATGAGCAAACACAACCTACAGAGATCTCACGGAAAATATCATTTTGTGATTGATTTTTACCTAGACATCTCCATAACTCAAAATACTTAAAAGTATTAGTCATGCTGCAAAATAACTTTTAAAGTAATGACTGGCTTAGCTACCACAGCATCTCAATGCTGAGAATGAGTATATATGTGAAAAACTAGAAAGAAAGCCCTGTTTGAGTTTTCATGGTGGTAGAGTGCAACAGTATACATCAATAAAGATATACAATATGTTTTCGTTTCCAACATGATTTAATTTATGAAGTCGTATTTGGGTGTTGGCATTTATATTTTGCCATGTGAAAAAAATGTATTTACATGAAAGATTATGTGGTGCTTAGTACTTCTGTCAACTTATCCCCCATTCTGATTCTTTTTCCCCATCCCTTGATGAATTGGGATATTGGCTTTTACATAGAAACATGGGTAATTCTCCAGAACAGGATTTGCCATACTAATTTTTCAAGGACAGCTGCCCCTGTTTATCCACAGTTTTAATGTCTATAGATTCAACTAACCTCAGATTAAAAATTGGGGTTGGGGGTGGGAATTGCATGTGTACTGTACACATACAGACTTGTCATTATTCTTTTTAAAAAATGCAGTATAACAACTATTTACTTGGTGTTTGTATTAGGTATTGTAAGTAAATCTAGGAATGATTTAAACTATACAGGAAGATGTGTGTAGTTTATATGCAAATATGCCATTCTATGTAAGAGATTTGAGCATCCTCCAATTTTGGGCATCAACCAGGAGTTCTGGAACCAATTTGAGGACACTGGGGAAAGATGAATCATCACCTAAATTTTTTTTTTTTTTTTTTTTTTTGTACCAGGGATTGAATCCAGGGGTGCTAAATTGCTGAGGCTGGCTTTGAACTTTGTGATCCTTCTACCTCAGCCTCCCGAGCCCCTGGGATTACAGGCATGTGCCGCCACAACCTGCATCACCTAAATTTTTAAGTGAAAGTTTGCTTATTCCAAAGAAGAGCAAATGTAAAAATCAGATCAACCCCAGAGAGTATTAGCTCAGTATCATGTCCTCTTTTATAACAAAGAAGATTTTAAATTAAGATTTTACCTCAAGTGTAGTGTTTTACATATGTAGTTATGATTTGGTAGTCTTAGTTTGCCTCCTTTTTAGAACTTTATTGTTGCATAGACTTAAAGATGTTTTCTATTTAAAAGTCTTCCGTGAGACTGATGGTAGCATTTTGGAGCCAGTAATCATGCTAAACTTTGCCTTTTTCTTGCCTTATGAAGGTAGCCTTCTCTTTGACACCCTAGTCTGTATTTGCTGGCCCTTGTTCATTTTCACTGGTGACAAAACTACATTCAGGTGTGGACTCCTACTTCAGTCTATGGACTCTTCTTTGATCATGTATGTATATTCTTTGTGTGTGTACACATGTGCACATGCACATGCATATATATATACACAAATGCATGTTTAAAATGCCCATTTGTTAGAAAATGTTTTGGCCCTTTAGTAGATAGTCTGGAGTGTATACGTTGTTCATAATTATTGTACTGAAAGCTGATTGGGGTGGGAAAAGATGCAAAATTAGACAAGCAGGGAATTACCTCAAAAAGGCCCTTCATTGCCAGGTATGGTGGCATACACATGTAATCCCAGAAACTCAGGAGGCTAAGCCAAGAGGATTGCAAGTTCAAAACAAACCTCAACAACTTCCTTAGCAGGGCCCTGTCTTAAAACGAATTGGCTGGGAATGTGCTCAGTGGTTGAATGTCCCTGGGTTCAATCCCTGGTACCAAAGAAAAAAAAAGCCATTCATTTCAGCTATTTTTTTGAGAAGGAGTGGCAGGTGGACAGGATGAATAAAAAAAGTAATGCAGATCAAGTCAAGGTAGTGTGTGTGTGTATATAGCACTACACATTATTGTCATTCAACATAAAAGAAAAGACTTCTTTAATCTTGAAAGTACCAAGATTTTAGGAAAATACTTCACTCATTGTGTCATGCATGGGCCTTTTACTTTTGTCTCCATTGGCAAGCATAAAAAATTAATGTTAGCCAGTTTTATCTCTTCTAGAGCAGGAAATTTATTTGTGTCAGCTGAGTTGAACAGTGCTGTAGAATTTGTGTGTGTGTGTGTGTGTGTGTGTGTGGCTGGGAATTGAACCCAGGGCCTTAGCATGTGCTGGGCAAACACTGTACCAATTAGCTGTATCCCCAAGCCCTAGAAAAGGCTCTTTCTCAGAAGACTCAGCATATACTCAGGGAAATGACACTTTTTAATCGAGTCTGCTTTCTGTTTCAGGAGCCTAGACGATGAAGGGGTTTTAACATAAAGGAGTTTTCCCATCCCTTAAATCTCTTAAGTAAAATTGCAGGCCCTTAGGGTTAGTGTTTATTCTGCATTGTTTTTATTTTGTTCTGTATTTTAGTAGGGGGAAAAGAAATCACCTTTTCTGAGGATGAAATCACTAACTTCTCTAGCCTTTTTTTCAAGTTATTCCCAAAGAAAGCTAGGTGTCTTTATTCAGTTATGATGTGCTTTTTATGCAGCTCCCACAGTCAAGTCTTTTAGTATCAAATATTTAGTCAGTTGTTCAAATTTCAGTTGTCTCATCTGTGTATGTATGTTGCCTTTTAGTTGGGATTCTGATGTTTGTAGGAATCAGCAAACTTTCTATAAAGGACCCACATAATCCATCTTTTTGACCTTGCAGATCATGTAATCATTACAACTCTGGTACCACAAAAGCAGCCTTAGATGATATGCAAGTGAAGTGAACAGGGTGGCTGTCTTCTGATGATTGTTTACCAAATTAGGCAACAAACTACAGTTGACACCTGAGGTGTCAGCCTCAACTCTGTAGGTTCTCCCAATCTCCCACTTTTTTTTTTTTTTTTTTCCTTGTAGTGCTGGGGATTGAACCCAGGGTCTTGTACTTTTGAGGCAAGCACTCTACCAATGGAGCTATATCCCCAGCCCCCATCTCCTCACTTTGTTACTTTAGTACAAACATTGAAGACAGTTGTGCCTTTTTAATATCAATGCATATTTCCAGAGTTAACAAATATGGAATAGCAAAGAGACCTTCATGGCACCATTTTAGCCCAGGAGCATAAGCATTTTACCATCTCAGCTCTGATTAAACAATAAGTTCTTAATAGGAATCCAGTAATAATATCCCAGTATCCAAGTTCTCTGATCTTGTTCTTTGGAAGGGGAAGTATTGGGGGTTGAACTCGGAGGTGCTTTGCCATTGAGCTATGTCCCCAGCCCTTTTTTTTTTTTTTGAGACTAAGTTACTAAGGCTGGCCTCAAACTTATGATTCTCCTACTTCAGCCTCCTGAGTTTGTGGTGTTACATGCATGTGCTGTGCACACTGGGATACCCTGCTTCTTGATAAAGAATACATCCAATTCAGAAATACATTCAGAACTTCATGAGGGAAGACTTGGTAACTTGCTGATAAAAATAAATACCTTTCTAGTCTAAACCTTTTATTACCACATTATCCTATGTCAGAAAGTCTGTTTTAGATGTGGATTCATCCTTAATTGAGTTCTATAATACTGGCTTTCCATAGCCTTCAGAATGTAAAGTACTTGGGAGGCCTTAATTAATAAATATATTCATAAAAAGTGTCAGTAAATTTTTCAGTTATCTTGGGTGTAACTAGAAACTGTATGCTTGTGAGCCAAAATGTGACCCAAGAAACACTTTGCATAAAGTCCCTGAAGTAGTAAATCCTATCCAAAATCTGTTTCAGAAACTGATTCCCCATTTTGAGCCCCATTAAGGACATTCCTGCAGCTTTTGTGTGGGCCTTTCATTATAAGTACATGCCAAATTCTTTATAGACAGGAAATTTCTATGTAAAACAATTTCGGTATTAGATCTGAAATTGTTCCAAAAATTATCCCTTAATTTTAAGGTTAGAATTAATCAGAACAGATAGTTTGATCCTAAAGCATTTGTTTTTGTTTTTACAAGTTCTGTTGCTCTTCCTGTCTGAGATACTGTTCCACCAGGATTGTCAGATGTAATCAGAAAGGACTTACCCTGAGGTAAACACAATCACAGTCACTGAAGACTACAACAGATTACCATGAGGGTATCCCACGCATTGCTCCACCCACTGTCATCTAGATTCTCTAGTATTTGAATGAATCTGCTCAAAAAGGCCACGAATAACTAATTGCCAAATTCATACCCCCCACTTTGCAGCATTTGGCATTATTAACAATTTATCCATCAGATAACACTTCTCTTCATTTGACCCATGTGATTGGCTTTCCCAAGTGGGAGTACTGGGCTCCGATAATCCCAGCTACTTAGAAGACTGAGGCAGGAATATGAGGCCAGTGTGGGCAACATTGGAGGACCCTATCCTCAAAAATAAAAAAAAAAAATTTTAAATGGTATTCCCTTGGTTCTTTGCTGGGCACCCTTTCCTAGTGTTCCTTTCCCTTAGTGGTCTTTTTTGGTTCTAGTGATCAAATTGGCTTAAGCTGGTGATGTTCCTGACCTCTCTTTAGAGCTCACAAATATTTAAGTGACACCATGCATTGTCATTTAATGCACAAAGGATTTCAAGTCACAGCCCTCATCTGGGTCACAGTCCCTTAGTTTCTCTTCCGTGTCCTCAAAGATCTTTAGATAACATTTCACTATATAAAGTCTCACCATAGGTTGATATTACATAACAGATCACCATGAGAAAAACTATAGCTTTGACTTCTCTGAAAATATTTGATGCATACCAAATTATGTTAATACTATATTTGATGAGGGTGGTGTCTAGCTGACTTCATGTCACTGCAACATGTATGTGTCTGTTAGCTATAACAGACTAGAACAATCTTAGAGCTGAAAGAACATTAGAAACTGTTCACTGGCCTGGGTTTAGTCATTTCGTACCTCTCATTACCTAATACCAAAAGTCATGTTAGCTGAGGGTCTTTCTAGTAGTTCTTCCCTAGATTGGGTCATGTGGAAACCTGCCTCCTTACATTCCCACTGGTAATTCTTCCTCCCAACTCAAGCCTCACACACTATGTTTGAACCTTCCACTTGGTGGTTTATGTGGCAGAGGAAATTGGACAGGAAGGAGATAATGCTGTATTCGAGATGTGCTAGGACCTTAACAATTTTCCACTCCTAGAAAACAGTTCTCTATACTCTCATTCCTGTAAGTGTAATGTGAGAAACCCATGCTGTGTATCCTTCTCCAGTTTAATGTTTTACTCATCATTTTAAGGCAATGAATTGAATATTGAATATGAAGGTTGGTGCCCCCAAAGAGATTTTAGAGAAAAACACTTTCTGTAAAGTGGAATATTAATTTGCTGGCACTGGAATAGCACTTAACTTGGAAAAGCAAGTTTAAGCTTATGATCAAGTTTGCAGCTTGATATCAAAATTTAAATGTTGCTTGATCCCAGGCTTTCAAGAATTTCACTGTTAATTGACTTAATGCTATATAATTTTAACATTTATCAATTTAATGATTCAATTCCTCTGAGAAAATGTATTACATTAAAGATAAAAGGGTTTGCTTTAATTGCATTTCAAAGAATATTCTAAAAGAAGTAAGAATTATTTTAATTTTTATTATTAAATTTTTGTAAAACTTCAAGTCCCTAAGACCCAAGTCATTCCCCTTTTTGAAGCATCAGTATAGATTTATAATTATGATTGATTTTGTTATTTTTATACTTATTTTGAAAAAGATTAGGATTATAGGCTAGTACATTAATGTTACTAAGATGGAATGATGAGAATATTGTCCCCATTAGATAGCCAATTTAAGCCCTAAAAATTATTGAGTGCTCATTAAGTGTCTTGTGTTCTCAGTATTTGAACTTTAAAAATGAGTCAGGAAATCCAATAACAAGCCATCCAAAATGTATTTTTTAAGGTTGATTGCATGCTATTTTAAAGTTGCCACCACAGCTTTCATTGTTCTCTTGGCACAAAATCCGAGAATATGAGAGCTTCAAAACCTAAGACATTTTGCCTGTGTAGGTAATGAATTTCATTATTATTTTCAACCACTTATGGATATGGGAGAAAAGTGGGATGATTTTACTCTAAGTATTTATCACTCACTAGCATGCCAATTTGTTTTAAGTTTTACTTTTAATGTAAGCAATTTATAGTGCCATTGTTCTTGATTTTGTTTGTTTTTGTTTTGTATCTTACAATGCTAGGGACTGAACACATGGCCTCACTCATGGTAGGCAAATGTTCTCCAATACCGAGCTACAGCCCCAGCCCTTGTAGTTGCATTGTGACTCTAGACTTCAAAATGGCCATTGTTGGAGCTGGGAGCGGTGGTGCATGCCTGTAATCCCAGCACTTGGGAGGCTGAGGCAGGAGGATTGCGAGTTCAAAGCCAGCCTCAGCAACTTAGTGAGGCCCTAATTAACTCAGTAAGACCCTGTCTCTAAATAAAATACAAAATAGGGCTGGGTATGTGGTTCAGTGGTGGAGTGCCCCTGGGTTCAATTCCCAGTACCCCCCCCCAAAAAAAATAAATAAATAAAATGGCCATTGTTGGGAAACAAGTGTAAATTATGCAAACATTTTATTTTTTGCAAGCAGAAAATGAATAAATATCTATTACCACTATAAAAATGTTCTCTACATGTGTTATGAAAGAAACTTGAAAAATCATATTTAAGAATGTTTCAAATGGGCATGGTGGTGCATGCCTGCAATCCCAGTGGCCCAGGAGGCTGAGTCAGGAAGATAGGAAGTTCAAAGCCAGCCTCAGCAACGGCGAGAACCTGAGCAATTCAGTGAGACCCTGTCTCTAAATAAAATACAAAAATAGGGCTGGGTATGTGACTCAGTGGTTAAGTGCCTGTACCAGTGCCCTCCTCCAAAAAGAGTTTCCAATAGATTGTGCTATCATTAATGTCCTGCTTTTTAATCATATCATTTTATATTTATTACCACCTTTATTAACATAACTCGTTTTTTGAAATGATTAATGAGGCAACAACATACACAGAATCTGGCATTTGGAGTATCTTAAAAAAGAGACCTTGAGTTTTGTTTTGTTTTTTTTTGAAAGAGAGCCTCCCTACATTGACCAAGGCCCAGCTTGAACTCCAGGATTCAAGTGATCTCCTACCTCAGCCTCCTGAGTAGCTGGGACTATGGGCAGGTTCCACTGCAGTGGGCCAGAGACTCTTCAGTTTTACTTTTTAATCACATGCATTGATAGAAACCAAAGCTTAATCATACTATTAAAGAAAAATCTTGTATAACTGAGTCTCATAATTTAAATATGCATAAAGTGTTTTCATTATATGATTAGTAATTAGAATATAGCATATATTTAAGGCCTTTTATCTTTCAGTTGTAAAGATTAAAGCTTTCAAAGGCTTTTAAGAAGTTATAGTTATAACTCACGAATGTGACTCTCATTCATGATGTTGGAGAGGGAATTTTGAAAGTCTCATAAGGTACAATATGAAAAGCAAAAGTTTCTGTGATTTGTAGATGTGATTTAGATTTCAGAATAAGCTACAGTTTTATATAAACTGGCTTTACTTGTTTGAGCAGGTGAATTTGCTGAATAAAGAATGTTTTCCTTTAATGTGTTCAGACCATTTGGTATACTATTAGATTACTGTTGTTACCAAGTGTATTTCTTTAGCTCTGTTAGAAACCCTGTATTTTTTTCTTTAGTAAATATTGTCTAAATTGATGTTTATGCAGTTGTATTCTGCAGTGACTAATTAGTATAAGCTATTCAAACACACCAAGGCATTTCCACTTTATAAACTTTCCTTAAAGAAAAAAATATATTTATGGGAGAATTTCTAGTAACGCTATTCAGTTTTTTAAATAATCTCGTTAAACTATTTATATCATGAATTTTAAAAGTGAATGCTTTGTTTGAATTGTATTTTCCCTCTTTGCGTTTGGACTTAACCACACTGTACATTCTCGGCCTTGGCCTCCAATTTCTACTATGGCCCCTTGCTTACCTTCATGTGACCTTTGGCTAACTGGGGATTTTTCTAACTAAATTATTTTAAACATATCTCACAATAATTTAGATAAAGAGACAAGGGTAAGGATTCACTGAATCCTTATGCTAACCTAAAATGAATTTTCATTCTATTTGTCCAAAATAATCTCGATCTTTACATTTTTATTCTAATGTTAACCATCTCACTGCCTGATTATGAATACTTCTCTGCCGAGGACAGTTTCTTCATGGTGAATTTTTCTCTGCCTTAAAATTTGGCCATTTTGCCCTGACTATGACCTTTCTTATTTAAGCCTAACTGGCTAACAAATGCAGAGCAAACCTCAAAAGAGCAGCATTGTTTTCACTTCTAAATAACCTTCTTCAGGGATTTTCAAACTGTGCTCTGGGGTCCAAGGAGTTCTTTGAAGATGCCTTTAGGCCTGCAGGGCGTGGGGTTAGTGGGAGCAGAGTAGGTGGGGCCCTGGGCCTCAGCCAAACCTCAAGCACCACAGCTTCACTTTTATCTGACTTCTTAAGCTTTTAGGGTTCAGTGCTTAAAAAATTTTTTTTTTTTTAATCACTGACTTAATTTAAAAACATTCATGGATGATGATGATGGTAGTGACTTTTATTTATAAAGCACTTATGCCCAAGACTCTGCTTTAAATAGTTTTGAACATTAATCCATTAATCCTTAAAACCCCTATAAGTAGTTTTATTATTCCTGTTTCACAAATGAGGAAACTGCTACTTAAGATTAGGTAACTTGCCTACAGGGTCACAGCTATTAAGTGATAGATTTTGGATTGAAATCTGCGTGTGCCCATTAACATCTTAGCTTAACCCAGGAAGGGCATGTGCAAGGTAAGTGTGTCTCCCTTCCATAACCTCACACTGGAGGCAGACAGAGCTAATAGATGAAAACAGTATTTTTCACAAACCACCAACAGCCTTAGATACCTGAACAGGTGCTATGGGCAGTCACTCCTAATCTACTGGTATTAGTATTAAGAGGAGACCTGTTTACTTCCCTTACTCTAAGGTAGGATATTTGTGATCCCACACTTCTGATTAGGAAGTGGCCCTCACCAGATGTGGCGGCAAATGACTATAATCCCATTGACTCCAGGACTGAGGCAAGAGGATCCCAAGCTCGAGGCCAGCCTCAGCAACTTGGAACCTATTTCAAAATAAACAATAAGAGGGGCTGGGTGTGTGCTCAGTGGTAAAGCTCCCTGGGTTCCATCCCCAGTATGACAAAAAAAAAAAAAAAAAAAAAAGAAAAGGAAAGTATCCATCAATTCTAACAGTGTCGCCAATTTGTTATTTTGATACTGGTAGTAGAAAAACAACAAACTATCTTTGATCTTAGTTGTAATTTTTCATGGTGAATTAATCATTATTCTGTGAACTAAAAGTCCTAATTGCATCTTCCTCATTCCAACCAGCTTTTAATGGAGTTTTTTTCTGTATTTACATATTGATAATTTGTATGAATGTATAGACTAATAATTATAAATACCATACAATCTTCATAATCAGGATGAAGATTAGATTAGGATTTTTTTTTTCTTTTTTTTGGAACCGGGGATTGAACTCAGGGACACTCAGCCACTGAGCCACATCCCCAGCCCTATTTTGTATTTTTATTTAGGGACAAGGTCTCACTGAGTTGCTTAGGGCCTCACTAAGTTGCTGAGGCTGGTTTTAACCTCGTGATCCTCCTGCCTCAGCCTCCGGAGTTGCTGGGATTACAGGTGTGCGCCACCACGCCCGGCTAGGTTAGGACCTTTGATGAATCAGGGTGAATCAGGTTAGGATTTTTTAAAGCTTCTCTTTACGAGCCTAATGGAATAAAGGCTAAAGTAATTTATATGCTGAGATCTAATATTTTAGAACTGGGTTGGAGGTAGTGAGGGAGAGGGTGGAGAAGTTATGCTTGGACTTAGTGGTTTGAATAATCTTCACTGTTTCCACTTACCAGCATGCTGTGGCCAGGAGTGGTGTAGCCACAGGCCTGGGTGAATGCCCAAACATTTAAAAAAGGAACACACACACCCAACCCCCAGCTAATTTTTCAACTGCTTTTGCCAGAAGGTAACCAGTAGTTCCTGTGCAGGGCCCATTCTTACCAGGGAAAGCTGGTGCAATTAACGTTTTTCCTGTTAGGTGCAAGGTTCTTCACATGACTCAGTTGTTCCAACTCAAGACACGTCAAAGAGGCCCAAGGCTATGTTTAGGAACTTATTATGAAATTGCCTGTCTGTTCCAACCAATTTTTCCCATATAGTATGTATGGAGTGTTAACAAGTACTTTATGATTTTAAATATATTTTTTAAATGTAATTTTTTTTGTTGTAAACTGGTATTGCAATCTAGACTGCCTTTTTCTGTAAAATGATTTAACAATCATCAGCATACACATTACCCATATTGGAATAATCCTCATATGACCATTGTCATGGAATCCTTTAAATCCCTGTTCATGAAAACATTTGACTATGTCTTAAAATGTTCTCTATATGAATAAAAAGGTTATTCCTAAAAACTATTTCTGATGCACTCTCTTTTCAGTTTTTTGTAAAATTAGAAATTGCTGGGAATGAATCATAGTGATTGGATCCAGTGATACTTGGATAGTGCTACTAACTCTGAAGTTCTTTTAAGAGAGTTTAAAGAACCATCATCTACAGACAAGGAGTTTGGAAAGTCTTGTGGTTGCGATGTAAGGTAAGCTCCACATGCCTCTTTTCTCCTAGATTTTGCTTTTGTTGCCTAAGAGAAAACAGGTCATCAGTTGTGAACTCTCTTGTTCCGAGCCAATCTAGTCTTGCTGAAGAAAACAAAGTCATTGATTGAATTACACATAAGAGTTTTACTTAGGATTAGTAACCGACATGAAGCAAAGATAGAAAGGTCAACCAAGAGACACCAAGATAAGATTTCCAGAAATCAGGAAAAGGAATACTGAAGATAAAACCAGGCTTATTTTATTTTATTTTATTATTTTATTTTATTGTTTTATTTTATTTTATTATTTTATTATTTTAATTTTTTGGAACTGGGAATTGAACCCAGGGGCACTAAACCACTGAACCACATCCCCAGCCCTATTTTGTATTTTATTTAGAGAGGGTCTCACTGAGTTGCTTAAGGCCTCACTAAATTGCTGAGATTGGCTTTGAAATCTCCATCCTCCTGCCTCAGTTTCCCAGGTGCTGGGATTTCAGGCATGCGCCACCACACCCGGCTCTGGCTTATTTTAAATGGTGATTGATAGCAATTAAGGTTTGATGGGAAAGGTCTGGATACATCTGTTTCTTTCAAAAACTTGTTACCCTTAATATTTCTAAATCACTGTTTCTTAAAGTATCTAAGGCTAAACATTAAAACTTCTGTTTTTTAGGAAAGTAAGCATGCAGTGCAGTTTCCTTATGCCACCACCTATTAATTGCATGAAAGCTATTCCATATAAATAAAAAGTCTTTTTGGATATGCACTTCCAAACTTACATATCAATGGCAAATATCATGAGCTATAAATTGAATACAGTTCCTTTTTCCTTAGACATTTGGCAGAAGGGAACTGTTAAAAACTTAATATAAATACTAAAATCTCTGCCACTTTCAGCAACTAAATTGAAATACTATATGATTGGAATACTCTTATCTTGTAGATTGATTAAAAACTGTCATTTTTTTCCCTTTTGTTGTACATTTTAATTATACATAACAGTGGGACGCGTTACATATTTGTATATGCACACAATATAATAAATATAATTTGGTCAATTTCATTTCTCAGTCCTCCTCTTTTCCTACCTCCCTCCCTCAAAACTTCTATTTTGATGGGAAAGATTTTTCATGAAAATAAAAGCCATAGATAAAATTTTTCCGTAAAAACCTATTTTTTTTAAAAAAATTTATAAACCTTTTTTTACAATTTCTGGCCAATAAAGTGTTAGATAGAAGTTATCAGCATAGCAATACTATAGCACTTGCCATCAAAATGCCATTTATATGCAAATAAACACACAAAAATAATCCAGTGAACTAGTTCTCAAATATAAATTAAACTAGAAAATAGATGTTGTAATTTTTTAAAGTTACACTAATCTAAAGTGGCAATTGTGAGGTGAGGTAAGGCTATTGAGACAATTGGGAGAGGCTTTCTGATAGGCACTTAGGTAATACATTTTGAGAGTCAAAACATGTTCATGTCTCCAAAACGCCACTCCTAAAAAGCTGTCCCAAGGCAGGTGATATTTTAATAAAGAATGTTTTTCAAAGGAGTATTTATTAAGAGAGAAAAATAAAAACCTACATTTCCACTGGGTGCTGTGGTGCAGGCTTATAATCCCAGCAGTTTGGGAGGCTGAGACAGGCGGATAGTGTTCAAAGCCAGCCTCAGCAAGAGTGAGGTGCTAAGCAACTCAGTGAGGCCCTGTCTCTAAATAAAATACAAATTAGGGCTGGGGAGGTGGCTTAGTGGTTGAGTGCCCCTGAGTTCAATCCCTGGTACCCCCCTAAAAAAAACCCTACATTTCCAGTAATATGGAATTAGTAAATGATGGTAGATCCTCATATTAGGTACACATTAAGGATATGATTTTCGAAGACTGTTTGATTATTAAGTATATTATGTTGTCTAAAATATTATTTTTTAATGTTGATTTATTTTTTATTATTTTTTATGTATTTTTCAAATTATGTTAAGCAAACATTTATTTTCATCAGAAAAATAAGAATCAGCATTTTTTATTTGAAGAAGTGAACATATAATTTTTGTTTCACAATACATGGAAGTGATGTTATTTGGTTGATGAATTGACTGGGCCTTTCTCCTTTGCTTTCTTTCATTTTCCAATTAGATATAGCTATTTTTCTGATTGAAATAATAGTAACATTGTTGTTAGTTTAAAAAATGTGAAAATATAGAAAAGTATAAGCATAAGAAAAGTAAAATGAAAAATCACTCAATCTTATCACTGAAACTTTTATTTACATTTTGTTGTATCTCCTCCCAAATAATTTTTATGCATCTATTTCTATATCCAGCTCTGGTTTTTAGGGTAATACATCAATAAATAGCCACATCTGTTATTTGCAACCACCAACTATTCTAGTTGTTCAGTGTCCTTGCCTCCTGGTGGTAAACTATCTACTATCACCCTTTTTACCTATTTATTAATTGATTATCTGTTTTTATATATTTTACAATGTGATCATAGTATGTGTTCTGTTTATAATCTGCCCCTTTTTTTCATTTCCCAATGTAGTAACATCTTTTGTATGATAATGAAAATGTGGGTCTACTTCATTATTATTATTGTTGTTATTGTTATTATTATTGTGTGTATGGTGTTGGGGATTGAACCCAGGGCCTTGTGCTTGCAAGGCAAGCACTCCACCAACTGAGCTATACCCCAACCCCTCTACTTCATTTTTAACAACTGCATTGAGTTTGATTATGTGCTTAGGAAAGCCTTGTCCAAAATTATTGGTCACCCTTATTACTCTCCAGGCAAGTTTATCTCTAACTTGGTCAGCAAACTTTTTCTGTAGAAAGCCAGATAGTATGTTTTTGACTTTGTGAACCATAATTTCTGTCACAACTACCCAACTCTGTCATTATAGTAGGAAGCAGCCATAGACAGCCAATACTTAAACGAATGGGTGTGATTATTGTCTGCTAAAACTTTATGCACAAAAAATTTGTGTTTTTGTTGTGAAATTTGAATTTTATATCATTTTCACATATCACAAAATTAAAAAAATAAATTTTTTCAACCATTTTAAAAGTTTAAAACCATTCCTCCCTTTCTTAGCTCAGTGGTCATACCAGATCAGATGGCAGGTGGCACTTGGCACTGGGGCTGCAGTTTGCTTGACTCCTCAGCTGAACACTGCCCTTGGAAGCTGTCATCTGCTGTGGAGCAGCTGTGTCACACCTGTTTCCTTTGGTTAGATGCAACCTCCTTGGAAAAGGTTCTCTTGATGTACATGAGGTGCTGAGTTTTGAAGCACAGAATCACACCTCTGACTTGGCCTGCTGTTGTCACAAGTTTCCAATCCAACCCCTAAAACCATAGAATTTGGAAGTTGGGAGAAAACCTTCATTTCTGTTTTAGAAGTCCAATCATTCCACTTCTCTGGGCAAGTTGTGTTCACTGGTATATTTTATAAATTTGGTGTTTTACTTTCTTTCTTAAAAAAAACTTCCCATTGGGGCTGGCGTTGTGGTTCAGTGGTAGAGTGCTTGCCTGGCAGGTATAAGGCTCTGGTTTCAATCCTCAGCACCACAAAGAAGGAAAGGAAGGAAGGAAGGAAGGAAGGAAGGAAGGAAGGAAGGAAGGAAGGAAGGAAGGGAGGGAGGGAGGGAGGGAGGGAGGGAGGGAAAGGATCCATTGTCAAGTAAAAACATATTTAAAAAAAATCAAAACTTCCCATTACTTTTATACTTTTAATACAACAAAACTAACTTGATATTGAAGAGGACAACTTTCCCTTAGTGTTCCCTGTGGAACCCATATTCCCAAACTTCATTATATACTCTTTTTAAATTGTACCGTTTAAGTCTTGCTGATTTTTGTCTTAGTTGTTCACCACCAATATTGAGTGTCAAGAACTTTTTTTTTTTTTTTTTGGTACCAGGGATTGAATGCAGGGGCACATCTCCAGCCCTATTTTGTATTTTATTTGGAGGCAGGGTCTCACTGAGTTGCTTAGTACCTCACTGTTGCTGAGGCTGGCTTTGAACTCGCAATCCTCCTGCTTCAGCCTCCCAAGCCGCTGGGATTACAGGCCTGTACCATCACACCTGGCTGTCAAGAACTTTTTTAAAGGTCTAAACATACATTATCTCATATGTGGTAGGTATTTGGATCCATTGCACAGATTAAAAAGTTGGGGTCAGAAAGGTAAATAGCTGCCTGAGGTCATTAAGCTAGCAAGTGCAGAACACAGATTTAAACCTGGATTTGTGAGCCTTCTAAGACCATAAGTTCTCTCGAGCAGTGCTAGCCTCCCTCCGTGTCATTTATTTGCCTTCCTGATGAATTTGACTTTTTGGTATTCAATAAAAACCTTGTTAGAGATTATTCTGATGTAATTGCAAAGGCTTGTCTCTACAATGCTCATATCCCATCCAAAACCAAATTACAAGTTGTTTGGCCAGCATGGAAGAGGCTCGGAATGAAGTAAGCCCAACAAACTAATTATGTTTAAAAAAAAAAAAAAAAAAAAAAAAAAAACCAAACCTTGTAGTAGACAGTTATGTTTTCTGTGATACAATACATATACAAAACATTTTAGCATTGCTCTATTTGATAATTGATTTTATCAATTATCAAAAAAAAAGCCGCTGAGCTTAAATTTTATTTGTTCTTTTTAGATATACATAAGAGTAGAGCATTTTGATATATTATACATGCATGGAGTATGGGGGGGTTCTCCTGCCATGTCCCACGTGCATGAGGGAGAGAGTTTCTATTGGAGAACGGCACTGGCTATCCATTAATCACCCAGAACTTGTCTAATCAAATAAACACAAGAGCCAATACTCTTTTCAAATGGGAGGGGGTTATGACAGATCTGGCCTTGCCTGATCTGGCCTCTGAAACAATATGGAGGAGCCCCACTCCCTTTATTTATAGCCATATGGGTAAAGAGGGACTCAAAGGGACTTCTTCTGTGAGGAACAGGATGGGGTGGAGGTAGGGAAGACATTTCTTAGAGAATTAGCATTCCCTCAGGTGGTGGGCCACCTGCACAGGGTCACCTACCCCAGGCTATCTGAAACAGTCTCTCATGGCTGCCAGTTCGTGGGAGTCAGACCTCTGTATCTCATGGCTCAGCCAATCCTGATTCTGCTTAACATGGATGGCTTCCCACAGAGTATACTTTATTCTAGTTAGGGTCCCATTCTTGTGGTTGTACATGATGTGGAATTTCACTGGTGATGTATTCAGTATATGAACATAGGAAAGTTATGTCCAATTCAATCTCCTGTCTTTGATAATCTATTTTTTTAAACTCTTTTCTGTAAATTTTTTTGACACAGACCTTTTTTGCTTTTTTCATGGTTTTATGCTTTTGATGTCTGGTAAGGAGAGGACTTCTCCCATCCAAAATTATCAGAATATCCTTCTATTTTTCCTTTCAATACTTTCCTTAAAACAAACCAAGCTCGTAAGATTGTTTGGCAACACATTTAGGAGTCAGAGGATCCACATTCAATGTGCTTTTGCCTTGATATCAGTACTCAAAAGTTAGAGAGCCATTTTGCTATGACGTTCTCTTCTCCATTACAAGTCTTGATATCTGAACTTACCATGTTCGAATTTAACTCCACTTTTCAATAGATTCAGTTACCTGGGAAGCAGTGTTTCATGTTTATTAATTGCAGAGAAACCCATGAACTGTACAAGAGAGATCCTATTTCTAGAGATTAAGCTCAGATTACTATCTAAATAACTAGCTCACATCAGAATGATTTTTAAATGGTCTCTTATTTATGCCTCAAGAGAGAGATAATTTAATTCAGAAATTGCCTGTTGCAAAGCCTGTCCGTGCACTTGTGACCCACAAATGGATGATCCATATGTTGCCTTGTGGAGCAATTGGCTAAAATCTCAATCTCTCTGAAATATACACTAAATTCTTTATCTGTTCAAGTAATTGAGATTTATAGTCCACCAAATGAGCTCTATTGGTTTGCAGCTGGGAGTTGGCCATTAAAACTTCATAATAGCTTTTTAAATTTTTTTTCTCTCTGATTCTAAAGAGATACTTTGGCCTGCCCTTTTTGCTCAAGGTAAAATACTACTGAGCAGTTTATAAATTTAATTTCACTTATATTTCTTTTAGAAACGCAGACACAAGATTTTAAAGGACAGTAGGGAAAAATTGGTGTACAAAACTGAGAGAGTTTATGAACTTTAGGAAAAAATAAGAAAAGTACATATACAACAGGAAACCCTGGGAAAGATGATATTTGTTTATTCATGAGTGGTGGGATTATGGATGATTTTCAATTTCCTTCTATCTTGGCTATTTAAAAAATTTTAACAATGAGCGTATATTACTTTCATATTAGAAAATATTGGAGCCAGGCATGGTGATGCATGCCTGTCATCTCATCTACTCAGGAGGTTGAGGCAGAAGGATCACAGATTCAAGGTCAACCTGAGCACGCTAGCAAGACCCTGTGTAAAAAATTTAAAAATAAAAAATTTAAAAGTTTAAAAAATTTTAAAAACTGGTTCACTCTTAGTGATACAGCACTTCCCTAGCATGCATGAGATCCTAGGTTCAATCTCCACTACCAAGAAAAAGGAAAAAGAGAGTAAAATTGTTTGGAGAAAACATTCACGTATTCCCTTTTACTAAAACTTATGTATTGAACTTATTTATTTATTTATTTATTTATGCAGGGAATAGAACCCAGGACTTCCCTCATACTAGGCAAGCACTCTACCACTGATCAGCCTAGAGTGGACATTATTTAGTAGACTTACCATAATTTTATTTCTGAGTAAAAATATAATAATGAAATGACAGAAAAATATTAAATTGTCAAGGCATTGGCTTATTCCATAGCACTATAAAATAAATAGGGAGATGGAGAAGACCTCAGATAGAGGGACTAGAAAGCTGACTGGTGATTTAAAAATGATGGAACACAGGCTCTGAGGACCGTGCACATCCTTTATCTTTTTTAAAGGAATATGATATCTTATTTTTTTTTTATTTATTTTGATTCATTGTACACAAATGGGGTACAGCTGTTGTTTCTCTGGCTGTACACAAGTGAAGTCACACCATTTGTGTAATCATACTTGTACATAGGGTAATGATGTTTGTCTCATTCTTTTATTATTCTTACCCTCCAATATATCTTAGAATGAGAGAAGTCATGAAAACCAAAAGTCATGAAAACAAATTCCGAACCAAAATATTAATAACCAAAATATTAATTATTTATAAAACAGAATTAACTCATTAGTCATGAGTTAATCATTAATAATAGCTATTTATTGATTTTATCCATTTGGTGGCAATGAGTTGGCCCACGTAGATAGCTGCTCTGACAGGGACTCAAATGAAGCCAGTCTAGACTTAGTGTACTTTTAAAAAATCCAAATATAATGTTTTATTTCATGATCTTTATGATAATTATATGGGTGAATTCATTTTGCAAACATTCATCAACACTTGAAATTTGTTTACTTATTTGTGTGTTATAATTTGATTTTTTTAACATTTACTTGAAAAAAAAAAAAAAGGTCACCATAGCTTGCTTTCTGTCTTTCTGCAAAGCACAGGGTAACTACTGTGTTTGGATCTTTAGAACATTTCTTCCCGGGGCCCAACTCCAGGTCTAGTCTATCATTGTAGCCCATCTCCCAGGCCAGTGACTGGTGAGTGTGTGTCTCAGACAAGGTCAGTCAGTGTCCTTCCCTGGGCCCATTATTAAATATTATACACATGTATTGAATTATCACACTGTGCCTCATAAATGTACACAATTATTATACATCAATAAAAAATTTTCTTGAAAAACATGTCGGCTCTATTTAATTACCTAAGCGAGTCCCAGCCTAACCTATTGGATTCACTGGTGTGGGGGCTGTTCAGGCAAGTGACCAAGCTGCCTGCACACTGACAGACCTTCCGGGGTATTCTGATGTGCTGAGTCTCAGACACCACCCTCACCTTGCAGGGTATACCCACCCATAACATCTATACCATAAATTGAGTTGTCAAAGTTGTCTTAAAGGTATATTTTTACTGAGCCCCAACCAAATGGCATGCTAAATCCTAGGTAGAGGGAAGACACACAAGAAGCCAAGTGAGGTTCTCCTTACCCTTAGGTGCTAGTTAAAAGTAACAATTCCAGATTTACTTAGTAGTTAAAGCATTGCAAGACAATAATTAATCATGCTTATAATTATGATTTAAATGCTATAATTAATTCATGATTAATTACCAAGTGGAGGGAAAGAATATTTGTGGTTAAACAGGACTGTAGAATCCTTTGCCTTTGGCCCGAGGCTCACTGGAATGCTTTCTAGAAACAGGGAAGCTTATTCAGTGTTTATGCGCACCTCCTGCCTGGCTTGTCAAAGTACAGGTGAATCATTGATGTCTCTGCACTCCTGATAACTCGTCAGTGCATGTTTACTGGTATTTTTACAGAATAAGCATGCTTGCAAGAGTGCTTGCAATTACCAGAACCAAATAATGACTGATGAGGTCTTGATTTTTTTTTTTTCAACTGAGACTGAAAAAGTGAGAATTGCTATTATTGTCTTCTATTCCTTGTCTCCAGATGTTGTGCTCCGTGGACTAAAATGCATCCATCTTTCTGATCTGAATCTCTCAAGATAGAATGAATAGGACAGGGATTTGTGTCTAAATAATACCTCCAGCTCTAAAGAAAGGAGGGGAAAGGGAACAGAGGGAATCTAGTTGTAGGGGAAAGGAGGTGGTGGACTTCAGACAAAGGCCTGGAGTTGGGTCTGGGAACCTGCTTCCCTGCTTTCCTTCCTCTATTTTCTTTTTTTATTATTATTATTATTTTTTATTCACACAATTTATATAATCTTAAATATATATATAGGGTAATACTGTCTGTCTCAATCTACTATTTTTCCTTCCCCCATCCCCTCCCATCCTATTTTCCTCTATACCATCCATACTTCCTCCATTCTTTCCTATCCCCCATGAGCCCCCCTGCCCCCCGTTATGTATCAGCATCCACTGATCAGAGAAAATATTTGGCCTTTGGTTTTTTGGGCTTGGCTTATTTCACTTAGCATGATATTCTCCAACTCCACCCATTTACCAGCAAATGCCATAGTTTTATTCTTTTTATGGCTGAGTAGTATTCCATTATGTATATATACCACAGTTTCGTTATCCAGTTTTCAATTGAAGGGCATCTAGGTTGGTTCCACAATCTAGCTATTGTGAATTGAGCAGCTATGAATATAGATGTGGCTGCATCCCTATACTTTGATGACTTTAAGACCTTTGGGTATAAACCGAGGAGTGGGATAGCTGGGTCAAATGGTGAGTTCATTCCAAGTTTTTTGCGGAATCTCCATACTGCTTTCCAGAGTGGCCGCACCAATTTGCAACTCCCCAGCAATGTATGAGTGTGCCTTTTCCCCCACATCCACGCCAACACTTGTTATTGCTTGTATTCCTGATAATAGCCATTCTAGTTAGAGTTAGATGAAATCTTAGGGTGGTTTTAATTTGCATTTCTCTAGTTACTAGAGATGATGAGCACTTTTTCATATATTTATTAATCACCTGTATATCATCTTCTGTGAAGTGTCTGCCCAGTTCCTTAGCCCATTTATTGATTGGGTTCTTTGCATTTTTGGTGTAAAGTTTTGTAAGTTCTTTATCAATTTTGGAGATCAGTGCTCTGTCTAAAGTGTGTGTGGAAAAGATTTTTTCCCACTCTGTAGGCTCTCTTTTCACATTCTTGATTGCTTAAACTCTACTATAGAGGAATAGTTATAAAAGCAGCATGGTATTGGCACCAAAATAGACAGATAGACCAATGGTACAGAATAGAAGACACAGAGACAAACCCACAGAAGTACAGTTATCTCATTCTAGACAAAAGTGCCAAAAACATACAGTGGAGAAAAGATAGCCTCTTCAACAAATGGTGCTGGCAAAACTGGAAATTCATATGCAATAAAATGAAATTAAACCCCTATCTCTCACCCTGTACAAAACTCAACTCAAAATGGATCAAGGATCTAGGAATTAGACCTGAGACTCTTCTCCAAATAGAAGAAATAGTAGGCCCGAATCTTCTTCATATTGGCTTAGGACCAGACTTTCTCACCATGACCACCAGAGCGCAAGAAATAAAAGGAAGAATCAATAAATGGGATGGATTCAAACTAAAAAGCTTTTTCTCCTTCCTCTATTTTCTACCAGTTCCCCTCCTATTTACCAAAGATGTGTGCATGTGAGCGCGTGTGCCACCCCCTCAACACACACGGTATCAATGAAAGTATTGCATAATGTAATCCCTAATGCATTTCAAGTGCCTGCCACAGCACCTGGTACATGATAAGTTCTGATTATTAACATTTTAATTTATTTTACAGTATTTGTTTTCCCTTTCATCTTTTTTCCTGCTGCTTCATTCTCTGCCTGGCATACTCTTACCCTGAACCTGATTGAAATATTACTAAAGCCCCTTCCACTCCTCTTACCCCTCACACCAGCAAAATAAGGTTTATCACACTCTTCTTATGCATAGTCACTCATGTCACACTGTTACATTAGGTCATGTGCTATTTAGTTGTGTCTATAGTCCCCCAACTGTGAACTCCTTAAACAACAGGCTCTAGGTTTTACACATATCCATATCTTCAGGGCAAGCACAGCACCTGGCACTTATTAAATGTTTGTTAGGTGAATGTTGAAACAATTGAGACCCTAAGAGAAAAGGGAAAGTCTGAAAGATGGGTGCTTTCACTGAAGATCACTTACCATCAACAGTGTAATCATGTTCTCTGGGATCCAAATGCTACCTCTTTTGTATTATGTTTCATAAGTTTCATTGTCTTATTGCTACTGAATTTATAGCAACTGTTTCCTTTTGCAAAATATCTTAGCTCCAGTCTCTTCCAGGTTCACCTCCTTTGTCACATCTTCCATGAAGAACATTTTTTTCTTCCATGTTGGGTTTTTTTTTAATTTGAAAACGTCATTCTTGCTAGTTCAACAAATTTAACATAAATTGTGAATGAAAATTTTAATAATAAATCTCACACATTCTTGATGGCCTTCTTAAAAGTAAATGAATACTTTGCATTTATATATCATTCTTTCTCTTAGAAGTCCCTTCTAAACTTTAAATTATTCTTGCATCTCTACAGAAGAAAATTAAAAGCTTTGGCAGAAATCTTAAAATATCTGTGCAGAGGAATACATAAGATGGTGCCCAAGTACTAAAGGGGAATAGAATTTTCCTTTGACCTTTATCATCTTCATCCCATATTATTTTATATATGTGCATATGTGTGTGTTTGTTCTTATTAGTTGTACCTGAGAGTAGAATGTATTTTGACATATTATACGTATATGGAATATAACTTCTCATTCTTCCAGTTATACATGATGTAGAAATACCTTGGTCGGGTAATCATATATGCACATAGGGTAGTAATGTCTGAATCATTCTACTAGCTTTTCTATTCCTATTCCCCCTCCCTTCCCTTCATTCCCCTTTGCCAAATCCAAAGTACTTCTCTTTTTCCCTATCCCCACCCCTATTGTGAGTTAGCATCCACAATCAGAGAAAACATTTGCCTTTGGGTTTTGGGGATTGGCTTATTTCACTAAGCATGATATTCTCCAGTTCCATTCATTTACTGGCAAATGCCTTAATTTCATTCTTCTTTATGGCTAAAATTCCATTGTGTATATGTACCACATTTTCTTTATCCATTCATATGTTTAAAGGCACCTAGATTGGTTCCATAGTTTAGCTGTTGTGAATTAAGATGTTATAAACATTGATGTGGCTGAATCACTGTAGTATGCTGCTTTTTAGTCCTTTAGGCATAAACCTAGGAGTGGGAGGACTACATCAAATGGTGGTCCCATTTCAAGTTTTCTGAGGAATCTCCAAACTGCTTTCCATAGTCTTTGCACCAGTTTGCAGTCCCACCAGCAATGTATAAGTGTACTTTTCTCCCTCATGCTTGCCAACATTTTTTGTCACTTGTATTCTTGATAAGTGACTGGAGTGAGATGGAATCTCAGTGTGTCTTAATTTGCATTTCCCTAATTGCTAGAAATATTGAACATTTTTTTCATATATTTATTGACTGATCATATTTCTTCTTCTGTGAAGTGTTCAGTTCCTTAACCCTTTATCAGTTGAGTTATTTGGGAGTTTTTTGGTGTTAAGTTTTTTGAGTGCTTTATATATCCTGGAGATTAATGCTCTATCTGGGGTGCAGGTGGGAAAGATTTTCTCCCATTCTATAGGCTCTCTCTTCACATTCTTGATTGTTTCCTTTGCTTTGAGGAAGTTTTTCAGTTTGAATCCATCCCATTTATTGATTCTTGATTTTACTTCTTGCGCTTTAGGAGTCTTGTTAAGAAAGTCAGTTCCTAAGCCAAATGATGCAGATTGGGGCCAACTTTTTCTTCTATTAGGCACAGGGTCTCTGGTCTAATGCCTAAGTCCTTGATCCACTTTGAGTTGAGTTTTATGCAGGGTGAGAGAGGTTTAATTTCATTTTGCTACATATTCCATTTTGTTTTCAAAAACACTGCATGCTAGTGTTTATTGAGCCCTTATATATACTTATTAAATAAATATGTATTGAGGGAGTATCTACTATATGCCAAGCATTTTCTAGATACATTATGAAATAGAAGAGCAACAATCCATGTTCTAGGGCTGGCTCTGGGCTGGATGTTTTCTATATATATCATCTCATTGAACACATGTTGTGAAAATAAACTTCTCCAAGTGTTATAACAAGTCTCAATCTAGAGAACTAGGGAATGCTTCTAAGTTATATTCATTAATCTCTTCTACTCTAGCTTGACTAATAAAAGAGACCATCAAATTATTACTAATTATGGCATATCCTTTTATATATTATGAAATTTACCAAGTTCCTCCTCTGGCTCAAAACACATTATTGAGCATCAAGCAGGCTGGCATTAAAATCTCACCTTAACCTGTGTTGCATGTTGACATGCAACTCTGTTTATCAGGTGAGGTTATTTACAGTATTTTGCACCCAGGCAGCAGCTTGGATAAGACTGTTAAAGCTCCTGTGCGCCTGGATCCTTATAATGGTTATTATTATTATTAAGGCTGACAACCACATGGCCTAGAACTTTGGAACTCCTGGTTTGATTTTTAATTCCTAGTTGCAAATAGGGAATGTTGAAGAGTAATTAAGAGATAGTGTATCCAACTTTATTGCTTAGAGAGTTTTTTTTTGGGGGGGGGATGGATTCTTTTTTTCTCACTTTTTGTTTCTGCTGAGGATTGAACCTAGGTCCTGACATGTGCTAGCCAAACACTGTCCCACCAAGCTACATCCCCAGCCCAACAGCATTTTTTTTCTTTTTATTTTGGTACTGGGGATTGAACCCAGGGGCACTCCACCACTGAGCCACATCCCCAGCCCTATTTTGTATTTTATTTAGAGACAGAGTCTCACTGAGTGGTTTAGGGCCTCACTAAGTTGCTGAGGCTGGTTTTGAACTCTCAATCCTCCTGCCTCAGCCTCCTAAGTGCTGGGATTACAGGCGTACACCACCGTGCCCAGCTTCAACAGTATTTTTTTAAACACACAAATTAAAATTTTTATTCTGGTAAAAAAACACACAACACAGAATTTTCCATCTTAACCATTTTGAAATGCACAGTTTGGAAATGCTGAGTATATTGACAAGATTTTTTCATTTTGCAAATCTAAAACTCTGTACCCAGTGAACAGCTCCCTTTTCCCCCTCCCTAAAATGTCTCTAAAGGATATTCATGCCCAAAGCTTACAGAGTTCAATTCTTTTTATTAGAGAGGTCTCTTAAAGCACAAGAAAAAAATAATAAAGGAAAAATAAAACGCTGTCTGTCTGTTTCCCTATGAGACATCTTCTCTTATAAAGGTGGATGGCTTTTCTCTTGTAAAGTCAGATAGTTCTTTGAGTGGCTTCAGATCTTTAGTGGACAACCCTGACCTTGAGTGGTGCAGGGGAGTTAGAACACCTTTTGGTTGTGTGTTTGGGGAGAACATCTAGAAATGTGTTCTAGGAGATAAAAAGGGCTGTCAAGCCATATGCTTCTCTCCCAATCCCAGCGCTGCGTTCTCTCCCTCATGTGGGGCTTGTGCCTATTGCCTCGGATGATGGCCTCACTAGGCTTCTAAAGTCCATATTCTGTCATCATTTCCATTTAGGATTAATCTAGGTTTCGAGTAAATGTCAGGAAACTTGTGTCTTACGAACCTGAAAGTACTCGAATTACCTATCTGGTCTAGTTCTGTCTTCACTGCTTCAAGCTTGCTCTCTTGCCAAAATCAATCTGAATTTATGAAATATGAAAAGAAAATATTATAAAATATGGAATATTAATATGTGACAACTGAGCCTTCCACATCCGTAGAGTGCATTTGTGCATTCCCTAACCAACAGTGTAGAGAACAGCTTGCCCTGGTATGGAGCCCAGAAGCTGGCAGACTAGTGGGGGATAGATACTTTTGTTTGAGTTTTCATATTTTCTAAATATCTCTTTGATGTCATCATTCCTCCTATTCTTAGCTCGTGTCTTGCAGGCAGGGCTAAATCCACCTCTTCGTTTAGAGGTAAGCATGTCATCTAGGAATGTCCGCAGAACACTGTGCCCCCATCATGGTGCTGATGAAAGCCACCAGGCTGTCCTTTATCTCCAGTAAGGGCTGTGAGAATTGCCTCCTGTGAGATATGGATGTCCAGAGCAAGATCCAGTAGCAGCTGCTGTAACGGAACTTTCAGCTACAGGGTAACATGATCAAAGTGAACTGGTTATAATAAAGGTTAGCCATTCAGTTTGATGGGAAATAAGATTAGAAAATTAGATATATAGTATGAAAATATGTGATATTTCATTAAGAAGCTGCTAATGAATTAAGAGAACATGTTGAGAGAAATGAGGAACAAGTACAACTATTCCTAAACTCTATCAAATTCCATACATATGTTTGTTTCTGCAGTATATTAAGACTTTATTTTTGAGCCAGGAATGTTGCTCAGCAGTAAAGTGCTTACCTAGAATGTGTAAGGTGTCCTGAGTTCAATCCCTAGCATCACCAAAAAAAAAGACTTTTTTGATAGAGAAAAAAAAAAAACCAACATATGTCACTTCTGCACTTAGCCCTGTGTTGATTATTTTTATAACGTTAGTAATTTTAAAACTTCTCTACAGATAGTTTTAGTAACTTTCACTTCAAAAAGTACTTATGGACATTTTGAACTGAACTGTGCCTTTTGAGTTGAAGATTAACTTGTTTAGAAGCCTTTGTGCTGCCAAAAATACCAAAAGATAACAAAAAATAATAAAGAAATAAGCAGCTCAAACTTCACTGATCTTTATGATAACCCAATTTCCCTCATGGCTGTCTACCTTTTGAAGCTCCATTAACTCAATCCTTCATGGGTTACCAGGGCAGTAACTTTCTAATTTTTTTTTCATACTTATATGCTTAAGAAATATTTTCTACAGAAATCCAGAACAGACATCCTGTATGCATGTTCACACAGATAGGTAACATTTCATTAAATGTCGCCTTCCCTTAAAACATGCAATACACTGATCTTCTTTCCATTCTATTCCATTCCATTCCATCCATACTATTGCTTTATTTGTTTTGTTCTATCCTTTTCTATTTCATTTTTTAAAATGTCAGTTGTAACTCACAAAATTGATTTCACGATGTAACTAATGGTCTTAATGGGTAGTTTGAAAAACAATAATCTAGTCTAGGGTACAGCAAAATATAAACACAAAATATGCTTTCTCTCTGTTCCAGCCCCAGGAACTCTGCCAGTCAACTTTGGATTCACTCTCCACACTTCTTTTTCATTCATCCATTATTCCTCATTTCAATTAATAACAGAGGAATATCTATGAAACTCCTGACTCATGACCATTATAGGGAATAATAGGTGGACAGGATGGATGTGGTTTCCACTTGTCCAGAGCTTACAGGACTAATCAACTTATAAGAAAAGACCAAACTTCCTCCCCTGTGGGTGCACAGCAGTGGGCTATCTCAGGAACCACTGTTGGAAAAGATTTCCATACTAAGGAAGAGGTAGTAGACAGAAAAGAGACCAAATGTGCTTTTACATCAAGGTGCTGGGGAGTCGTTTACTCAAAGGCATTGTATTTGGTTCTGCAAAGATGATGGGGAGGCATGACCCCTTCTCAGCTGCTGGTCTGATAGCGTGGGGGTGGGTAGCTCATAAACGATTATCACAAGATGAAATAATAATGCATTAGAACCAACATAGCCTTTTTTTTTTTTTTGGAACCAGGGATTGAACTCAGGGACACTCGGCCACTGAGCCACATCCCCAGCCCTATTTTGTATTTTATTTAGAGACAGGGTCTCACTGAGTTGCTTAGGGCCTCGCTAAATTGCTGAGGCTGGCTCTGAACTCGCGATCCTCCTGACTCAGCCTCCCAAGTCGCTGGGATTACAGGCGTGCGCCGCCACGCCCGGCCAACCTAGCCATTTTTGAGTTGCATAGAAGGAAGGGATAGGCGGGAGGAGAGGAAATGGAGACTAAGTGGAGAGGAAATGACAGGAGATGATGGTGAGCATTCAGGGGAAGCCTGATTGTAGGGAGACATTTTCCAGAATAAGAAGAGATTTGAATATTTTGATAGGTTGAGGGAAAGGTAAGTGGAGAGGCAGAGACAGGTCATGGTTAATTGATGAAGTAAGGTGTCGGGCAGAAGTGGAGTGACTCACTGAGAAAAGAGTCACTCCATGGTGACCTCTTTATGGCTAAGGCAAAGATAAAGTGTTCATAGTAACACAACATAAGAAACATGTAAATAAAGCAGAATTTCCTTGTGAGAGCTCCCTTGCTGCATCCATCATCTGCTCCCAAACCAGAATTCACAAACCAGATTCTTCACGTACATCTCCCCACACCAATTACTGTTAACATCTTGGTAAATATTCTGAATAAATAACAATGTATTGTGTATGCATTTGCATTTACTATTAAGAGCAAAAATATTTGATATGATAGAAAATTTATCAGTACCTTTTCTTGTTTTCTTGAATGACAATAGTGTGTTGTCCTAAAATGACTCCCTAAGTTACAAGTCCTCTTGCTTCATCCCTCTCTTTCATCGATTTCTTTGAGCTTGCCAAAGCTACATCATCTTTCATTCCACAACCTCTCATTTTTAAAATTGTAATGGAAGAATAACATTCACATAGGAAAGTTTGGGAGCAAAAGTGTGCTGTTTGATGGATTTTCATCATAAGTGCACATCTGTGAGTAATCTGCATCCACTTTAAAAAAGCAGAACGTTGCCAGCATTCTGGAAGCTGACCATTTCCAGGAACCGTTCAGGTCTCTCTCCCCATTCAGGAGTAACTGTGGTCCTGCCTTCTAACAAAGGGCTCTAGTCCTCATTGTTGTGACTTGTTTTGTTTTGTTTTTGGGGGGTAGGGGTGAGTGGCACTGGAGATTAAACTCAGGGCCTTGTGCATGGTAGGCAAGCTCTCTACCACTGAGGTACATCCCCAGCCCACAAAGGGTTTATTTTTAAATAAAATAATCTGAAGTAGATAAATTCACATACAAGATTTTTTTTTTAAAGTGTCCCAATTAAGGAACTTACTTCCAACATGTTCTCAACTGTTTACCCCAAATATTTCCTTCACTCCTTTATTGTTTACCTAGTTAGAGTCAAGTGGAGCAAAGAATAGGCCAATCAGAAGGCTTTGGTCTGGAAGACTCCCCTTAGAAACAAATGTTCTCAAGTGAAATGAGAAGCAGGATTAAAACCAAATGTGGCCAGGCGAGGTGGTGTAACCTTGTAATCCCACTGATTGAAGAGGCTGAGGCAAGAGAGTTGTTAAGCCTTCAGCAACTTAGCAAGGTCCTGAGGAACTTGGCAAGACCCTGTCTCAAAATAAAATATGAAAAGGGCTGGGAATGTGGCTCAGTGGTTAAGCACCCCTGGGTTCAATCCCCAGTACTAAAACAAAAACAAATGTGAACCAATTTCTATAATAGGTAGCCTATCTCTAGGTATCTGATGCACAAATATCTATTTAAAAATCAAATTTCAATTTTTCTTACAACATGAAATTTTGGAAGATAGAGATAAGTCACAGTCCATTACCTAGAAATACCATCTTTAATGTTATAGTGCATTTCTCATTGATTACATTGTTAATTGAATATATGTATATGCATATGCATGGCACTGTTTTTAATAGTGAAAAATGAAAATGTTTTAACATCCATAAATACAGAATGGTCAGATTATGATACAATCACAACATTAAGCCATATTAAAAAGAAACAAATGGAACTATGTGAACTGACATGGGAGGGTATTCATCACATCCAATTTATAAGTAAAAAAGATTTGGAACTATAAAATAATCTCATGTTTAACATGCATAGATGAAAAGGGATTTGGGTGTTTATTTTTAAATTTTTATTTATTTCCTTGTTCCTATTTTTATAAATTAATTCATTTTTTACAAATAAATCTTTATATAACCCAGGGGCACTGTACCACTGAACTGTTTCCCAGCACTTTTTAGTTATCATTTTGCAATAAGGTCTTGCTAATTACCCAGATTGGCCTTGAATTTGTGAGCCTCCTGCCTCAGCCTCCTGAGTAGCAGGGATTAACAAGCCCCTACATCTAGCCTGGGTGTTTATTTTTTACCCCAACACATCCTTGGACTCACAAAGACATGGCTTAATTTTGTTAGAGGAGTAATTAGGAAACACTATATTTCAGAGCCAATGCTATTTAAGAACAATGGCAAATGGCTTTTTATTCATTTGTTCAACATATATTTATTGGTAAATAATGGTTTAGAAGCCAAGTGTCTTATGAAAATTTGTCAAGTATTTGTAGTTATTACATTTATAACATATTCTATTATATGCTGATTTTTCAGTTTCAGCAAGCCATTCTTGCCGTGTCACTAAAGCAAGTATGATTTACTGAAATGTGTAAGAAATTGAACTCAGAGCTGAGTGTAGGGTGCTTGTTGAGCCCTGGGCTCAACCCCCACCTACCAAAGGCAGAGGGGAAAAGGCAGAGGGGAAGAGGAAACCAGAATACTGCAAGTGCAGCATCATTTATTTCCAGTTGTCCTGAAGTTGATATAAAACCATAAAAATATCCTGTCTCTACCACTATAAACAATTCCTCCCCTGCCTTCAGTACCAGACTTTCTAAGAGCTAACAGAAAGGGGCACGCCCTTCTCACTCCTCTGTGAAGAAATCTATGCCTCACTCAGAATAAGATGCAGGTTTTTAAAATTTTTTTAAAATATTTTTTTGGGTTGTCGATGGTTCTTTATTTTATTCATTTATTTATATGTTGTGTTGAGGATTGAACTCAGTGCCTCACACATGCTAGGCAAGCACTCTACCACTGAGCCACAGCCCCAGCCCCTAGTTTTCTTTTTTCTAACTGTGTGTATATACATATATAATCACATAATCACATATCATTATAGGTTATTCAACAGTTATATTTACTTAATACAATTTATTTAAATTGTATTTACTTAAGGGTTTCACCCAATAGGTCATTACTACTACTACATTTTTTTTTAAGATCATACACTTCTTAAAGGCAAGGGCGTTGTCTTTCTTCTTTGTACTCTAGCCCCTAACAGTCCTCAAAACATACCAATACTATCTAATATCTAGATAATGGTACATAGATGCCAATATCTAACTATTAAGCAAACCTAAATATTTGCAAATGCATGTATTTTTTAAATGAATAGTTCCATCTATTCATTAAACAGATTTATTAGGAACTGTGGAAGATTTGATTTCCAGAGATGGCTACTACGATGTGTACCATTCTACAGACTCGTTGTAGTTTGAGATGACTCTCCTTCCATCAAATTTGTGTGACCTGTGTCCCTTCCCTGAATCCGGGCAGATCTGTGACTGCCTCAACCAATAGAAAGCAGTTGGAAGTGATGCTCTGTGATTTCCAAAGGTAAACCCAGCCTGCAGCCAGCATCAACTACTCCATGTGCTGCTAGGTGTTCATATGGTGCAGCCCCTGGCTGTGGCATCACCAGCTGCTGCTGCACGAAGAAGCAGGAGGCTGTTCCTCCTGGGCCCAGCCTAATTTGCACGTTAATGAGGAAAATAAATGATGGTTGTTGTTGTTTTTGTTGTTGTTTCGGTACCAGGAATTGAACTCAGGGGCACTTAACCCCTGACCCACATCTCCACCTCTTTTTATTTTTTATTTTGAGACAGGGTCTCGCTAAATTATCTAGGGCCTCACTAAATTGCTGAGGCTGACCTCAGCCTCCCAAGCCTCTGGGATTACAGGCATGCATGCGTTGTTGTTTTAAGACCCTACATTTAGGTAGTTTTAGGTAGTTCATTAGACAGCAATAGTATCTGGAACAGGCCACCATGAATTCACATGCCAGGCAAAATGGAGGGGTGGTTTGGGGGCCCAGACCCTCCCTTTTATTTCTTGTTCCTAAATCTTAATGCAGTGAGAAGGAACATGGTCAAATGGGAGTAAGATTGGAACCTGAAGGATGATCCCAAAACAAGTCCCGGAAATTAGAACCCATTAAACTTCCATTACCTTTCAAACAGAAGCACTAAAAATGTATTTGTGATGCACAGAATTTTTTGTGTGTGAGGAAGCAGAAAAAAAATCTTTTAAACAATTATGTAATGATGGTAGCAAACTCTTCTAATATGTGTTAAGAATCATTTATGGCATTTGCTGGTAAATGGATGGATTAGAGAATACCATGCTAAGTGAAATAAACCAAACCCAAAAAACCAAAGACCAAATGTTTTCTCTGATATGCAGAAGCTAATTCACAATAAGTGGGGGTAGGTAGGGAAGAACAGAGTTACTTTATATTAGGTAGAGGGGAGCAAAGGGAGGGGAAGGGAATGGGGAAGGAAAGATAGTAGAGTGAAATAGACATTATTACCTCATGTACATGTATGACTGCATAACTGATGTGATCCTATAATATGTACAATCAGAAAAATGAGAGATTATACTCTATTTATGTATGACCTATCAAAATGTATAAATGCATTCTACTTTCATGTACAACTAATTAGAACAAATAAAGTTTAAAAATTAAAAAATATCATGTATGGAAAGTATAATTATCTAATGCTGGTAATTTAAGAATTTGTAATAAAGGACCTGTTATCTGCTGCAAGACGACTTCAAGATTTGCCCAAAGTTACTGAACAATCAGTGAGAGCAGAATATGGTAGCTGTCTCATCAGTGCTTTTGACACAGTAAATCATATTGTGATGAAAAAGTTACACTGGAGTGAAACCCATACTGCAAGTGTAGATGAGTTAACCACTGGTCCATGGAACAGGCTGCTTTGTTTCCTGGGAAATTATTTGTGACAGTTAAATTAACCTTAAGGGACTTGAAGGTTGGCAAAGATTTGCATACTTTCCCCCCATTCTTTATTTATGAACTGCCAAGTTCTTCTGAGAGTACAACAGTGCACTTTTATATTAACAATGAAATACATTATTTGGGAGGAAGCAATGAAGAATGAGATTGAAGAAACCAACTTAGGGCTTATCAACCATTTCAATCTATGAAAACACTGCAGTATATAACCTTGAATAACACTGTCTTGGCTCTTTAATGAAGATAATATGTAGACTATTTTTATTAAAAACAAATGCAATTAGATTTTAATTTTTCCTTTATTCCCACGTAAGCCAAACTACCTATTTCTTACTTGAAAAATGGCAGTTATCAGGGGGCACAGTGGTGCACACCTGTAACACCAGTGACTCAGGTGGAGGCAGAAGGATTGGAAGTTTGAGGCTAGCCCCAGCAGTTTAGCGAAACCCTGTCTCAAAATAAAAATTAAAAAAAAAAAAAAAAAAAAAAAGAGGAAAGGGGCTGGTATATAGCTCAGTAGTAGAGTTCTCTGGGTTAAATCCCCAGTACTGGGGGAAAAAATGGTAGCTATCAATCTAGTGTCTTTGGCTTAGTGTATTTAGACCTCAAACTGAACAAATGGTAGCATTTCTACTTGTTTTCCAACCATGGGATGCCCTCCTGGATGAAGTCAGAATAAATGAAGATCAAGACCCTCCCCATCCTAAAGCTTGAGTTCCAAGGGGCCAAGATTCATTAATGATAATTACTAAACCCAAAATATTGATAAAGCATATGAAGAAAGATGTTTATCATGGTATTGTTTGTGATTTCAGAACTGTCAAAAAATTTAAGTTTGATTCTAAGTGTGGTGGTGCACACCTGTGATCCCAGTGGCTCGGGAGGCTGAGAAAGGAGGATTGGGAGTTCAAAGCCAGCTTCAGCAACAGTGAGGCACTAAGCAACTCAGTGAGACCTGTCTCTAAATAAAATACAAAACAGAGCCAGGAATGTGGCTCAGTGTTTGAGTGCCCCTGAGTCCAATCCCCAACACCACCCCCGCAAAAATTGTAAAGAGTATTGTGCATAACTTTATAAAGTATGATTTTGAAGAAAGTTGAGGAATGGAAGATCTAAACTCCTATTGAGTTGATAGAAAAGTAAGAAAATGTATTGTTGCTAACAAAGTCCTTATCAGAGCAATAGAATAAAGAATGATTTTTTCCCTCATTTTTCTATGTTCTGTAAACAGTTGTTAAGTATTTATCAATACTTGAATTCATTGGTATTTGACAGTGCTCCAGTGCAGGAGTAAACAGGTCATTTTGAGCCATAGACCAAAATTGTGACAAATAAATATGTAAAAAGTCTTGGCAGGGGATTTTGTTTTGTCAGATAGAAAAGGTGACGTCCATATATAAAGGTGATGTCCATCAGTGGACATAGTCCCCTCACAAATAAACTCTACTTCTTTCCTGCTTTCCCTCCATCGTTTGCCTGAATATTCCATCCTACTCCTTCAGACCCTCAACTTTTTGCACAATCTGGAGGTAACAAAAGACCAGGTGTATAAGTAGGAGTACTTATAGGAATAATATTTTATTTTTTACTTAGAAAATAGGAATAATATTTTATTTTTTACTTAGAAAATAGCAGATGTACTCCGGAAGTGCAAAACTGTTTTTGAAAACTAAGTAGATAAGAGGAGTTATGAAAAATATATGAAGGGGAGATGCCATCAGAGGTATACCTGGTTTTAAGGGAAAAAATTTAAAACTAGTGAAGGAAAGTCAGTAAGAAGTAAAAGTGGAACTTGCAAAGTTGAAGTAGTTGAGTCACAAACTTTACAGGAAAGTGTTGGTATAAGCAAGAGTTAGGTTGTGCATGAAAAATAGATAATCCTTGATTGGGAGAGGGCTGGCAGGAAAGGGGTCTGATAAAGTTATCTTGACCTTCTAAATCATTTGGGCTTTCAAGTGGTCTGGGATTGCAAAGCTGCGAGCAGAAGCTTGCTTTGAAGCTGCAATTTACATGTAGTTTGCAAATTCACTTTCTAAAGACTATCAGAAAATTCTTGCTTTTCTCCCCTTGCTTAACTAGGTTTATTCTTGGATGATATTGTTATCTTGCCCAATACACACTTCCATTTTAAAGATTTTTCTAGTTACAAGTACTAATAATAGGTTAATGCAAAATTTATGAAAATAGTCTATAAAAATGTTCATTTTGCCTTCTACCCTGCATGCACCCAAAATAATTCCATCAAAGTTTAATTCCCATCCCAAATATGAAAACCAATATGCCTGAAATTCTGGCTGGCATCTTCTGGGCTTATCAACATCGTTATTATTTGCATATATTTGGAATAAAGACATGGGGCAAATAACATTGTGCCTTGCTTGAAGCCAAATTTTTTTCTGAAGAATATCATTACAATGTTTCATTCTTTTGGCAAATCAATTTCATAGTCCTTATATGTGACTGTAATCGTTCTTTATTATGATAGTTGTAAGAAATTCTTCACAAAGTCATCAACTGTGTATGGCAAATTGTTTATTTCTCATCCTCAGTCACTCCTCTCTCTCTGACAAAAAAACATGAGTTGTTTGCTGAGCTCATCTTACTAGTTAATGCATCATTAAAATTCCTCTTCTCCTTCCTTATATAAACAATTCCAATCAAAAATTTCTCCCACTTTCTGCTGTATAATCACCTCACAGGGACTTGCAGATTTTTTCAATGGTGGTTTCCAGGATCAGGACTCCATAGTGTATGGTCTCCATCAATTATTTAATGACTATGGTTAATCAAGTGAGTACATGTTTGTCATTCAACTGTTATATATGATTCAAATATGAGCCCAGTGTTTTAGGTGTGATTCATAGGTGAGTTGAATGCTTGATTCATACCTCCTTTTTTTATATTAATCCTTCATACTACCTTAATTTTATTATAGAAATTTAGTGGAATTAGCCTTGAACAACTTCAAACTATATAATTAATTACATTCAGATTCTTTGACAATTACTTTTTAATTTCAATCTGATGCTCCAGTAGAGATTCAAAAGCCAGTGTCGGTCACAGTGGATGGAGAGGCCTCTCCAGCTTTGGCTTATATGGGCTCACTACTTACATAAACTGCACTTATTTTTGCTAAAAAAAAAAAAAGAAAAGAAAAGAAAGAAATCTCAGGGATTAGTCAAGTGTATGCCAAGGTCTTGAAGAAGTAAAGGGACTGAGAGGAAAGGGAACAACTTTAAGCAATTTCCTGATGGTTTCCATTAGCATTCATTTTGAGGGAGTTTAATTGGTGTAATTTTTAAAAAATCCTGTAGTCACATAAATTTGGTTTATGCTGAATTAAAAATTAAATAGCTTTTTTTCTAGAACTGGCTGGTTTCTAATATGTTACATTATGTTGTGAATCGCCAAGAGGTGGAATATATAAATGTGTCCTAAACTCTTTTGAGCAGGAAACACCCTTCTTTAAAATAGTTTCATTGAGGGATAATTTGGTGACATGCAACTTACTTTTTAAAAGTAAATTGTACCCTTTTTTAAAAAAGGATTTTGAACATTTTACCCACCTCAAAAAGATTTATTCTAGCTGGCAAGGTGGTGCATGCCTATAATCCCAGCAGCTTGAGAGGCTGAAGCAGGAGGATCGCAAGTTCAAGGCCAGCCTTAGCAATGTAGCAAGGCTTTAAGCAACTCAGCAAGACTCTATCTCTAAATAAAATATTAAAAGGACTGGGGATGTGGCTTAGTGGTTAAGGTCCCAGGATTCAATCCCTGGTACCAAAAAAAAAAAAAAAAAAAGGAAAAAGAAAAGAAAATTTATTCTTATAATTAGCTATTTCTCCCCCAAGATCCATGCAGCCACTAATATTTTTTCTGTCTCTATGGATTTGCCTTTTCTGGAAGTTATGTAAATGGATTCACACAGTATTTGTTTATCTGTGTGTCTAGCTTTTTTCACTAAACACGTTTTTGAGGTTCATCTACTTTATAGCATTCTTCATTTCTTTTTATTGTCAAACAGTATTCCATGTAGATAAACCACATTTTGCTTATCCACTCATCAGTTATTTCATGTAGATAAACCACATTTTGCTTATCCACTCATCAGGGCATTTGAGTTGTTTCTACTTTTTTGGCTTCTGTGAATAATCCTACTATGAACACACACATACAAGTCTTTGCATAGACATACTTTTTTG